>JZKD02S0813823.1:133318-176756 GCA_000966675.3 Picea glauca | reverse complement strand
CTTTTCACTCATGACCAACCCCTTATTGTGACTTTTACCTCCAATCCCTAGCCTCCACGTCACCCGTCTGTATGTTTAGCCACCACCACCTACCATCTCACCCACAAGTGGCCCGTTGTCCATTTATTACTGGATAACCTATCCGTTATCCAACTGACCTGTCTCCCGCACCCAACCGACCCCATTTTTAAAATAAAATTAACGTTTTCTCCTACTTTCATGGTTCACTCGTCGCACCATAGAAAATCATAGCTTTCTCCTCCATTACATCCCATCGCCTTCATCCACAGTCAATTGACCCCACTAACTTCGTGTTTATTGCAGGTACTGTTGCAGAGATGGCACCAAAGCCAAGACAAGCAGGAGAGGAGAATCCTTTTCTACCGCCTTCTGTCGACCTGGACAAAATCCCATTGGTCGACAAAGATAGATTGATCGCTGATACCAAGTGTGATTTCTATTTTTCAGACCTCCAGTCATGGCTTCGGGAGGTTTTCCTGGACCAGAGCGATGAAATTGGGCTCTGGGAGTCCAATTTACCCCTTTACCTTTTTCCCCAGATCCACCATTTTCCTGAATTCACACTTAAATGCCAAGATCACTATATACATGAACAGAGAGCCGTCATATCCTCATTTGGAGACACCATGTTCCTCATCACTCCTGAAGACATAGACCAGATGATGCAAATTCCCTGTGCAGACTCTACGACCCCTTTCAACCTGGAAATCCTTACAGAGTTGTATCAGAAGATGACTTTTCCCCAAAGAGCTCAAATATTCGAGCTTTTCCTTCCCACCTCCACAAAATTCCCTTCCACAAATCCCCCTCACCCGTCGTCCATGTTCTCCACCAAGGCAAACCAGGTCATTTCCTCCCTTTGTGCTCTGTTAGGGTACTATTCCGACCAATGGGTAGATGAGCCCATTCTGGGTTTTCTATCTATTTTCTTCACTGATGAAAAGCCCACCACCGAGTTTGATTTCAGTTCCTACTTAGCAGACAATATTCATGAACATTTCATGAATTTTGGCACGGAAGGCATGTTCATATACTCGTCTATATTGGCATACATGTTCGTTTACTTTCAAGTAGATAAATTTAGTTTTTCCATGCAGAAGATGGACGCAGATGGAAGGCCTCCGCCAGTCATAGCATGGACCTCTTTGTTGAAGCATAACTCCATAGAGTATAGCTTCAAGGCATTCATCGATCTTTTCTACCACCCTGTGGTAAGCATGTTGAGCGGCAGGCCCGAGCCTCGAATAAACGACGAAGTCCAGAGAATTCTACATCTCTCGGACAACACAATGACTGGGGATTGGTACCTGTATCAAAACCACACCGAGATCAAAGTATTCGGGTGCGAGTTGGTGCCCTACAAGCTGCCCAAATATGTGCCGGTAAGAATCTTTGCTTTAGAATACATAAGGCAGATCATGAATTCAGATGATATTCATTTCGTATCTTTGAAGAAAAAACAATAGTCTTGAATCAAGGGGCGAATTGGCTGCTTCATCTGCAACAGTCGTGGCACTGGAGAAGAAGCAGACCAGATGCTGAGAGAAATGAAGTTTTTCTTAAGTTTTCCATGGCATTATGATCCTTGTGGGATCATCTCAGAAATGCGGGTGAAGAACAAAAACATCCCGTACATTCATGAAGCCAAGCCTGAGATTGAAAAATTCACCAATCAGACAGTGTGGGTGCCTAACACCTTGGTTGAAGTGGAACAACAGGTTCCCCTAACCACTGTGCCACCAACGACCACACCACAGGTCCCTAAGGAAAAAATCCCTCGACAGGATTCATCTCTGCCTATCACGGAGGTATCTTCTGAAGAGTTCTAGTTGCACACTAAAAGGCCCAAGACAGTCTCAGTTCCTGGTCTGACTGGGGAATCAGGAACCCTGCCCGCCATAGTGACTAAGTTTGTCATTCCACCCTTTGATTCGAGCCTTCATAAGGAAATCACCCCAGCAATACCGAATAAATCCACAGATTCCCCACCTAACACTCAGCTAGGCAAGACTGGGCCCAAGTTGAGCATTTTCGAGAAGTACGAGCTGATCAAGAAGAAGAATCAGACCCTTACCAGTAGTACTTACACTCAGTTTTGAAAGCAGACATCGACTGCGCAACATAGGCTGCTGTCTGCATTTGACACAGAAAAGGGCTGGATGCACATGGCCTTCCTCAAGGTGTAGGTATTAGACCCCAAGGTAATCACAGATTACAAGAGGGCCACCTTCGAATTCCAAACGAAGGACGTGCACCCAGCAGATAAGATGGATCTACAGAAGCCGACAGGGGAGATGGTATTCCATACATTGGCGCATTCTTCCGCTTTAGCAGCCAAATTGCAGGTGTCACTCAACAATGCTCAAACGCAGCTCAAGATGGAAAAAAATATCGTCCTTTGCAAAGGACAATAGAATTAAGACTTTGGAGGATCTGGTCCTCAAGATCGGCTATGATCCTTCGAACATCAAAGTTGTAGAGGAGATGATAAAGAAGAAAAATGTAGACATCACCTCCTTGAGGAAACAACTGAAGCTCCCTCCCACAGAGGACTCGCAGGCGAAGGAGATAGTAGAGAGAGAAGGTGAGAAGGACGAAATGCTCAAGCTGCTAATGGAGCAGAACGCCCAGCTCAAAGAAATGGAAGCAGAGATGGAGAAACTGTTAAAGGAGAAAGAGCAGCTGAAGTCAATGGAAGCCATTCCATTGACTGCCATCCCAATCTCAGGGACAAGCACAGCACCAGTGACAATATTCCCCTCCACAACTCCAGCGACATCTCAGGAGAAGACAACTGACCTCGCCAAATCCATGGAGAAGATGAACCTGCAAGAGACAGAGATCAGCAGGCTTAGAAAGGAAGTTGAGAATCTCCAGGAACTCAAGAATTCTTTCCAGACCAGTCTCTCCAAGGAAAAGCAGGTAACTGAGCAGCTCGAGAAGGAGCTACAACAACTCCAAAAGCAAACAGTAGCAGGGAAGACTTTGGCTGAGGTCAAGGAGAATATATGGATAGACATAACAAAGTCCATAAATGAGATATGGCCCATGATCCAAATTATGTTTGAACAGAATGAGTTGGTCCAGAGGAGAAAACAGGCCATTGAGAAGATCATACTAGAATTGGGAGATAGACCAACTCAGGCAAATGATATCATCAAATTCCTCAATTCTAAGACCAGAGAAGAGCTAGAAGAGCTGAATATAGAAGACAGAACAAAGACCATCCTTGAGGTAAAAAGGGTTTTGACCAAGAGAGGATTAATGCTGCAGCTCGAGGAAAAGGTTTAGGTCATGGACCAGGGGTACAAAGGTTTTTCAGTAAGATCGAGGCTCTCCAGAAAAAAGGTCTCCCTGGTCTGAAGGTCATTAATGATAAACTAATGACACTCCCAGATTACAAAAAGAGATTGGCTGAAGTGTCTAAGGATAGTTCAAAGTTTGCTAGCATACAAGGGAGCATCACTGGCAAAGCATTCCTAGATTCCCTTCAGTTGGACATCAGTATCCAACACGAGATTCGACACATATTCCTCACTAAGCCCACATTCGCTAAGTATACGGAAATGGACGAAGTGTATCGGAGACTGTTCAAAGTCACTGTGCCTAGTCATCTTAGATGGGAGGAACTCTGCGATCTGCTCGATTAGCAGATGAGTTGTCCTGGTCGAGTCACCTATCCAGTCAAATGAGGTCATGCGAAGGCTTCATCAATGGTCTACCCAAAAATCCGCATGCAGTTACACCAAGTCATCAAGTAGTTTGATTTGTTAAATTAGTTAGGCTAAAAATAGAATTAGCACGTCTTGATCAGTTATGACAGGAACAGTTGTAATTTGAATTATAACTACTTCACCTTTCGAAGTATTGAGGGTTGTTTATCTTCACACCCTGACGCTATCAGACTGTAACATTTTTGAAGAGATCTGCCATTAATAAAAAGGAGGCACTTTTATACGATTCTTGCGTGTGTTCACTGGTGATGTTTATTCTCTAAGTTGAATGTTATTCTTGCTTTGTGATCATATTGTTTTCTGAAACTAATCTTTAAGAGTAACGAATGTTGCATGATTTATCTTGGATACCCTGTTTCTGACTCGAAAGATTTTAGTGTTTATCTTCTGGTGTTTTCAATTAAGAAATTCTTAACTGCTTCTTAGTTGAATTTATCTTTCTCATCTTTTCATCTATTCATCATTTAAGCTTCTAAAAGATCCAGTGAGTATATTATCTTTCCTTGTGGAAGTCTTCTTTCTACGTTTCTGGTGGTATTTCATATCTATTTAAACACAGACCCCATAGCCCAATGGATGTGTAGACTGTTTCAACCAATTCAAAAACAATTTGACAACAAAACCTACCTATTTTTTTTACCTAGCCTAATATCTTAAATTGGAAACATAGCTAAATTATATAGAGAGATCCCTCTCTGAAGCTGGAAGGGATAGATCCCAGCTTTAAAAGTGGTTGGATAAAGTTACCTTAGTAGATTTATTCTGTTTCAACCTCTAGGAAATTTACCAAGTGCTAGCACCGTGGATAGGAGATCGGGTAAGTCTACCTTGTAAACCCCGACACAAATTTGGGCTATCCGTCTGAGAGAGGACGCGTTTCACACGATCGTCCATTTCAGAGATCTGGGCACTAGACATCGATATATCGGCACTCGGGAAATCAGAGTTCCTGATGTCGTGAAAGTTGGGACATCAGAAGTCTCAAAATCACGAGGAGCGATCAGGACCGTCCATCAGAGGAGGATGCATGGAAACGATCAGAGCCATTGGGGAAAGTCCCGATAGGAAGTTTTCCATTGTCATATCATGGATCGAGATACCGAGAATCCCATGGACGTGGGGTTTATGCATTTCGGAATTGCGAAGTCCGAAACCTCGACAAGGAGAAAAGTGCCATTGTGGACCAGCTGTCAGCGTATCGGATAAGGAGGAAAGCTCCGTTGTGTGGGGGCCAGCTTTCAGCATATCAGAGAGTCGAGATTCGAGGAATCGGGAATCCCATGAGCCAATGCATTGCGGCATTGAAAAGTTTGAAACCCTGATGAGGAGGTATGGCTGTGGTCATATAGGGGGAGGTCATGTGGACCACGAGCTTAGCCTGGAGGGCTGACGGAAGTTGGGGCACATCGGGAATTTGAAACCCAAAACCCCGATAGGAGGACATAAGGCTGCGGTCTTGTGAGATAGTGTTCATGTGGGCCAGGAGCCTAGCCAGTAGAGCTAGTGCGTAAAGAGCGCGTCAGGATTCGAGGGACCGCGAATCCTGAGGATGAGTGTATTTTGGCACTTGAAAGTCCGAAACTCCGACGAGAAGGAATATAAGGCTGCAGTCTTATGGAAAGCAGTCACATGGACTAGGAGCCTAGCTAGGAAGGGCTAAGGCCGGAAAGGAGTGCATCGGAGATTGGGGATCAAAGAGGACAGGAACTCTTGACATCAAAAAGGACAAAACCCTGCAACTCGAAACTGAGTTGGGGAAAATCACGATTGAGTGCAGAGATCCATGCGTTTGAAGAAAGGACCTGTGGATCGGGTTTTAGTAGAGATTCCACGGAGGAATCGAAATAGCCGCTTCGGCTTAGAAGGGAACACTTAGTGATCCTTAAAGACCAGGAGGTCAGGCGTAGAGACCTTGCGGGGTATGTAGAAGCGTCCGCGCCATCATAAATCACGCGATGTTGGAGTTTAGAACTACTATAATAAAATAGATAAGTTCCAGATATTTGTGGACGTAGCCCAGGAGGGTGTGAACCACAGTAACTCATGTGTTATGTGACTAAATGCATGTGTTTCTTTATTTTCTTTAGTAGTTATTTGATATGTCGAATGAATGAGTTGTTATATTTCCCTCTTATTTGTAAATGGTAGTATATTACGTTAACCAATTTTAATAGAACTCTCAGTATACAGTTCTCAGATTCCCTACTCAATCCTAGGTTGCAAACACATGATTATTGCAGCCAGCCATTAATACTATCTCGGGTGAGATGACACAGAGCACCCTGTGCGTTGTGTTTCCTTCTGGTTTACCAGGAGAGACGATAGTTTTAGAGGCTTTGTTGTAACCCCAAATAGACATGAACCCTAGGTCACTCAAGATGAAGATACATACTTAGACATAATAGAATAATAACTAACAAATGGTTTTGTTGACGTTGGTAGGAAGAGTAGAGGATTGAGTAGATTAGACAGGTTGATCAAGAGAATATTAAAGAAGACAAAGAAAAGAAGAAAGAAATGAGCCACTAGAATGGGATGTTGAGACCGTGGAATTGTACAAAAGCAGATATCGGAAGTTGGATAAGGACAAAAGAGATGGAGTTTGCACAGAAAGATAATAGAAACCCTAGAGTAACACATTGCAAATATCTTGATAAATATGTGGTTACTGATTTGCATGAAGTCTTTTTCTGTGATTTTCCACACTTATTGCAGGATTCGATACTAAGGTTGAAGGATAACCACGCAATGAACCAGTTCCAACAGTTAGAGTGGACTCCAGTACCAATTGAGCAGTTATTGCAGGTGAACAACAAATTCACCCACATAGTAGATTTTTGGCTCGATAGTATTGTGGTAGGCTTTATAGCAAAGTTTGGAGTAGATACAATGAAGTCGTATAATGCAGTGGAGAAAGAGTTTCTACGTAGACCTCGAGGAAGGTACATTAGATCGCTATATACTTCTATTAAGATACTTCTATACAATAAAGGGGTAAAGACGATGGAATTAGACAACTAAACTTCCCTACATGCATGGGGGAAGGGGGGAAGCACTGACAGAAAGAGGAGAAATGGGAGGAAAGGATAAGGGAAACAAGGATGAAACCTTGGACCCAATCATGATGGATGACGACCAGATCAAGAAGATCATGGCGATAGCTAGAAATACGTGTAGCAGAGTACCCTACCAATACAAGGTGAATACCAAGAAGAGAGCCATATTCGCGAGGGAAGGCTTGGCGAGTGACAAGGAAGAGGTAGAGGATCTCTGAGCTGTGGATCAGATTAAGGAAATCATGCATGCAACATATGACAGGAAGATGAGAGGTCCAAGAGAGGGAAGAGAAGGCAACAATGCTATCCATATTAATGTCAGTGTGGAGACCATAAACCCATGTGTGACTAATACACCAAAGAGAACACCATTTTTTAGACAACCGAATTTCAGGAGAAGAAAGAAAACAAGAATTACATCTACACAAGTAACAACAACTGGAGGAGCCAGTTCAGGCAGCACTAGTCAAGTATCTACACAACACAGAGGTAGTAGTTCAATGTTTAGAATGGAAAGACACGATCCCACCATCAGATTACCATAATTTAAAGGAGAAGCATCGGAAGACCCAAAAAAACATTTGTTCATATGTGATAAGATTTGGGAAGAAAAACATATCACAGACGAAGATACTAAATTGGCACAGGTAGCGATTACACTAAGGGATTGTGCATTGGATTGGTATATGAGTTTAGCTACAAACAACCCACCAGAGACAACCAGAAAAATTGAAGACATCAAGAAATTGTTGATAAACGAGTTCCAGAAGCCAAGTTCAAAAGATCAGGACACGAACGAGATGATCGAAATTAGACAGAAACTGAGAGAATCTGTATGGGAAATTGACTAGAGATTCAAGCGATCGAAGGGAAAGTTGAAATATCTCATGAATGATATGCAACACAGGCACTTGTTCATAAATTCATTGCTACCACACTTAAAATACCCATTGCGACAACAAAAGTTTCAGACGTAGGTAGAGGCTCTGCAGGCAGCCCTGCAATTGGAAGAAAACTAGTATTAGTAGATGGATCTATCCATCGAAGAACTGAAGGAGGATTTGAAGAACTTAACGTTCCAGCTAAACCATAATAAAAGTAAGGACAAAAGAAAAGCCTTTCGGTGTACTACATGCAGGACAGAAGAACACCACAAGAACAAATGTCCAACATTCGCGCAGTATATGGCAAAAGGAATGCAAAATCTGTTACCAACAGGAGGACTATGGTGCAAAATTTGTAAGAAACTAGGCCACAATCCATATCACTGCCCAATGATGCAAAAATACTAGGCAGTCCCAAAGAGTTGATATTGCAACTTTTGTAAGTCAATGGGTCACGATGACAAAGATTGTAGAACTATGGATTTGATGCAAGAGAGGACATCAGATGCATATAGAGTGCAAGAAGAAATGATGACTGGGCAAGCCACACCACAATTTAAACACATTCCAACCCCATACAAAACTATGAAACAACAGTATAATATCGCGCAACAACCATATAATACCATACAACCATAGTACAACACAACAAAACCTCAATACAATACCACGTAGTATAATCAGGCACCTCAGTATAATGTGCCGAGAGGAGATTGAGCAGGCTACAAAGGTGAAGGATGAGCAAGAGGAGGTTTTGGAAGAGGTAGAGGACCAGTGGTATGCCACAAATGTCAACAACTGGGACATTATGCAAGCGAATGTCCACTTCCACCAACAACTTGTATGTATTGTCGCACATCAGACCATGATACGGAAGAATGTTCGACACTACTAGTAAAAATCTAGGAAAAGAGGAACCAGAATACCTAGAATGTTCAGTGGATTTCAGCCGAAGCAAGGGATGAAGGAAGGAACACCAACATATTTACTTGCAGAGGAGCTAGAACATGTGTTAGAACCCTAATTTGCACCATACATGCTTACCTGGCATCGGGCCATCTCATATCCCTTCTTTGCCAAGCCACTACTGAACAACTCTTCTTAAAAAATGCATTTTTAAAAGTCCATGCTAGTTGACCCACTATAGCCCATGTGGATCTATAGTGTCCATGCTAGCTGGCTCACTACAACCCACGTGGACCTTCAGAAACACAAAAAAAGGAAATTTGACGATGAAACACATAGCTTTGGGTGAGTTAACTGAACCTTCCAGCCATGCATGGCCGAGGGTTCGCCCAAATACCTAACTTCTTCTAGCCTATAAAAGAAGGGGTAGGGGTACCATTTGGAGGAGGAGAATACAGTAAAGAAACTCTACTCAATTTTATATTCCTATTGTCCCAACCCTTTAGCCATCCATGTGCAAGGAGTAATACAAAGCAAAGAATTTGGAGGACATTTGAAGAGGAGCGCAGGATCAGGTTTGCGGAGCAGTGGCCGGTATCGACATTTTGTAAGTTGTTGATTCATTCAAATTAATAGAGAAATGATTTTCCCATCCCAATTCATGAGTTCTTCATAGATTGATTAAATATATGTTTGAATCTCTAACCCATTATTCTATAGGTAAAATGCATGTGTAGTTTGTTGCTTGTTTTGTATACAGGCCATCTTTAGAAGGAGAGATACTAACAAGGAATCAAGTGAAAAGAGGGATCGACATCGAACACCTGGAATGAGGTATGTTGGTCTAACCATGCTTTTACTGAAAATAAATGGGGTTTAAGTCTGGCGATAAAGGTAGAAAGTATATTTATTTCGGTCATATCTGCATTCATAAGATAACCCTATTTTCTAGTACGTAAGGGAATTTCCCTCACAACAGAATTGGCGACCATACTGGGGAAGTCTCTAGGGTTCTTTGGAGTATTTTTTTTTTGGTAGTTTTAAAAATTGGCTTTCTTTCCCATTTTTAAAGTTTCTACACAGTCTTAGTTAAACAGAGATTCTAGTTTTCCATACCAGTCATCTCTGTTCTTTGCTTGACTATATCTTTTTTTTTATCAAGACCCATAGAGGTACACGCGGCCTGTAGAAGGTCTACACACGTGTACCCGTGCCCTACTCTCTTACAACTAGCATGTACATGCTAGCTGAGGAAGTAACAATATCGTGTAGTCTTCCAGAAATTTTTTGAGGTAGTCATCCTCTTCCCTGTCAGAATTAGTCATTCTCAGGGGTTTTCTGGAACTCTTTCTAAGTCTTGGTTGATTTCATTCCATAGCTTAGGTGTCATTTCAGATTGGTTTGTTTTACATTTTTGTTTTCCTTGAATTGTTTTCTTTTCTTTTTGTTAAAGAGAGTGTATGAGCCTTCAAGAGATCCTGGTTCTCAGTACCAGAGGTCTCTGCTTGGTTTGGATTTCCTGTTTTTTATTTTTTTCATAGTTTTAGAGGTACACATGGCCTGTATAAGGCCAGCACGTGTGTACACGCCCTCTGACACTACACAACTCGCATGCACATGCTTGTTATTGAGCTGTCAGCAGTGTGCTTGTGGAGGATAGTTTTTGTGGAAGGAAAGGCAGTCATCTTTTCCCTTAACAAGAGTTATTCCTCTCAGGATCTAGAATCTCTGTCATAACAGTTAGTAGCTTAGGTTTGATCTCAACCATAGCTTTATTTTTTCATTTAGAAGTTTTCATGAAATTGTTTCTTTTATAGGGTTTTTAGACAAGTGTGAGAGTCCTTTGATAAGTTCCTAGTTTGTGATTTTTGAGGTGATTCTTTGCAATCTTCATTTAGGCCAGAATTTGTTTTCTTGGTTTTTGACTTGTTTGATATTTTTCCTTTTTTATTTGTAAGCATTCAAATAGAAAAAACAAAAATACTTTATTTCTTAGTTTGGTTGAAAAGTGTTGTTTTGCATTAAGTAACTAGGGAAAAGTCTTTTCTTTCATAAGTTCTTTGCAATTTACTTAGATCATAAGTAGCTCGTAGTCGAGTGAAATTCTTTTTGAGTTTGCTTTTCAAAGATCTTAGAATTTTTTTTCAAATTTTAAAAGTTGTCTAGAATTTGCATAAAGTAAAGGTTTTTGTTTCCAGCTTTCTTTTCATTTTTACTTTTCATCGTTAAAACATCACTAGTTTCACTTTTATAACCTTTGACATAAGACAAGCTATAAAATTAATGCTAAATCTAAAATTCATTAGACTTTTATGTTTATAGGGTCAATCAACTAGTTTAGGATTAGGGCCTTGAATTAGGTTGGAGAGCAAACTCTTCAAGGCCATTTAAATCAAACATTGGAGTATGAGTTAGGGAGTGTCAAAGTTCAGTATTTTGAAAGTTATCCAGGACCCCCCTCTAACACAGGGGATAAACATGAGGTCGCGTGCGGAAAGGTAGTGAAGATAACCCCTCAAAAGCTGGACCAATCGTAGTGGAGAACACATATAGAGGGCTTGTTTTGGGATTCCATTGATTTCATTTTCCACAGAGCTTCATGGGTCTCAAATCCGTTCGAGGTCCTCAGTTTTTTTCCAGACCACTTTCTCTTGATTCCCTTGATAGGTTTCGGGGTCGATACCCTGCTCATTGTGGTCTACCCGACTTTCGACTGTACCCGCCTAGTGGCTGTTCGTGCACTGGCAACCTAGTTTCCCATCTTTTTAGGGACTTACACAGGTGACTGTGGGGGTATACCATGGTACCTAGGACAGACATCAGGCCACGATTTGCAGAGTATACTCAGAGGGTGCTTTCGTGTTCGAGTTAGTTAGTGTTTTCCTGTCTTATCTTATAGGAAATTTTAGTGTGTGATTGTTTTTGAACGAATAGATCACCCTAGCATGTCTTTTGAGCTTCTCAGATAGTGGAGGATCACAAGCTCTGTCGGTCATGAAGGCTTCTGGTCCTGTCACCGGTTACACTGGATCCACCCCCACCACCAACAAGGGTCTTTTGAAGCGACCAGGTCACACGAAATTGTGCCTGACCAACATCCGGAGGAATCAACCATTTTGGACCTTGGAGAGAAATATTTTGGCCCGGTTGAAACCCCAATCACTGATCTCTCGACACCCCTCATCGTACCAATTTATCCTTACGAGTGCCAGACAGTGTTGCACGTAGCAATGGAAACAAATGTTGTTACTACTTCTGGGAACTCATCACTTCCCACTACGGTTGTCACCACAGGAGTGTTTCCACCTCCTAACCCACCGTCACCAGTGTGACAGGCCCTCCGTTCTCATACGTGATGCCTATTTCAAGTACAAGTATTGTACTTTCCTTCTCCACTTCACAGACTTTAGGTCTGGGGGCAAGGAGCTCTAACGCTCCTCTGCAAGGTCACATAGGGGGCACTTCTTCTCCTTTTAATGCTTTCCCTTATGAAGGAGTTCATATACCGCCTTCATCCCCTTTTCTCGGTGGTGCACACCAGCCATCCATCGGGCCACCTACACACCATGGTTTATTTGGAGCAGGGAGTCAAGGACCACCTTTTCATAATATGCCGATCGGTTTGACACCATTTTCTTTGTTCAATGCATTTGGTAACAACGCCTTCTCGTCAGCTTCTGTCCCAACTGGGGGCATTCCCATTTTTAGACAATATATTCCTATGCAAGGTACTATTCTTGCACAGGGGGCACACCAAGGAACTTCTTCCACATCAGGGCCTTAGAATTCTTGGTAGGGATCCATTCCCTCATCAGGAATGTCAGTTTCGGGTAATTCTTCTCATAATCAATGGAACCCTGGATAACACACCATGCCTATTGCTTCGAGACCAACATGGGGCAACCCTTTCCAAATTCCTATGAATGTCATGCATGCCCACCCATCTGTGTCCTATTTTGGGAATCAACCAATGATTTCTCCTCACACACAAAATTTGTACGCTGGTCATGGCCATGGTTTTTACCAGAACCTAGGCCCACTGTCGGATTTTTCCTAGCAACCTGGTGCCAGTCAAAATCTAGGCCCCTTTCTCCCCAGTTATCACCAACAACCCAAACTACCTTTCCTGACAACCTTGAATTTTCTAGACTTGACATGGTTGTTGAATGATCTTATCTATCATGATCCACATTGGCCTCCTATGCTGACGAAGTTGCCTTCGGACATACCAAATTTCGAGGCTAAGCCTAACGAAGATCCAGGTGATCATGTGACTACTTTTCATCTTTGGTGCTCATCCAACTCGTTGAAATATGACTCTGTATAGTTGCGATTGTTTCAATGCACTTTCATTGGGAGTGTCACAAAATGGTACATTGAGCTCGATCACTCAAGATACTCTTCCTTCGGTGAATTGGCTATGGATTTCCTAAACCATTTCCAATTACTGGTGAGATACGATGTTGGTACATAATCGCTGGTCAATTTCTCACAGACAAAAGCAGACCATATCTCCAATCACATTCGAGAATGGCGACATAGGAAGAGTTTAATTAAGGTATCAGTCACACCAACATTCTTGCTAGAGTGGCTCCTTAAGTGTTTGGTCCCACAGTTATCCAAAGACGTCGCGACATTAGGGAGTTTTTCTAAAGAAGACGCCATCATGAGAGCTCAACAACTTGAGCTAATCTATTCTCAGTCCATTATTTTATACGAGATCTTACCAGATGCACCACGCTCAATACTTGATAAAACTAGATAGAGAGCTAGACCACATGTTGATGGTATTGTTGATTTAGCACAAACAAAACCCATTGAGCAACTAACACAGCAATTGCAATAGTTATCTATACAACATACATCGGCCAACCAAACTACTGCCTTGGCTGTTCCCCCTACCAAAACGTCGGATGTACACACAGTGAAATCAACTAATCCAAAGGCCACCCAACAGCCCGAAGGAAAGAAAAAACAATGAAAGAAGGGTAAGGGGTATAATAAACCCATCGATAATGCTGGCAATACAAATGATGAAAAATGAAAGGCGAGGTATCCATGCAACCTATGCACGGAAGACCACCCAACCCACCTATATCCTTGGCTTGTAGAGGCCCAAAAGTTTGTGACACAACAACAACCTGCCATGTTAACTAATCCATTTCAACATGGGCAAAATCTAACTCAATCCTCTACAAGCACAGAAGGGGGTAGTTAAGGACCCCCTCCATCTTCGAATAAACCCACATCCACGAATGTATATATGGTGAAGGATGATGCTTTTCTATCAACTAGAGCACATGACTATGGTCAACCCAACACTTCTGAGAAGGGAAAAGAAGATGAACTCCCATGTCTTCCTCTACAAATTGAGAATACGTTGGGTGAAACAATGACATGCATCCCCAAAGGTGTGTTCAAGAGAGCTTCTCACAACCCCAACGCAAGGGCCGCCCAAAACTATTCTGTGGTGGAAGATTTATCACAAACCCCTTATGTGATGTCTGCTTTGGAGGTCCTCCAAAGCTTCCCTTTCTAGAGGAAAGCTTTGTTAACATCTTTAGGATCTACCGAGACTTGTAATCCAGGTACAATCATGCTAGATACAACCAACTTAAAACCTCATCTACCTTATCACGTAGTGTTTCAGATAGTAGTGGCTCATCCCACAAAAACGTTTACACGGAATATCTTCCGCACGATGATTGATGAGGGCGCCTCGACATGCGTTATGTCATTGGCATGTTGGAAGGCCATTGACTAGCCCATTTTGTCTCTGTCACGTACTCTCCTCACTACTTTCGATGGTCGGTCATTTTGACCACATGGTATCATTCCCTCTTTCCCCATGCAGTTAGGAGGGAAAATCGTGTGCGTCGAGGTAGAAGTAGTCGACACTCCCCTCAACTATAACCTTTTGTTAGGAAGGATTTGGACTTATGCCATGCAAGCCATGGTTGCTACAGTTTTTCGGATCTTGCTGTTTCCACACGAGGGCTGGATTGTGACCATCGATCAATTGTGTTTCTCCAAACCTGACCCTTCACTGGGGGCATCCATGGTCCCAATGATTGATAATCCTCAACCAAGGGTTGTTAACGCAGGGGTGGGTTTGTGCCCATATTTGATGGGTACCTTTGACTACCTGCCCCCTCAAAGTGATATCCAGTCACCATAAAGTTGATATTTTTCAAGTTTCGTTGTCCCGTACGACTTACTTCAAAGATTCGTGGATACTTCCTTCCCCATCAGCCATGATGGATGGGATAGGGAACCCCAGCATGTCCATGTCCTTTTCCACATTTGAAGTAGTGTACTCTTTAGTCCAGCAAGCTTCAGCTAAGCCTGATCTGACTCTTGCACAAGAGTTAGATCCTTTACTAGAGCCTATTTGGGCTCAGGGTTCTCTCCCTGACACTGATTCATTAGACTTAGTCTTTCCCTCTGATGAAGTAGGAATCGAAGAAATGACTAGTCTGAACAAACCCTGGGAATATCTTCATCACAGATCATACTTCCTCCTAGAGTTAAGCCAAATCGAAGTGACGCAGTCACGCCCACAGGCACTCCTGCTCACAAGATCTTCTCTTTCCTCAGCCCGAAGAAAACTAACCGGTCATTTTGTTTCCCTATCAGAAAATCTACACCGACAGAACTCTTTGTGCAATCCCCCTCTCTTTACTTCTCAGGGAATCAGACTTCGCGACTTCGCGAGGTCAGTGGTCGAGCGCTGCACTCTTGAATCCCCGAGACCCGATACAAGTCAACGTCGAACCTTCCTTTGCCCTGTTGGGACATCTTCTATCGTGATTTCGCCACTCGCAATGCCAAACAACTTGTATCCCTGACTCCCAATGCCTGATGCACCGAAACTCCGACACACGTGCGAGTTGACTATTCAATTGCCACTTCACTCCATCGACATTTCGGGGTTTGCGGTATCGCGAATCCTGATGAAATGTTTTTGGTACTTCTCGTTGCGAAACTTTGATATCTCGTGCCACCTGTCTTCCACTCACAGACTCCGCTATGTCCCACACACAAATATCGTACCCATTGGGATATCGCGTGTCACGATTTCGTGATTTCCGTTGCAACGTTTTGGAGTTTCGATCCACGAAACCCCAATACATGATTTCACGTGTAAATACGATGGCCCCTATGGCTCAGATCAACGGCTCTACCCCTCCTCAGCTTTTAACCTTTAGAGAATACACCGCCATATCTTCCCTGCACTTCTGGGAGATCTAAAGGCCCATGGATTATCGTGAATTCTCCTCGGAGAATACCGATCGTTTGTTTTTTTCTTCAATGATTCCTGCGAAATGACTACTGTTCCTCTACGGAACTTGCTCTCCTACGCGCAACTCTCGACACTTCTTGAATCTTCATGGCACCAACTCCCTGTGCTTCCCTTGGTGATGACTCATAGGTTCTATACCTCCTGAGCTTTTCACCTGGCTTCAAATCCTCAGAAAGAACCCCTTTTGCTCACACTCCTTGCGGCAACCTTCAAACACTTTCAAGTGCTTGAATACTTCGACTCTGTGCACACCTGTATCAGCAGTCCTTCAACTCTCACTCAGGTTTGCAACCCTGAAATTCACTTGGCCTATGCACTCCTTGCATGGCTCTTGTAACTGTCTGCACGGTGGGTGAATGAGAACAAAAGTTACCTCTATCTGAATCCTCTATCAACGCACTCCTTGTAGGAATTCTCTGGCTCAAATAGAGAAACAATTGAAACTCATTCCTTCTTCCTCTCAGACTTCAATTCAAACATGAAATCAAATACACAGCATATAAAAGCAAATGTATAACTGAAAGCAAACATTCATGAGCACACCATTAAGCATCAATACACAGAGAACAACAAATAGCCATGAATTTGAATCAGAACTCTTCTATTAATTCAAATGCCTGTACATGGGTGTTCTTACACAGCTCTCTGCATGCTCTTTCTCTCTTCAACAATGTTGCTTCATAATGTTACAATGCACAATGAGGGTGTCTATATCCCGTTTCCCTCTTGCGCTCTACAACAGTCTAGTCTAGAATTAAATTTCTATCTACCTGCATTAACTACTTTAAATGCTGTCTATCTACTAAGGATGAGAGATTAAAGGCTCAAGGTCCATTTACAATATACAAGTGCACTTCATCTTAATGGTTCATTTAAGATCACGTAACAACTTCAAGGTGTTTTCAAAATTTGTGTTGGCGTTTGTCCAGATGTCCATTGTCTTCCGCGCTGGCTCGCTTGATGTGGGAGATGCTCCTGCATCATACTCCCTCGCTTGAAAAATTTCATGGGCTCGTATCCATGAGCTCCTGCACGGTCTGTCCATGCTTCTGTATCTCTAATTTAGTCTCCCAGCTGGCATCTTCAACTGGATGGTTCTTTCACTTGACCAGATACTCGAAGTACTACTTTCGCCTGGTCCTTTTGCCAATCTGTTTGTCCAGTATGCGCTCCATCTGTGGCTTCTCTGCAACTAACATTTTCTTCCGCCACTGGATCATTGGTTGCTCAGTTCCAGTCTTTGCTTCCCTAGCTCTATATGGGTACAAATCCGAGATATTAAATATCGAAGATATTCCAATCCCATTGGGTAATTCAATCTCGTAAGCATTTGCCCCATATTTCTTCAAGACTTTGCAGGGTCCAATTTTCTTCATCTTCAGCTTATTATATGTTCCTCTCGGGAACCTCTCTTTCCTCAAATGTGCCAGAACCAGATCACCACCCTCAAACTAAAGTTTTCTTCTATGCTGATCGGCTCTGCATTTATATTCCTGGCTTGAATCCAGCAGTCGCTCCTTCACCTGGCTGTGAAGTTCTTTCATCGCCTGAGCGAATTCTTCTGCACTAGCGCTCCTAGTCGCAGTCTGTTCTGAATCCCTCATTTCATAAATTCCTCTCGGCTGCATCCCATAGACAACCTGAAATGGACTTTTCCCTGTACTCCGATTCACTGAGTCATTATACACAAACTCTGCCTATGGTAATATGTTGTCCCACTGGCTGTGGTTCTCTGTCACCAAGCTTCTCAGCAAGTCTCCCAGACTTCTGTTGACCACTTCTGTTTGTCCATCCATCTGAGGATGATACGCTGAACTAAATGCCAAGTTAGTTCCCAGCTTCTTCCATAAGGTCCTCCAAAAATGCCCTATAAATTTAGTGTCTCGATCTGAAACAATTCTCCTCAGCAATCCATGAAGTCGAATGACCTCTTTGAAAAACAGGTTCGTGATGTGAGTCGCGTCACTAGTTTTTTGACATGGGATAAAGTGTGACATCTTGGAAAATCTATCCACGACCACAAATATTGAATCAACACCTCTTTGTGTCCTTGGTAACCCCAATACAAAATCCATGCTAATCGCATCCCATGGCCTTTCTGGTATGGGCAATGGTTGATAAAACCCTGCATTCTGCTTTCTTCCCTTCGAATGCTGGCAAATTATGCATCGTTCCATGAATCTATTGACCTCTGCTTGCATTCCCGGCCAAAAATATGACTCATTCAGCTTCACAAATGTTTTTTCATGGCCAAAGTGCCCTGCCAATCCTCCACTGTGTTTCTCCTTTAACAAGTTCTCCCTCATGGAGCATTTCGGAATACACAGTCGATTTCCTCTAAACAACAATCCTTCCTGGATCATGTATTCAGCCCATTGGCTTCTCTCTCTGAGAACTGGATTCTCAGCTGCTTCATACGCTTCTTTAAAATCCTGATCATCAGCGTACATGTCCCTGAGATCATTAAAACCCAACGTTTTGACTTGGAACTCCTGGAACGGCAAACACTTCCTGCTCAAAGCATCAACAACTTTGTTAGTAGTACCAAAAATATGTTTTATCACAAAAGTGAAAATTTTCATATACTCAACCCATTTGACATGTTTCTAATTCAACTTCTCCTATTGAGTCACAAACTGCAGTGCATGATTATCACTATACAATACAAATTATTTCGGGATTAAGTAATGCCTCCATTTCTTCAATGCCTGTATGATAGCATAAAACTCCTTATCATAAGTGGAATACTTCAATTTAGCCTCATTCAGCTTCTCGCTGAAATATGTGATTGGTCTGTCTTCTTGACTCAAGACTGCCCCAATTGTAAATCCGCTTGCATCACATTTCACCTGAAATGTCTTCAGGAAATCTAGCAACACCAAAACTGGTTGTTCCATAATCTTCCTCTTCAACATATTCAAGCTATTTTCAGCCTCTGTTATCTAGTGAAAATACTTATGCCGCTTCTTCACTGTATCCATCATTGCTGCATTGATTCCACTGAAATTCCTAATGAACTTTCGGTAGAAACTAGCCAACCCGTGAAAACTTTTCACCTCAAAGATATTCTTCGGTGATGGCCAATTCTTAATCACTTTCACCTTGTCTGGATCCATCCTCAACTCATTCACTAAAATAAAAAACCCCAAGTAAATGAGCTATGTCTTCATGAATGAGGACTTCTTCATGTTTATGAATAGCTTCTCCTGCTGTAGTCTCTGCATCACTGTAGCCAAATGCTCCAGATGCTCTGCCACTGTTTTACTGTAAATCAGTATGTCATCCAAATATACAATGACAAATTTTCCAATGAAATCCCTCAGGACTTCGTTCATCAACCTCATAAAGGTACTTGGCACATTTGTTAAGACAAACAACATAAGAAGCCATTCATACAACCCTTCGTTGGTTTTGAATGCTGTCTTCCATTCATCGCCTTCTCTCATGCGAATCTGGTGATATCCACTTTTCAAATCAATCTTTGAAAAGTATTTTGCTCCACTCAAGCAATCCATCAGATCATCCATCCTTGGCAATGGAAATCTGTACCTGATGGTTATTTTATTTATCACCCTTGAGTTAGTACACATCCTCCAGGCTCCATCTTTCTTTGGACTGAGTACTATTGGAACAACACATGGACTCAAACTTTCCCTAACCAAACCTTTGTCCACTAGCTCCTGGACCTACCTTTTAACCTATTCATTCTCTTACGGCGTCAATCTGTACGCGGCTTTGTTTGGCAAACTGGCTCCTGGTATGAGGTCAATATGATGACTCACACTTCTGATCGGTGGAAACGAACAAGGTAGTTCATCCACTATGATGTCAGCGAACTCTTCCAACAGTTCTTGAACTTCATCTGGTAAATCATCCACTCTTGTGCTAGTCAGAATAATCTTCAGCTTTCTGACCACAAAGAATTGTGGATCCTCCTTTTTCTTAACCTCATTAAGGAGTTCCTTCCCACTCATGAGAAGTACTGTGTTGCTTACTTCCGGCTTCACCTCCTTATCCTTAATTGGAAGCAACATGTGTGTCCTCCCATTCTTCTCCAGGGTGTATGTGTTCATTCTCCCATCATGAATCACATTCTTGTCATATTGCCATGGTCTACCTAGCAAAAGATGACAAACATCCATGGGAATAACATCACACAAGAGCTTATCATTATATCCTCCTATCTTGAATCCAACCAAGCATTGTTTAGTAACAGTTACCTGGTGTCCTTTTTGTAGCCACGAAACTCTGTATGGGCTTGGATGATCAGTCATCTCCAGCTCCAGCGTCTCTACCATATTTGTAGATATGAGGTTATCCATGCTACCACTGTCTATGATGACTTTGCATACCCTGTCCTTGGTCTTGCAAGCAGTCTTGAAAAGTCTGGTCCTTTGGACTGAACTCTCCACCTCCTTCTCAGGTGTCAAAAGGACTTTTCGCATCATCAACGATATTCCGCCTTCTGCATCTTCTGCCTCAACATCCCGCCTCTGTGCCTCAGTGATGTGAGCTTCTCCAATGTCCTTATTTTTCTCTGGACACTCATATGACTTGTGCCCATTCTTCCCGCATGTGAAGCATGTAATGAATCCAACTCTTCCGCTTCCTCTACCTCTAGTACAAGAAAAAATGTTGTTGTCAACATAATATCCCCTCTGTTCATTATAATGTCCTCTTTGTTCAACATATGGACCTCTCTGTGAGGTTCCACCTCTCTCTGTATGAGTCTGAGGTTTCTTCCATTCCTCTTTGGGCTTCTGGTATTTGTCCTAGGAAACCACTTTGCCTCTGGGTTGACTTCTGCCTCGACCCCTCTGACTCTGTTTTCGGCTTAGCTTCTCCTCAGCTTTTAGAGCCATATGATAAGCATATTCCACCATTCGGATGGTAACCATGCTCATCTCATCCTGGATATCATATCTCAGGCCATTCATATATCTGGCAACTTTTTCATCATCGCTCTCCCGATGACCTACCCTGATGTTCAGTTTATAGAATTCCTTAGTGTATTTTGAGGAATTTGATAATCCCTGGGGATGAATTTCGCCTTCATCCTCACGATCATTCTGTCCCATCTCTTGATCTTCTGCTTTCCCTTGCAACGTCTGCCAGATTGTAGTTCATCCCACCACAATGTTGCATGTCCTTTCAAGCATGTGATAGCATGCTTGACTTTCTTATCTTCTTTGACATCTTCATAGTCGAAGTATGTATCTAGAGCTCTAATCCAGTCTAGAAGCTCCTCTGCATCCAAGTTTCCCTCGTAAACTGGAATGTCCATATTTTCTCTTGCACCCATCCTAGCAATATCTTTGATCAAACGCTCATTTGATGCATCTTTGACTGCAACTTCTTCTTCACGTTCAACCTCAATCTCACTTTCAGAATCACTGAGATCCCCTGCATTGGTTGTGCATCTTTGTGCTGTCTCCATGTCTTCGAGTCTTGCTCGGAGATCATGCATTTGTCTCTCCATGACTGGATCTGTCATTTGCCTGCCTCTTCTTCATTGCGCTTTCCTATCCTCTGGATTGGGTGATTGTCTATCTCTTCTTGGCAGCATAGTAAAATCCCTTTCTCTGCTATAGAAAGCAAAGAATCTTTCTGTGCTATGATACCAAACTGACGCAGTCGCGCCCGCTCACAGGATCTTCTCTTTCCTCAGCCTGAAGAACACTAACCGGTCCTTCTGTTGCCCTATCGGGAAATCTGAACCCATAGAACTCTTCGCGCGATCCCCCTCTCTTTACTTATCGGGGAATCAGACTTCACGACTTCGCGAGGTTAGTGGTCGAGCACTGCACTCTCGAATCCTCGAGACCCGATACAATTCAACGCTGACCCTTCCTTTGCCATGTCAGGACTTCTTCTATTGCAATTTCACCACTCACGATGCCAAACAAATTGTATCCCCGATTCCCGATGCTCGATGCACCGAAAATCCAACACACATGCGAGTTGACTATTCAATCGCCACTTCACTCCATCGACATTTCAGGGTTCGCGGTATCACGAATCCTGATGAAATGTTTTCGGCACTTCTCGCTACGAAACTATGATAGCTTGTGCCACCTATCTTCCACTCGCTGACTCCACTGTTTCCCACACACAAATCTCATACCCGTTGGGATATCGTGTGTCACGATTTTGCGATTTCCATTGCAATGTTTTGGAGTTTCGATCCACGAAACCCTGATACATGATTTCACATGTAAATCCGAGGGCCCCTATGGCTCGAATCAACGACTCTGCCCCTCCTGATATTTTAACCTTTAGAAAATACGCCTCCATATCTTCCTTTCACTTCTGGGAGATCTAACGGCCCATGGATTATCGCGAATTCTCCTCGGAGAATACCAACCGTTTTTTTCTTCTTCGATGATTCCTGCCAAATGACTAACTGTTCCTCTGTGGAACTTGCCCTCCTGTGCGCAAATCTCGACGCTTCTTGAATCTTCATGGCACCAACTCCCTGTGCTTCCCTTGGTGATGACTCAAAGGTTCTATACCTCCTAAGCTTTTCACCCAGCTTCAAATCCTCAGAAAGAACCCCTTTTGCTCGCACTCCTTGCGGCAACCTTCAAACACTTTCAAGTGCTTGAATACTTCGACTCTGCACACACCTGCAGTAGTATTCCTTCAACTCTCACTCAAGTTTGCAACCCTGAACTTCACTTGGCCTGTGCACTCCTTACACGGCTCCTGTAACTGTCTGCACTTCGGGTGAATGAGAACAAAAGTTACCTCTATCTGAATCCTCAGTCAACGCACTCCTTGCGAAAACTTCAACTGCACTCCTTGTAGGAATTCTCTGGATCAAGTAGAGAAACAATTGAAACTCAGTCCTTCTTCCTCTCAGACTTCAATTCAAACATGAAATCAAATACAAAGCATATAAAAGAAAATGTATAACTGGAAGCAAACATTCATGAGCACACCATTAAGCATCAATACACAAAGAACAACACATAGCCATGAATTTGAATCAGAACTCTTCTATTAATTCAAATGTCTGTACATGGGTGTTCTTAAACATCTCTCTGCATGCTCTTGCTCTCTTCAACAATGTTGCTTCATAATGTTACAATGCACAATGAGGGTGTCTATATCCCGTTTCCCTCTTGCGCTCTACAACAGTCTAGTCTAGAATTAAATTTCTATCTACCTGCATTAACTACTTTAAATGTCGTCTATATACTAAGGATGACAGCTTAAAGTCTCAAGGTCTATTTACAATATACAAGTGTGGTTCATCTTAATGGTTCATTTAAGATCATGCAACAACTTCAAGGTGTTTTCAAAATTTGTGCTAGCGTTTGTCCAGCTGTCCATTGTCTTCCACATTGGCTCACTTGATGTGGGAGATGCTCCTGCCTCACGAAGCAGGAGAGTTCACTGTGACTATGATGAGAGATAGGTCTTGTCCTATCAATCCTTTGGCTACCCGTGTTGTTTATGCCAAGGGTAATATGGAAAGTATCACTGAAACAATACCTATAAATCTCTCCAGAACCCCTGGTGTCATAGACAATGTTTATGTCGGAGCATACTGCTCCCTCGAGGAGATACCTGGCATCAACCCACAACATGTCAATCATGAGCTAACTTTGTTGTTTTTCAAGCTCGCTTTGAGATCCAAAAGCAACATCCAGTGAGACTGCATGTATTCTTTTCGATCTCGTCCGGATTAACTGAGAAAAGTAACCTCTACGGGTCCTCTTTTAAACCCTTTTCAGACCCTCTAAACATGAAAATATTGTCGAGCGATCTTGTGGCCTTTCACGCTCGTTAAACTAAAATTTGAAGTCACGTCTATCCGGTGGTAGTTTCACCCTTTTTCGGTCCGGACGGTCAATTGTACAAACAAAGCTATACTCTAAGGAACTTTCGTTCTCTAGAAGAGTACCTTCAGGTATAATTTTACCCCTTTTTCAAGCCTGAGGAACTAAATTTATGAAAAAGGAACCCCCACGGAGTCCATAGTTAAGCTCTTTTCAAACTCCCTAAAATTAAAAAGATCACCGAGTGATCTTATTCTTTCACACTTGTTAAAATGGTCCAGAAGAACATTCCTGATGGAGTCCATAGTTAATCTTTTTTCAGACTCCTTAAAAGTGAAAAAATGGCCGAGTGATCTTGTCTGTACCACACTTGTTAAAATGGTTTTGAATAGACATATGGTCGGTGCTAGTTTACCCCTTTTTCGAGCCGACTAGACTACCTTCGAAAAAGGTACACCAATGGAGTCTCCTTTTACACTTTTTCAGACTCTCTAAATATGAAAAACCATCAAGCTTACCTTCTTTGGGATCGTTAAACTTACATCGAAGGATGTTACCATTGTGTGTTTTATTAAATCACATTTGCATACCTGTGTCTTTGGCCTAATGTCGGCTCCATGTTGCTCTCAATTGAACCATATGAAGCATGCCTTATATGCAATCCCTGTAGCACTTTTCCTTTGCGTCTTGACACCTTTGGCCCCTGGAGGATTTTTCCCGAGTGTCATTTTCTTGCATATGTCCCTTTTCCCTGAGCATCCCTATGTTCTGTGTGCTTGGAACTAGTATGTTTGTGACACTCGATTCTCCTTTGTAATGTAACATTCTTTTATTATTTTTCCAAAATTATTGAAAAAGACAAAAAAAATCAAATATACCCCAAAACGAGGAAGGGAAAATTATTTTCTTTATTGGAAGCATAATGAGTCGCCCTTGGATAAAGCACATCTGTCCATTTTTTCATCAAACCCTGGGATTTAATATGACCTTAGGAATCTTTTCTCGCTACATAGAGCTGTGTCCTCCTTCGTTTGGTTATTCTTCCAAACATATGGAGAGTTTTCATTGCTTCCTGCCTCATAAACTTATGTTAATGCCATGCTGCTCGAGTCTCATCATTTGTCATGCTGTTGTCCAAGGGAATTTTGTCACCAATCCTGAGTTGGCCCCTCTACAGTTTGTCTCTTGCCCTCATACCTGGCCATCCTAAACGTCCAATCAAGTGTTTGTTTGAAATCATTGAAGTCTTCAGTCTGATCATCAAGATTCTCTATTCCATGACCGATGAGCCGTTGAAGACCTCTAGGTAGTGAAGTCGTACACTCATATTACACTCCTACCCAAGTTTTGAATATTTTGAAGTTGTTTCTCGAGCTCTGAAGACCTCATCTCCAGCCATCAGGCTGAATTAGCTTCTAGAAGATGGATACTCTACATGTATATCTTTTTTATTTCGAGACGTAGCTCCGTTGTGTACTGTTCGCGGCTACACTTTATATAGTTATATGGCATGGATCTATAGTGTATTTGATTGGTAGACATGCATTTATTCTATCCCAAGCATGGGTATGCTCACCTCAGTGAGACATTTGTTATTTTTCAGACGAAGCCTCCCGATTCCTGGTTCTTGGGCTCACTTGTTCGACACATCAGTAAAGATTGGTAAGGTATTTCGGCCATCAGATGCTCTTTTGACCTCACACATTAGGGGGCATCTATTATAACCCTAATTTGCACCATACATGCTTACCTGGCATCAGGCCATCTCATAGCCCTTCTTTGCCAAGCCACTACTGAACAACTCTTCTTAAAAACTCCATTTTTAAAAGTCCATGCTAGCTGACCCACTACAACCTACGTGGATCTATAGTGTCCAAGCTAGCTGGCCCACTACAGCCTGGGTGGACCTTCAGAAGCACGAAAAAAGGAAATTTGATGATGAAACACATAGCTTTGGGTGAGTTAACTGAACCTTCCGGCCATGGATGACTGAGGGTTCACCCAAATACCTAACTTCTTATAGCCTATAAAAGAAGGGGTAGGGCTACCATTTGGAGGAGGAGAATACAGTAAATAAACTCTACTCAATTTTATATTCCTATTGTCCCAACCCTTTATCCATCTGTGTGCAAGGAGAGAAAAGAAGTTGGAGGACATTTGAAGAGGAGCCCAGGATCAGGTTCGCAGAGAGGTGGACGGTCTCGACATTTTGTAAGATGTTGATTCATTCAAAGTAATAAAGAAATGCTTTTCTCGTCCCAATTCATGAGTTCTTCATAGATTGATTAAATATATGTTTGAATCTCTAACCCATTATTCTATAGGTAAAATGCATGCGTAGTTTGTTGCTTGTTTTGTATATAGGTTAGCTTTGGAAGGAGAGCTACTAACAAGGGATTAAGTGCAAAGAGGGCTCAACATTGAATGCCTGGAACAAGGTATGTTGGTCTAACCATGTTTTTACTAAAAAGAAATGGGGTTTAATTCTAGGGATAAATGTAGAAAGTAGATTTCTTTCGGTCATATCTGCATGCATAAGATAACCCTATTTGCTAGTCCATAAGGGAATTTCCGTCACAACAACAGGAAACTGTGTAGTCCGACAAGAGAAAATACAAGACCGGTGGGTGAATAAGAATGCCAAACCAAGGAAGTAGTTCGATGCGTAGAATGAAAAGGAGATATTTAAGCAAGCCAGACATGAATTTCAGAAGGATGACATGGCATCGACATCAACTTCCCAACAAAGAAAGGAAGCACCAGAATACGAGATGCCTCCATTATTGGATCATACCAATGAAATGCAACCCATGGGACAAGTAAGTACAATTAAATGTTTTTTGAAATCATGTGTAAAAGTATTGAATGATCCATCATATGTCAAAATATTGCAAAACATATTAGAAATATGTAGTATAGAGACAGAAGGAAAACTAGAACAAAAACACCTACATGCAACGAGAAGAACAAGTAGGGAGTTCAGAATAAATGCCAACATCAAATATTTTAACATGGGAGATATCATACTGGATCTAGGATCTGAAGTTAATGTATTACGAAAGAAGACATGGCAATGCATGGGAGAGCCCACATTAGGATATTCACCTGTTCAATTGAAACTAGCAAACCAACACAGAGTCCTACCAGTTGGTAGACTGAAAGGAGTGATAGTAGACCTAGATGGAGTGTGCACTAAATCAGACTTTGAAGTCATTGAAATAGTGGATGACACAACACCATATCGAGCGTTTCTTGGTTTGGATTGGGCGTTTGACAATCAGGCCATAATCAATTTAAAAACATGAAAAATGACATTTGAGTCAAGAGAATATAGGGTCATTGTGCCCCTAGACTCATCAGAAGGGGAAATATTTGTAGAACCAACTTGCTTAGACTTAGAAGAAATCAACCAGTTGTATAGAACAAATGCGTGCAATGAGGATTACATAAACCCAACTGCATATGGGATACTCAGTTGGCAGAGCATTACATCATGTGCTACAGACTCATATACAGGCTTAGAAAACTTATAACAAAGGCTAGATGAAGCTTCCACAAGAAAATGCACAAGAATAGACCGCATAGTAAGATGGGTAGGCACGAAGATAAGGAAACCACCCAGTTTCCACGAAATAAATGATCTAGAAGAATTCTTGACACAGTATGAAGATGAATTTTTAAAGAATCATAGACTATTAGCACTTGATATAACACTCAAGTCCACACCTACAAGATGGTGGGGTGCACACAAAGAGACAATCAAATATTGGTACCAATGTAAGAGGTTAATGTGCATAAGGTTCGACGCAGACTAGAAAAACAACAAGCAGAAGAAGTATGATGGATAGGGGGCACTAGTGAAACACTTGGAGAAGTGCAGAACGTTGTGGAAAAATACACCCGCAGAGGAATGGCATCATCATTTCATACACACCCTAGAGGGCATACCAGGGAACTGGTGTACAGACTAGGAACTACACAAAGGAACTGCAAGCTAGACGGTATTGCAACAAAATTTTACAGTCACTTTTTCATTTGAGCGTGAAAACCCCAACATAGATGAACCCCTTAAACATATAAGAGGGGTGATATTCATCAAGGAAACATAAGTCGAACTCATAACAGAAGAAAAACAATGGGACAAACAGACAGTCAAACAACTGTTGCCATGTTACCACGTGCAGGAGGAAGCACCAGATGAAGATGATCCACACAATATTTAGAGTGAGGAAGAAGAAGGTGAAAGAGAAGTAGAGATCCCACCTATAGAATTATAACTCATTGTTGCACCGATCAAGGTAAATAATGTTAGCATTGGGACAATTGAGAATCCCAAAATGGCCAGCATTGGAGATTAATGGGATGAGCAAACAGTAGAAAGCATAACATAGTTACTGCGCGAGTAAAATGACCTATTCCCCACAACATTTACAGAGATGAAGGGTATAACAAGAGAGCTAGGAGAAATGAATATACCACTCAGAGTTGAAGCGATACCAATCAGACAACAACCATACAGATTGAACTTGATATATAAGCAGAAAGTCAAAGCTAATATCGATAGGATGCTCGAAGCTGGAATCATAGAACCAGTGGAAGAATCAGAATGGATAAGCCCAATGGTAGTTCAGGAGAAAAAACAAAGAGGGATAAGGATATGCATTGACTTGAGGAATTTGAACGATGCATGCCTACATGACCCATTCCCTACACCTTTCATGGATGAAGTGTTGGAGAACATAGGAGGACACGAAGTTTACTCATTCACTGATGGATTTTCAGGCTACCACCAAGTCAAGATAGCACAGGAAGACATATATAAGACCACGTTTTCTATAGAATGGGGATCCTAGCAGTAGACAGACATGTTGTTTGGACTGAAAAATTCACTTGCAATATTTTCTAGAGTAGTCATCGCTGCATTTAAGGAATTCATCCACCAGTTTCTAGAGGTATACTTGGACGATTGGATATTCTATAGTTTGTTGAAATACCATGTAGAGGTCTTATGGATGATGTTAGAAATATGTAGGCAGTGCTAGATATCATTAAACATAAAAAAATGTATATTTAGAACACTATTTGGGATACTATTGGGCCATATAGTATGCAAACAAGGTTTATTATTAGATCCTGCAAAGATTGCAATAATCGTTAACTTGCCATTACCAAAAATAGTTTGTCAACTAAGAGAGACATTGGGACACACAGGATACTACATAAATTTTATGAAAGGGTACACATAGATTACCGCACCAATGGAGAAACTGTTAAGAAAAGATACAAAGTTTCAACGGAACGATGACTGTCAACATGGAATGGATTCACTGAAAGAAAATATGGTCACCACACCGATACTAGTATTTCTAGACTGGGAGAAGACATTCCATGTGAATGTAGATGCATCAACCATAGCACTTGGAGCTATCTTGGTGTAGCCAGGAGCAGGATATTTGGATCACCCTATAGCATTTGTGAGCATAAAGCTATCAGAATCAGAACATAGCGACAACACCACAGACAAGGAAGTCCTAACTATGGTCTACGCACTTCAGAAGTTCATACATTACTTATTGGGAAAACACTTTAAGATGTTCACAGATCACTCAATCCTTAAATACCTAGTCAACAAGCCAGTGTTGGGGGGGAGAATCTGTTGAAGGTTACTACTGTTTCAAGGATTTGATTTCGAAGTAATAGTCAAGACAGGAAAATTGAATGCAGGACCTGACCACCTATCAAGGGTCATAAACAGAGAAGAACCTATGAATTTACGGGACAACTTGTTGGACGCACAGTTATTTTCAGTCCAGATCACTGATGAATACTTTGCAGATATCATTCAGTACTTGAGCATAGGTACTGCGCCGTAGGAATACAATACCGTGCAGAAGAAAAACCTGGTATTTCGGGCTGTAGACTATCAACTGATTGTAGGACACTTATACAAAATGAGTGAGAATAGAATCTTGTGAAGATATGTGTTAGAGCACGAAAGACCAAGAGTTGTAGAAAAATCCCATGAGAGAATAGAAGGAAGACATTATGCAGGAAATCGATCAATATCAAAAGGAGATCGAGAATCTCCGAGAGTATCTCACACCTACCACTCCACCAGAGGTAAGGGAGCAAAGGAAGCAGGAGGCAACAGAGTAGCTATAGGATATAGAGAGATAGGTCAGCACATCATCTGACTTGTTCAACAATGCAACAAATATTTGGATGAAGATAGAAGAGGATCAACAAATACAACAATGGGATAAGGAATAAGAGAGGATAAGAACAACTATTCGGGACCTCAAGTAGAGGCAGAATACAATGTCCATGACGGAGTGTGTCAAAGGGGCGCATGATATGGAGAAACTACAAGCATAACTCACCACTATGCCAACACATAAAAAGGAGTGTCAGCTTCAAATGGAACCTCTTTAAGAGTGCGTAGTAGAAGTCATTTCACAGGAAGAGGAAGCCAAGACATATATGGCACAGACCCAGGTAGAGTGTGCAGGATTAATCAATGAAGAAATTGCATTCCAGATAATAGACACACTCAAGAAGAAGACCACACAGGCTCAAACACAAGTAACTAAGCTCAAGGAGAAGTTCCAGGCGATCACCAGGGAAATCGATGAAGCGCACAAAGTTTAGGTGGATCAGGACGAGTCACATGTCAGTGTTGGGGGCCTATTGGAAGCAAGCCAAAGAGGAAAGAAAGGCAATTTTGGGAAAGAAGGCATGCACGAGGAAAGCGACAGCTGGAAGGAAGAGAAGCACACGCTCATGCATGGAATACCTAATGATGTTAGGGTTATGGTTTTTTCAATGTAATGGATGAAGAGACAAAAAAATATAAATATAGATTCCTAGGTCTCATAGAAGGGTCGTTGTTGTAGTAGTTTTTGTTATTGTTACTGCTGATATAGAGAACCAGATACAAGGAAGCGAATGCGATGTAATATTTTGCTATATGACCTAATTTTGTAAGATGTTGAGCTATAGAGGACTGAGGAGGGTATATATTGAGGGTTAGATCGCAGGATGAGGATCCTGGTGTGATCTAGTTTGCCTCACAATAGATCTCAACCCAAGTGAGGAGAGTTGTAAACCGCATGGCGCTGGAGTTTAGAACTACTATAATAAAAGAGATAAGAGCCCGATCTTTGTGGATGTAGCCTAGGAGGGGGTGAAACATGGTAACACATGTGTTATGTGACTAAATACATGTGTTCCTTTATTGTCTTCAGTAGTTATTTGATATGCTGAATGAATGAGTTGTTATATTTACTTCTTATTCCTAAATGGTAGTATATTGCATTAACCAGTTATAATAGAACTCTCAGTATACAGTTCTCATATTCCCTACTCAATCCTAGGATTCAAACACATGAGTATTTCAGCCACCCATTACGACTATCTCGGGTGAGACAATGTAGAGCACCTTGTGCGCTGCATTGCCTTTTGGTTTACCAGGAGGGCCGATAGTTTTTTAGAGGATTTGTTGGAACCCTGAACAATCATCAACCCTGCGTCACACAAGTTGAAGATACATACTCAGAGAGAATAGATAAACAACTAGAAAGTATCTAACAAATAATGTCTAAACTTTTGTAAAGAAGAAACCATTGTCAAACCTTCCATTTCAGTTGTAGGATAGTTGCATTGAGCCTGGGAAAGATTTATGTTGGCAAAGTAGACAAGATGATCGAGATTTCCTTCCCATGGTTGTGCCATAATAACACCCAATGCAATCACAGAGGCATCAATGTGCACATGGAACTCAATTTTCCATTTAGGATAAGTTAAAATAGGTGCAGTACTCAACTTCTCTTTTAGCAGGTTGAACGCTTTATCACAGTCATGAGTCCAACCAAATTATTCGTATTTCTTTAGCAGTTGTTCCAAAGGTGCTATTATACTTGTGTAATTCCTAATAAACCTGTGATAGTATAAAATATGGCCCAATGTAGTCCACAACTATTTGGAAGTGGTAGGAGGAGGCATATTGAGAATTACTGCAACTTTGTAGGATCGACTAGCACTCCTTCCCTACAAACTATATGTCCTAGAAGATTCCCAAAGGGTACACAAAAAACACATTGTCTTAGATTAAGGGAAATATGTAGTTTTTTGTAGCAATCCAACATCAGCCATAGTAGTTTGATGTGATCCTTGAGTAAGCTATACATAGTCAAATCATCTAGGTATACCTCGAGAAACTTATGAATGAATTTGTGGAATGTTGCAATAACTATTTGAGAGAACACAACTGCGACATTGTTTATCCCAAAAGGAATAACATTATAGCTAAATGATCCCCACTTGGTCATGAAGGTATTATTTTTCTTCTCTTCTTTGGCAATTTGAACTTGGCGGTATCCAAAAAAACCATCTGCAAAGGAATACACTTTGTTTGCTACTACTTGATCGAGTACCTCATTGCTAAAGGGGGTATGAAAAAGCTCATGTACACAAGTAGTGTTCAGGATTCTTTATTCCACATAAACTCATATATCCTCCGTACCTTTATTGGTTTGTATGATGATATGAGTGATCCATTTAGACTTATCGACAAGGAAAATCAATCCAACTCCCAACATCCTATCAATCTCCTTCTTTACTTTCTCTTTGACTCTGGGGTTCAAATGACATGTCATGTGTTTAATTGGTCTTGAGTCAGGATTTAAATCTTTCTTCATCTCCCCTAAATCTCCCTTAATACCCTTTTAGTTATGAGAATCTTGTAGGGATTAGATCGTCATATTCCTGCAACAAAGCTTGTATCTCTGTCACAGTCTACTCATCCCAGTAATCCCCTATGGAAGCTAGCTTAGGGTGGTTTCACTCCCTATGTTTATTTTTCACAACTTCAAGGGTTTATAATAAGAGATATTGACATCATATGACTTAGTGTCGTGCACAACTCTAGTGCCTTTTGATTCTTTAAATGTCAAATTCCTAATATCTTTTAGGCTTTCAGGGTCTCTTGGGTCTTAATAAATTTTACTACAAGTTAGAGGTATTCATGCAGGGGATGGGTAAATTCCATGATGAATGAGGTTTTCATGTTCAAGACAGATGGTTGGAGGATGTATAGGATTAAATTCATCAGTAAAAAGAATTTTCTTAATCTGTTTCAAAGCTAAAGTGATTTCAGGGGACTTACCTGAGAATAAGAAGTCTTGGCAGAACCACTTTTGAGGGATTTCCCAGCAAGAGGTCTATTTTTGAGCCTCTTCATGTATATACCAAGTAGTTGGAACGTTTCCCAACAAGTGAATAAACTTATGTACCCAAAACTCGGGAGGAAGTTGCACAAATTCGCATACCTGAATACAATGCACAACATGCTCTTGTGGATTACAAAACCCATCGTATGCTACCAAAGTTGAGGTCTGAATATTTGCTTCCTTCTCCTGATTCAGATAAGTAACTTGTGAGGGGGGAACAAAGCAATGTTGGATGACAAGCTTTACTTCATCCCAGAAAGATAAAGTACTATTGTGGGTGGCCCACCATCTTGCTGAAGGTGATCTTAACGCAACATCAAGTACAATAATTATTTTCTCCGATGCAACTTTATCCTCCATCTCAATAAGAAAGCTATGTAAATATGAAGTGCCATCATAAACAGGGTAGTCTCTAACCTCTTATCCAATCTACCTGGAAGCTCTAATAATTGCACAACGCCATAAGAAGTTCTCATATCTCCATTGTTTCTAGTGGTTAAAAGTTACCTCTAAATCTTCCCCTGTAGATTGAATACTTCACCAACTTATCGAGTTGTCTGTAGTAGGATTAATATAGTTTGTTCACTTTCCTGTAGGCAGAGTGTAGAGGTGATCCAAGGTATCTTCTTCCATATTTTCTATGATCGGATCCGTATATCGAGGTCCTTGGTAAGGTTTTAGTTTATGGGTTACTTTCATACCATCTTCTTCAAAAGTGATGATTTTCTTATTAAATTCTCTGACAATGAAATTATCATAAGCCCAGTCGATGCCTAATAGAGCTGGGTATGGGTCCTTTTCCCCCATGATTTTTATGACCTCAAAGTCTATGAATATTTTAATTCCATCTAAGTTTACTTCTACATTTTGTATCCTCCCAACAAGATAGATATCGTATTTATTAGCCATGCACAATTGAATAGGTGAATAAAAAAGCTTGGCATTACCCATGGCTTCTTAGGTTTTCTTTGGTAGTATGATGATGTCAGATCTGAAATATAGCATACCATCGCTAATTTTTGAGTTGTTGATATGGGGATTTAGTCTAAATTCTCTTCTAGATCTTCGCTTCCTCCTTTGTATTCTACCTGTATGTCTCTCTGGAAGATTAACAACAATTATCTAATCTCTATCTCTTCAACCTCCACAGTCCCCTTTAGCATATTCTGCAACTCCTTGGTGAGTCGTTCATCATCCAAAATGTCATAACATAATCAGATAAACATGTCAATAGTCGTTTGAGGTCTCACCGGAGAATCCTTCTGCACAACCAAATTTTTTACATGGTTGGATTGTAGTACAAGAATTGGTTCTTCAAACCTTGGTGATGTAGGAATAAAAAAACATCAGAACATCTTCGCAACATCCTTAAAGAATTTTTTCTGCGCAACGGGGTCATATTTAACATCTTGTGGTACTACCTTGTGGATATTACTTTGGGTCAGTTTATCAACATTGGCACTAGTCATTGTTTCTCCTTGAGTAATAATATTAATATTGGGTTCCTTTTCTTCATTGATAGTTTGGGGCTCAGAAGTTATCTAGTTCTCACCTTGCTGCCTTGCGCGATATTCCCACTTCACGATCAACTCAGGGAAATCCTCATTGGTGGGTGTTGTTTCTATATTGGGAACACCAAGGACATCTTGGAAGAGGAAAATATCTAGCAAGATGTCCCTAGTCATCACAATTATAGCAATGATATGGTCCTCTCCCACCGTTTTTCCTACCTCTAAAACCTCATCCACATCTATGTCCTCCTCCACATCCTTGAGGATCTTCATCTACCTTGAATGCAGACCGATCTAGTCTATGTGGAAGAGCATCCCGAGCGTGACACTACTAGGTGGTGTGAGTAGGTGACCCATAGAATTCACAGTAAACTATGTTAGGGACAAGGGTATATTTTTGTAGGATGGGGCAATGCCAATGGGAATTCCCATGACTTCTGCAAATTTCACAATATTCATTATTATGACTTCCTTCATGATTTGGAAAGGTGTGGTACTACATAGGGCCATGAAATGGCGAAGTAGATGTGACTTGTGAAACCCCTCCTAATGGTCCTACTAGTGGAGGCACCATCAGTTGCAAAGGGGATCCTACACCCCTTAGTCTAGGACATTTTGTCATTTTATGACCCTCAGTGTAGCCACCAGTACACTAGACTTGTGGCAGACCTACTCTAAGAATGGTCAATTCTTGAATTTTGGCAGTTAATGCGGAAATCTGGCCTTGTAGTTGTGTAATATTATAGTCATCAGGTGGTCTTATCACCCAAAAGATTCTAGGATATCCCACAATCGGCTCAATTTTCATACCCTTCTCTAAGGCTTCCCTCAAAGAGGTTATCCTCTATTGGGTTAATGAAATACAGGTTAATGGTAAAATTTCCTAAATAAACCATTCTCGTCAATGGTATTAATGGATGGGGTTTTCTAATTTCCTTATCACGTCCATAAACCCTTGGTTATACTCCCAATAATATTCCCCATCTCTCTCTTTAATCTCCCACAACTTAGAGAGGGCCTACTATTTTGATTGGGGTAAAAATAATTCTACTATGAATCGTTGTTTGACTTGATCATGAGTGAAATCATGTCCTCGAGGATTGCCTAGTTCAATGGATTTAATATACCATTTTAATGCTTGATCCCTTGACATGGTTTGGAACTCAACTAGTTTGTTCACATCTAAAGTTCCATGAGACCTCCATATCGTCTTACAAAAAAACCAATGGTGTTCGACATCCACATCCCATTTACCCCAATATTCTGGGTATTGGGTGAGGGAACCGACATGTTGATGTGCCATTGAAGGACTTGGGGACCCTATTAATATAAATCCTAAAGGTCCTAGTTGTGATATGACTAAATAACTTTCCACACTACTACTACTTCTACCGCTTGAACTGGTTGGACTAGAATGAGGAGAAATGACATAAATTATGGGAGAGTTTATTGTAGAATTTAATGGATTTGTATATTGTGCTGAGGGACTAGGATATCCAAGGACGGTTTGTGTGTATTCGAGATGGGATTATTTAAACTAGGGGGTAGCATTAGGAGGCCATATCATATCATGTCATGTAGGGTACTTCACATCTTTGGGCGCAACAGAAGTTGATTCTCCCACAACTCCTTCAAAGGTTACAACTGAGTCTTTTTCCTTGGCGATGACTCTTATCTTGATTCTTTCTTCCAAATTTTATTCACCTTGTCTACTCTCTCTAGAACTCTCACCTTTCTCTCCAAACCTCTCCTTCAACCATAGGATAACCAACCTTCCACTTGTCTGCAATTCCCTCAACTTCTCTAACTCTCTTTTATGACTCTTCTCGAAGTCGATCTCCTTCTACGACTGATTAGGCCTCTTCATAAACTTTCACATCCATTTTTTGCATCACTTTTCTATCACCAAAACCCTTTTCTAATCCCGCTCTTCTCTGACACTCTTCTCACAATCCCCCCCATACCTCAAGAAATTTTGTATCCTAACTCATGAACCATCTCCTGAATCACCCTCCCCTCGTGTCAAAGGGTTTTATGATGCCATTTCAAACGAATGAGTCGACAACATTCCCTCTTCCGCCAATAAGATCTGAATCCACAATGATATTTCTCGCAACAGTCTTCCTCGATCTCCCTTGTAGAATATTGCTTCTGCCTTTGAAAAATACTGGTGGTTTTCTATGGAAAATTCAATAATGTATCCATACAAGGTAGTATGTACCCAAAAATCCACAACTCAAGAAATCTGATGATCCATCTTATGCAGAGATGCTAGCTGCTCAATGGTCCAATTAAATATTCTCTTGACGTGATATTTAAATTTTGGTGCTTCTTGAAACTAGTCGAGCCACTAAAAGAATTCTTTTGGAAATTAGATCCAGAATATTTTGTACTAATTGTTGGCTGGTTTAGAATACAAGACAATGTACTTCACAACTCTCAAACTTTTATATCATAACTTAGCTTCTTGAAATATGAACTCGTCGCACCTTATTTCCCACCAAGCCTCAACATCATACTTGAATATGTGATGCTACATCCTCTGGAAACTCACTTAAAAGTTGGTCCCGAGAATAGAACCATTTGTTCGTGCAAAATTGGAGACCGGGGTTCTTAGAAGTTACCAATAAATATATCGTTGTAGTCTAGTAGTGGTGACATATGCGACCTTCCTCAAGGAAAGGAGGGCTCACCTGAAGCACAGTCGATACTTATGTATGATAACGTGAGTTAACGAGGACACACCATTAGATCTAAATAAATACAATATAGAACCATATTTTAATGAGGAGATATCACATCATTATAATTCTTAAACTAGTAAATGCATCAGATAGTCCATGTTGTACATCATAAAGATAAACACATACATTACAAAATATTATTAAAAAATATCACAATGATCAATTACACAGATCATGATAGATTGTGCAATAAAGAGATTAAGCATCCATACAAATAATAATAAATTTTTGGTGCCCGAATACTCCTTCATGTATTTTCAGATCACATCGCAACATACATAGAGTACTTCTTCCATAACATGACTTATACAACATAATCAATAATTAAGTATCCAATTTGGACTCTCAGAATTTTTTGCAAGCACAATTGATTCCTCAAAAATACCTTACAATGGCTTATCGTAGCAGATAGTAATGGATAAATATTAATCACATAACAAAAGAGCGACTCAAAAAAACTCAATAGCGTACCAACATGAATCTGACAATAATTCGACAAAAATAACCTATCAATAACTTAACAACGACAACAACTTTTTCCCATTACATGTTCCCATATTTATTCCTTTCCCTTAGGTATTTCCTTGGCTTGTTTTGTCTGCTAATGTCTCTTATTGATTCCACTTCCTTTCTGCATGAACTCGAAGGTTCTGGCTCTTTTCTATGCTCTTCCAGCTAGCGCATGAATGTTTTACTTTCTAGAACAATGCTAGTTAGATTTATGCCACTTAAGTCTATAGCTGATGTACTGAACTATTCTACAAAACTTTAACATTTTTGCAAAACTGGGCGGTCTTCAAAATGGAGGGTCTAACATATGCATACTCATTTCTAGTCTATGGGCGAGTCCCACTCTTACTCAGTGCAACTCACTTGTATACTTAGAGAAATTGTTACCAGTATTAACACTTAGTAATTTAAGTATATGTCCATGAACATGTGAAACAAAGAGAACACATATGAAATGAGAAAGAGACACAAACATATAGTTCACGCATCACAAGACATGCCTAACACTCGACTAAGTCTTAGTATTGTGAAACCGTTACAATATGAGCAATTTCGTCTTGGTTTAGAACATGGAAGAGTCACACAACTCACCACACCTCACCAAGACACTCATATCCAGATTCATCACACCAAGACTCCCCCATTGAAATATATTTTAGAACTCTTGTGATGTGAACTAGACATGCACCCTCCACAGACTCACCGTCTCTTCTCTATCACACGACTTCATATAGACCTGCGGTTATGTCTCATAGCAGGCCTCACCCAGACCCATGACAAGACTTCCCCAAGATCCAAGTCACCCTTCCTACTAGACTTGACCCAGAGAAGGTTTCCCCAACTTTGTCCAAAGAATCACCTCAAGCTAGCACAAGTCCTCCCATGTGGAACGACTTGGCTCCTTGAGGGATCTCACCCCTCTCTATTTGAATATGCCTCAAAACCTTGAATTCTACACTTTTCCAAGTCTTATTTTGTGTGTCCTCTTGGTTTTTTTCCTTGTGTCCTTATATGGACTCCAAACGCCAATTTCACAAATTGTTGCATCCTTTGGGTGTGTCACGCACCTTCGCGGACCATATCCCCCAAACAAAATGATACCTTGATTAACCCATTCACTTGTCAACCCTTTTCATCCCTTGGGATTGATGTGCCCCATCCTTGGGTGCACGTCTCATGCTAACATGCCCCAACCTCTTGGTGTTCTATTTCCTTGTGCATTTCCTTGAACCGATCAATGAGACTCTTCATGGGTGTGTTGATGGGGTCGTCCAACCTCTCCAACGCACCCATGCTAGCAAGGGTAGGAGGGTACATTCCTTGGGTGCATGCCCAAGTTTCCATAATATTTCCCAAAAATAACCAAAATACTCATCATCTGTCACAAGAAAAGTGGAGCACATGACCCCTTGGTGTTGCACATCACCATCTTGCACCTAAGGTGCTCCTATCTATGCCCACAAGAAAAGTACTTTTCCAACCGAATGCATCCTCCTCAGGCTCCTTGCCCTAATCATATTTGAATCCTCTAAAGGAGCATGTGTGATCAGTGGATGTTGTATAAGGCCTCACATCCTCCCCCACTCCAAGTTTTTTCCATCCAGATAACACACACAAAATATGTTGTCTCCAATATTCCACCCAAACATGTTCACCCATCGCAACTAAGTTTGCTAGAAACCACAACTTTCATGCTAACTAGAAACCCCAAATTTTGTCAAAGTGGAAACCTCAAGTCTACCTGTGAAGTGGAAACCCAAAATTTGGAACTCACACTAGAATAATTTGTAACTTTTTTTGGCACGCTAAGTTTTGGGTTACATCTCATGCATGCACAAACAAGGTTGTGCGCACACATTCCAAGTTTTTTCCAAGTTTTGTGAGTGCACATTCCACATTGTTTTAGAATGGATAGGAGTGCATGTCAGGCCATGTTTTTCTAGTTGCGCACCAAGATAAAGTGTACCAAGCACACATCGGTTCGATTTATATTAGTAACACCAAAAATAAATAATATGTCTCTAGAATCAAGAAAGGAATAATTGTGATATCTTCTCGAATGATTACTGCTAGCAACACCATGGGACATGGGACAACCAAAGAATGAGTTGGACAGACAATTAAGCTTTCCTTGATATAGAAAGAATATGTGGAATGATGACAAGTGAACGAAGCGTGCAAGGTAGTTAATCAACAAATCGAGTGGAGTAGAGCATGAGACCCAGAGATCCCAAGCAGAAGAAGCTATAAAAGGAAGAAACTTACTGAGTTAGAGTTAGGCAGTTCACTAGTAAGAGTCGACATGTCACGGAGCTAAACACTATGATGACTATAAGCCTATTGTAATGTTGTGCCACTATCTGAATATACACATAGTCTTTATGAGTCTGTAGTATGAAGGATTCATGCATTGTGCCCTAGTTTGTATTATTGAGAAGTTATATGAAGAAGTATTGAAACTCGATTGTTTCCACTTATGGCTTCCTTGATGTGTGCTCTATGTTTTAGTTGAATGGAATGAAAGGAATAATAATTTCATTATTTTTCTGATATACTTGGGGTCTATTATACATTTTTTATTTATGTGTGTGTATATTTTTATTTCTCATTCATTATGAGTTATTATATATGAACTACACTTATATCAGTTGAGATGGATCCTTGTATTTTTATCCTTCATCCCCGTCACAAGAGCTTATGGTCTCTATGATCTCCTCTACATATTGGTGAGACCTTCCTTGGCCATGGCTGAGGATTGATATGCCAATTCTTTGGGGTTGTTGTTGGTCAACCTTGGATGAACCCTAGTTCTAAAACCACGAGCGTGAGAAAGGATGCATGCAAGTGTGAAACGAGCCAACAATTGGTTTCATTGTTGGGACCTGAAATTCTTGTATGGAATGATGAATGAAAGAAATGAGGTGGAATCCATTTAAGGAGGAGATTCAATATTGGATAGCTGCAAAAGAATAGGAGGTTTTTGTGCAAGAGACCTGAGGATTGAGGGTGAATGTGACGCAATGAAAATACATGTATATCTACTCTAATATGCATGAGCTATTCTTCGTTGAATTTCCATGTTTGTTACATGAATGGTTGAAAAGGAAAACTACTAGCAATTCAACTACATTTTCATTGGATCCAATAGTTTGGGATCAAGACACACTTGATGGCTTGAAGGTGCTATATAATAAGTGGACTTGGGCTATTGATTTTTGGTTTGTTTGAGTGAAGAAAGGCTACATTATTGAGTTTTTTATAAAATATAATGATTCTTTCAGTGAGGCTGAAAGAAAGTTTGAAGAAGCTCCAAGGAAGAATATGCTAGGAGAGATTCCACTTTGGATCAACATGTTGTTCATAGAGAGAAGGATGATGCACATGGTGCTCAATAGGATGGTTGAGTAAACCCCCTAGCGCTGGGGTGGGGGCTCTAGAAAAGGTGGGGAAAAATGAGCTAGAATATGGATCCATTGAGGAGGATCTAAGAAGTTGATGAGATGAGGTGAAAAATGGAATGGAACAAAAAGAGTAGAGGAGAGAAAGAGTCAAGAGATATAAAATAAGAGTTAAGCTAAGAAGGAAATATGAGCAGAGGAGTAGAGGAGAGTTACCCAAAGATGTATAGCAAGGTGTCGGGCCCAAGGTGAAGAGAAAAACCACAATAGGTAGTGGTGTGGGATAGGATGTTGTGCCAAAGTGTATTATAGATGAGGATAGGCATGCTAAGAGGCTTGGTGTAGAAGATATTGGTAGTGGCAATAGTGATAGTGAGGGCCTAGGTGATGGAGCTCGTACCCTTTGGTTGTTTCATTCTTCCATAACTTTAAAAGAGAAGAGAGCGCACAATTGTGGTGTGCGGGTGTAGATTTGTGGTGCACCAATAGGATCAATAGAGGATGCGCAGAATCATAGTGCATGGTTAAGCAAGGAATATGAAGCGTTGCATGGTGATTCCATGACAAGAAGAGAATTTGTCGCGCAATGAAGTGATGTGATGATTAGAAGAGAAGTTGGCAGTCAACATAGTGGTAATTCCTTGATAGGAAGGGAAATTAGCATGCATGGTGGAAGTGCATGGGTAGGAGAAGAAAGTAGTGCGCATAGTGGAAAGGCACAGATAGGAGAAGAAAATAGTGTGCATAGTGGCAATGCGCAAATAAGAGTAGAATATGGGGTGCCACATGTTGATGCACCACAAGAAGAAGAAGATGGAGGTTTCCCTATTGTTGGGGGATATGTATGGATGATTTTATATGATCTTGGATGAATGCAAGTAGAAAATGGTCTGAGTGCCCTCACAATAGTTTTTGGAAGAAGACAGACTTATTCCCCCTTTGTACCACCCCCCTTGTGTGTTTTAAATCAAGAAGAAAACACAACAGATAGTGAAGATATTGGAGTAGAAAAAAAAAATGATGAGACGAGTGAAAGAGAAGGCGAAGTCAACATTACTTCACTGAGAGAAGTAGTGGTGTTGTGGAATCAAAACCCTAGTCATTAGAGAGGAGGAACTAGTTTGTTCCCAATTATGGTGAATCAAGACAGTACACTAAGGTTGCCTGTGTTCCATGGAATGAGTAGAGATTATGTAGGAACAAAATTGGTTTACATGTGAAGCAATTTGGTATGTGAAGAGGATCACAAATGAAGTTGCGAAGATATCATAGTTGGAAACCATGTTTAGGGACATAGCCTTGACATTGTATATGAAGTATAAGGCTATAGTTATAGTGGGACAGGCATGGTCCATGACCGAGAGTAAGGAAGATTCTCTTAGAGAATTTTAGAAGCCCAAGTCAGAACCTGAGTGTATCACATAGATAAAATAGATCAAGAAGAAGGAAGGAGAGACTCTTTGGGACTATGAACAATGGTTTAAAATATTGTTGGATAGGATGACATTCCAAATTCATGACATGTAGCATCAAGAATGGTTTAATGCGGGGTTACACCCCCATATCCAAGTCCCACTCACCCAACAGAAGGTGACGACTCATGCATAGGTAGTTGAGATTGAAATTCACTTGGAAGCTACACCAAGAGGTGTAGAGTAATAAATAGGGTTGGCACATGTGTAGTCACACCTGGCCAATCTGATGATGTAGCTAGAAAATATGGAAAATGATAAAGTCGTGCATGAGAAATTATTGTGTACAACATTTCACTCTAAGGGGAATCATAGGGATGGGGGCCCTGTCCTTCCAAACTATGTGGTGACAGGCATGCCGATTCCATTCCCGCCTGGATAGATAGAGTGGGGTGAAATATGTAGACAGTGGGGCCATCTACCACCCCTATTCCCAACAATGAAAAAAATATCAAATGACGACCCACAGTCCATTCTGTGAGTTATGTAAATCTGTTGGGCATGATGTGAACAATTGTCATTCACTCCAGTTGATGCAGAATAATACCTATGATGCATTTTGGGTACAAGAGGAGCAACAAGATTATGATCTTGGTGGAGTTGAGTGTGAAAAATACCAAGGAGGTATTATAAGAGGATATGGTCGTGGTCGTGGACGTGGATATAGTGAAGGAGTAGGAATACCCCCCACTTGTTTTAATTGCAGAGAGGTTGGTCATGTTTCAAGGTTTTTTACTAATTCACGCTTATTTTGTGCATACTGCTATAGTCCCGAGCATGTCACTAAGGACTGTCCTGACTTGTTGAAGAAGTGGGAAGAGAAGAAGTAGTTTAATATGGTGCATAAGTATCCATGAAAATATGAGAGGAAGATTGAGGAAGTCAATT
>JZKD02S0813823.1:104786-122485 GCA_000966675.3 Picea glauca | reverse complement strand
TGAAAAGATGTAGAAAAACTGCCAAGGTGGAAACCCCCATTTTGATTTAGTGGAATAGGTGGGTGGCCATCAATTTATTCCTGGATCAATCCTCCCCCCTTAGGAAGCAATGGTATCCATTGCGTCAAGTCCTCGAGGAATATTTTGCTAAATCTGAACTTTGGTGATCTACTTTCCTTGCTAAAGAAGATGACCTTCTTAGCTTGTTGAAGGATGCTATGAAATTGTGGTTGGAGTGATTAGATGCATTTAACCAATCTAGCTGCATGATTTTTCTGTGTGTGGGAGGACTCTATCGGTGAAGATGCAAAATGAATAACATGAAGGGATTTATCATAACTTGGCTTGACTGGGCCGTGTGGAGGCACCCTCGTAGGTGCAATACGAATACCTTGGTGCTCCTATACAATTTTATTGCTTTGATTTTGCTGGATATAAGGGCATTGGGTTGAGGCTACAATGGTTACAGTTTCCTTCTCTTCTGACTAGATTGTGAAGAGGCTAAAATTTTCGGTATGAGAGATTACTTTGTAGCATTGTTTTGTCAGGACAATAGTCATAACTACCTTTGGTATCCTGTAGGGATTCCCCACTAGAGTAAAAATGAATCTACGGGGTCAAGACTCATAAAAAACATGACTCCTCCACTTATATGGCTATACTAACAGAACATCTCAGACTTCTAGTGGGGAAACATCACATAGTACCTCATCCTCGAAGGGATTGATGTTGTATGACATGTGGCACTGTAGGTTGACATGAAGATCTTGTCCCTGGAAAAGAAATCCAATGTTGTATGGTTGTGGGTGTGGTTGGATATTCTGTGGATTAGGGTTGCCTTTACCATACTTTGGTTGTTGTGGATTTCCAGACCCAAATTTTTTCTTGCTCTGGTGCTTAAATGTTTGCTCGATTTTGAGAACATATCGATAAGATTCTCCCAATGATGAGATGTACAGAAAATAAATTTCAGTTTGGATGTACCTATGTAGAGCCTCGTAGTATTTTAGAACCAGATGTCACTTAGAGTCTTTGATACCCAACTTGGTGCATAGGGTATGGAAGGTATTTGTGAACAATGGCACCGTATTTGTGAACAATGATACCCAACTTGGTGCTTAGAGTTTGGCCCCTCTCTTGATGTCGCATGGTCCATATCATGTACTGGTAGTCATAGTTTCCCACATGATAATATTTCTCGTTGACCGCATCCATACAAAAATACCAAGTGGGCTTGTGCTATGGGGAAAAATCCCCCTAATCCGGGTCTAGCGACTAGGTAGAGCCTTGACACCTTAAAATATAGAAACACTTCTAGTTTACCCAAATCCAACAAAACCCAATGGTAATTAAGGGAAGGGAGAGAAGATCAAAATGTGTACCTTAAGTCCTTTTGTATATCATAGATCCCTTCTTGTTGTGTCCCATTCCAAAATTGTAGGCTTCCTCCCAAAGATGGCCTGAAAAAAATTCACAGAGAAAACTATGAAAACATACGTATAATTACCAAGATCATTTAAAGGGATAGATATTCATAAAAAACATTCATAAACATAAACATAAATACATAATATCTGGGACAATAAGTTTCTCTTTTATTGATAACAAGATTGGAAGTTACAACCTGAATCTTGCCAACACCACTCCACGAACCTCGTCTGAGTTCCTCTACTTTGAATTGAAGTGCACTATTCCCAATATGTTATCCTCATAACCAATATGCCAATATAGGATAAAAGGATGGATTGTATAAAGGATTATTGGAAATGAATGTTGAGGATGAAACTCAAAACATGATGCAAAAGGCTTGGAATGCAAGGGAGAAAATTTGCTAGAGTTCACTTTTCTCTTCTTTCATATATACAAATAACCTCCCTAGGGCCCCTTTTATATGGAGAAAATATGGTTACTTAGTTTTCATAAGTTTTACAAGAGGTAATATGGTTAGGAAACCTAACATAGCCCGTAAAATCCACCCGAAAGCGAGAAACGTTTTAAGTTTTGCAACTTTTTAGAATATACGAGGTCGGTCAGGCATGCAGCTAGTGTATGTAAGCACGCTGCATATGTAGAAGGGCGCGTACACCATAAAAAAAGTTTTTTTTTAGGAGGAACCTTAGAAAAAGTGGTTGGTGGATGTATAATTAATAAGGCCAAAGGAAAAAATGCATGATAGTGGCATTTTGAGCTATAACATATGCCCCCTAATGTGTGAGGTCAGAAGAGAAACTGATGGACGAATTACATTATAACATATTTAATAAAATGGGAAGGCACCGAGTCAAGTGAGCCCATACGATTATTCACGAGCGGATCATCTGCAAAATAATAATAATAATCACCGAGGTGGGCATACCCATGCTTGAGACCAACTAAGCATAGTTGCTAATCAAGTACACTGGAGATCCATGTCATATATAGTAATCATGACCACATGAATAATGTGTATGTGAATATAAATTTTAGTCGTGGATAATACACAACTCGAAATCATCAGAAGATATACAAATATAATTTAATATGAATATTCATGAGTTATCAATTCCTGTATCTCGAGATGATAGCTTTAGTAACTCGAGTAATATCTTCAATATCTTCATAAATTAGGTAGGAGTATAATAGGAGTGTAAACATGACTATCACGAGGTCTTTGACAAGCTGCCATGGAAATACTGGAGGATCTCAAACATCAAGAATGAAACTTCATTGATTTTGAATGTGAACTTGACATGACTCCCAGGATGGACGAATCATGATGTTGAAGAGACTTATCTCAGGATGGTCAAATGAGATTGTAAGACTTTCCCTTGGACAAGAGCACGACATATGAAAAGACTCATGCAACATGTTATTGACATAATCTTGTGGCACATGAGGCACCAAAAAATTTCCATGTGTTTGGAAGAGTAATCAAATGGAGGATGACACAACTCTATGTAACGAGAACAAATTCATAAGGCCATACTAAATCCCAGTGCTCTGTAGAATATACAAAAGGATGTGCTCTTTCCAAGGGTGACTAGATTACTGCCAGTAAAAGAGAATGTTTTCCCCTCCCTTCTTTTTGGAATATTTGATTTTTTTGTCTTTTTCATATTTTTAACGAGCTTGAAAATGAATAAAATAACGCTACATTACAAAGGAGGAATGCATTTTGTGGGAAATAAAACTAGTTCCTAACGCATTGAACATATTGATTCTTAGTGCGAGGAGACATGTGCATGATAAGGACACTCTAGAAGATTACTCCATGGGTCAAGGTGTCAGAATGCAAAGGAAAAAATGTTGCAAATCATGCACCTACAAAATTGATCTAGAAGGATCTCGATGGCCACCCACCTTTTCCAACTGGCTCAAAACAGGTTTTTGGAAACTTACTATGTTTAGTAGTTTTTTGGTTCCCAAACTTTCGGGGCCATTTTGAGGGCCCAAACAATGTTATTTCACGATTGCGCACCTCAATAATACATTAAAGCATTGATTGAGGCCCCTAAATTAAGATTCTCGTCAATACATTTCCAATGAACTATCGTAGGCCATAAATAGAGATCGTATGAAAAAGATACAACCCCGAGAAGTTGATGTACCAGCTTACCCCAACATGGCCCACATGACTTTTCGAGCTTCATCTCCTAGGGTTTAGTTTTTGGATGTCTAGGGTTTTGGAATTCATGTTTATTGTAAAATGGCCTTCGAAGCCTCATTGTACTTATCTTCTTGTGAATGAGTGTACCCGTCACATCTCTTCTCATAGATAAGTTGCCACCATTCTAGCAAGCTTGTTTTCAGTCTGCATTTTACAATTTTCATCATATTTATTATTTAATAGAAGTCAAGTTTTATTGTATCTTTGTTATTTTTCATTGTGACTCTGTGTTAATATTATAAATCTATGGTTTCATTTCGTTCCGCTCATAAATCCAGATCAGTGGTATCATAGCGGTCAGCTCCTTGTTGTTTTTTAATACATGTCCCTGACACGATCAGGGTATAGAGAGTTGGGTCTCAATCTTGTTTCTATTGAGGAAAAATTCTCTCACACACCCAAGAAGCCATCCATTGTTGGAGAAAATAAAGGCGATGGGACAATATATCGTTTCAAAATGTTGCTCGAGGAATCCCTTGAGTGACAATGGAACAAGATGGTAGATATCTTTGCACAAATCCTTCGACGATTGCTGACAAGAGACACATCCACCTCAAGCGGAGGTCCTACCCCCTTCAAGGTACAGATCAATTTTGATATTCCTATATTTGAAGGTCAAATAGATGTGAATGCCATAGATAAATGGTTAAACCTTCTAGAAGGGCAATTTTTTATCCACAAGTTTTCCAATAGGCAAAATATTACAATTGCGCTCCTCAAGGTAATCCCCCATGTCAAATATTGGTGGGAGACTTTATGTGAGAAAAAGGAAATAGAAGGATCCACATTATTTGCAGTTTCACCCACTTGGGGTTCCTTCAGGGTTGATATTAAGGAACAATACTACCCTTTTGGAAGTTATGACGACTTGTATACAAGATGGATGACACTGCGACAGGAAAGAGACCAAACAATGCCAGAGTTCATCAATGTCTTCCACATATTGTGCACCAAGTTGGGTATAAAATATTATGAGAGACATATGGTTCTCAAGTACCATGGTGGTCTACATAGATACATACAAACATAAATGGACTTTTTGGACATCTCATCCTTAGGTGTGGTCTATTGATATGTCGTAAAAATAGAGAAGAAGCTTAAACAAAAGACACAACATTTTGGGTATGAGAACCCCTCACAATAGAAGTAGAGCAAGGGAAGCCCCATGTTTGCACAGGGGCAGACCTAGGGTTCAACGCTACAACAACGCACCAAAAAAACCCTAACTACCATCCCTTTCAACAACACCTGCGAAGCAGATGAAGTCTCACCCGAGGTAGAGGCATGGGTGGTTGTAGGACTCCAGTGTCTGCAACCTTAGGTGGGACACAGATATGTGCTTCTAACACTTAAAAAAACACTTAGCAGCTAACATTCATCAATATCCATTTCTTAGTTACAGCGCAGTTAAATCCTAATCTGAGTGTAGATAAACCCTAAACTACAGAGCATCACAGTATTCATTCATATCTAAGGTATTTAAGCACTAAGCATATTTACATAAGTTAGATCTAACATCCATCCACATCATTAATCACAAAGAATCATCATATCTATCTATCATTCATATATATTAAAGCACTAAACAAGAAAACACATAAACACATCAATACATCACACAAATAATAGCAACACAGCATGTACATGGTTCAGCCCCACCCTGGGGCTACGTCCACCAAATCTTATCTTCTTTATTATATTTGGTTAAGCTTCTTACAGGCACATAGCATCAAAATCCTANTGAAAAGATGTAGAAAAACTGCCAAGGTGGAAACCCCCATTTTGATTTAGTGGAATAGGTGGGTGGCCATCAATTTATTCCTGGATCAATCCTCCCCCCTTAGGAAGCAATGGTATCCATTGCGTCAAGTCCTCGAGGAATATTTTGCTAAATCTGAACTTTGGTGATCTACTTTCCTTGCTAAAGAAGATGACCTTCTTAGCTTGTTGAAGGATGCTATGAAATTGTGGTTGGAGTGATTAGATGCATTTAACCAATCTAGCTGCATGATTTTTCTGTGTGTGGGAGGACTCTATCGGTGAAGATGCAAAATGAATAACATGAAGGGATTTATCATAACTTGGCTTGACTGGGCCGTGTGGAGGCACCCTCGTAGGTGCAATACGAATACCTTGGTGCTCCTATACAATTTTATTGCTTTGATTTTGCTGGATATAAGGGCATTGGGTTGAGGCTACAATGGTTACAGTTTCCTTCTCTTCTGACTAGATTGTGAAGAGGCTAAAATTTTCGGTATGAGAGATTACTTTGTAGCATTGTTTTGTCAGGACAATAGTCATAACTACCTTTGGTATCCTGTAGGGATTCCCCACTAGAGTAAAAATGAATCTACGGGGTCAAGACTCATAAAAAACATGACTCCTCCACTTATATGTCTATACTAATAGAACATCTCAAACTTCTAGTAGGGAAACATCACATAGTACCTCATCCTCGAAGGGATTGATGTTGTATGGCATGTGGCACTGTAGGCTGACATGAAGATCTTGTCCCTGGAAAAGCAATACAATGTTGTATGGTTGTGGGTGTGGTTGGATATTCTGTGGATTAGGGCTGCCTTTACCATACTTTGGTTGTTGCGGATTTCCAGACCCAATTTTTTTCTTTTTCTGGTGCTTAAATGTTTTCTCGATTTTGAGAACATATCGATAAGATTCTCCCAATGATGAGATGTCCAGAAAATAAATTTCAGTTTGGATGTACCTATGTAGAGCCTCATAGTATTTTATAACCAGATGTCACTTAGAGTCTTTGATACCCAGCTTGGTGCATAGGGTATGGAAGGTATTTGTGAACAATGGCACTGTTTGACCCCTCTCTTGATGTTGCATGGTCCATATCATGTACTGATAGTCATAGTTTCTCACATGGTAATATTTCTCATTGACTACATCCATACAAAAATCCCAAGTGGGCTTGTGCTATGGGGAAAAATCCCCCTAATCCGGGTCTAGAGACTAGGTAGAGCCTTGACACCTTAAAAGATAGAAACACTTCTAGTTTACCCAAATCCAACAAAAACCAATGGTAATTAAGGGAAGGGAGAGAAGATAAAAATGTGTACCTTAAGTCCTTTTGTCTATCATAGATCCCTTCTTGTTGTGTCCCATTCCAAAATTGCAGGCTTCCTCCCAAAGATGGCCTAAAACAAATTCATAGAGAAAACTATGAAAACATACGTATAATTACTAAGATCATTTAAAGGGATAGATATTCATAAAAAACATTCATAAACATAAACATAAATACATAATATATGGGACAATAAGTTTCTCTTTTATTGATAACAAGATTGGAAGTTACAACCTGAATCTTGCCGACGCCACTCCATGAACCTTGTCTGGGTTCCTCTACTTTGAATAGAAGTGCGCTATTCCCAATATGTTATCCTCATAACCAATATGCCAATATAGGATAAAAGGATGGATTGTATAAAGGATTATTGGAAATGAATGTTGAGGATGAAAATCAAAACATGATGCAAAAGGCTTGGAATGCAAGGGAGAAAATTTGCTAGAGTTCACATTTCTCTTCTTTCATATATACAAATAACCTCCCTAGGGCCCCTTTTATATGGAGAAAATATGGTTACTTAGTTGTCATAAGTTTTACAAGAGGTAATATGGTTAGGCAACCTAACATAGCCCGTAAAATCCACCTGAAAGTGAGAAACGTTTTAATTTTTGCAACTTTTTAGAATATACGAGGTCTGTCAAGCATGCAGCTAGTGTATGTAAGCACGCTACATATGTAGAAGGGCACGTACACCATGAAAAAAGTTTTTTTTAGGAGGAACCTTAGAAAAAGTGGTTGGTGGATGTGTAATTAAGAAGGCCAAAGTAAAAAATGCATGATAGTGGCATTTTGAGCTATAACATATGCCCCCTAATGTGTGAGGTCAGAAGAGAAACTGATGGACGAATTACATTATAACATATTTAATAAAATGGGAAGGCACCGAGTCAAGTGAGCCCATACGATTATTCACGAGCGGATCATCTGCAAAATAATAATAATAATCACCGAGGTGGGCATACGCATGCTTGAGACCAACTAAGCATAGCTGCTAATCAAGTACACTGGAGATCCATGTCATATATAGTAATCATGACCACATGAATAATGTGTATGTGAATATAAATTTTAGTCGTGGATAATACAAAACTCAGAATCATCAGAAGATATACAAATATAATTTAATATGAATATTCAGGAGTTATCAATTCCTGTATCTCGAGATGATAGCTTCAGTAACTCGAGTAATATCTTCAATATCTTCATAAATTAGGTAGGAGTATAATAGGAGTGTAAACATGACTATCATGAGGTCTTTGACAAGCTGTCGTGGAAATACTGGAGGATCTCAAACATCAAGCATGAAACTTCATTGATTCTGAATGTGAACTTGACATGACTCTCAGGATGGACGAATCATGATGTTGAAGAGACTTATCTCAGGATGGTCAAATGAGATTGTAATACTTTCCCTTGGACAAGAGCACGACATATGAAAAGACTCATGCAACATGTTATTGACATAATATTGTGGCACATGAGGCACCAAAAAATTTCCATGTGTTTGGAAGAGTAATCAAATGGAGAATGACACAACTCTATGTAACGAGAACAAATTCATAAGGCCATACTAAATCCCAGTGCTTTGTAGAATAGACAAAAGGATGTGCTCTTTCCAAGGGTGACTAGATTACTGCCAGTAAAAGAGAATGTTTTCCCCTCCCTTCTTTTTGGAATATTTGATTTTTTTGTCTTTTTCATATTTTTAACGAGCTTGAAAATGAATAAAATAATGCTACACTACAAAGGAGGAATGCATTTTGTGGGAAATAAAACTAGTTCCTAACGCATTGAACATATTGATTCTTAGTGCGAGGAGACATGTGCATGATAAGGAAACTCTAGAAGATTACTCCATGGGTCAGTGTGTTAGAATGCAAAGGAAAAAATGTTGCAAATCATGCACCTACAAAATTGATCTAGGAGGATCTCGATGGCCACCAACCTTTTCCAACTGGCTCAAAACAGGTTTTTGGAAACTTACTATATTTAGTGTTTTTTTGGTTCCCAAACTTTCGGGGCCATTTTGAGGGCCCAAACAATGTTATTTCACAATTGTGCACCTCAATAATACATTAAAGCATTGACTGAGCCCCCTAAATTAAGATCCTCGTCAATACATTTCCAACGAACTATCGTAGGCCATAAATAGAGATCGTATGAAAAAGATACAACCCCGAGAAGTTGATGTATCAACTTACCCCAACATGGCCCACATGACTTTTCGAGCTTCATCTCCTAGGGTTTAGTTTTTGGATGTCTAGGGTTTTGGAATTCATGTTTATTGTAAAAAGGCCTTCGAAGCCTCATTGTACTTATCTTCTTGTGAATGAGTGTACCCGTCACATCTCTTCTCATAGATAAGATGCCACCATTCTAGCAAGCTTGTTTTCAGTCTGCATTTTACAATTTTCATCATATTTATTATTTAATAGAAGTCAAGTTTTATTGTATCTTTGTTATTTTTCATTGTGACTCTGTGTTAATATTATAAATCTATGGTTTCATTTCGTTCCGCTCATAAATCTGGATCAGTGGTATCATAGCAGTCTGCTCCTCGTTGTTTTTTAATGCATGTCCCCAACACGATCAGGGTATAGAGAGTTGGGTCTCAATCTTGTTTCTGTTGAGGAAAAATTCTCTCACACACCCAAGAAGCCATCCATTGTTGGAGAAAAGAAAGGCGATGGGACAATATATCCTTTCAAAATGTTGCTCGAGGAATCCCTTGAGTGACAATGGAACAAGATGGTGGATATCTTTACACAAATCCTTCAATGATTGCTGACAAGAGACACATCCACCTCAAGTGGAGGTCCTACCCCCTTCAAGGTACAGATAAATTTTGATATTCCTATATTTGAAGGTCAAATAGATGTGGATGCCATAGATAAATGGTTAAACCTTCTAGAAGGGCAGTTTTCTATCCACAAGTTTTCCAATAGGCAAAATATTACAATTGCGCTCCTTAAGGTAATCCCCCATGTCAAATATTGGTGGGAGACTTTATGTGAGAAAAAGGAAATAGAAGGATTCACATTATTTGCAGTTGCACCCACTTGGGGTTCCTTTAGGGTTGATATTAAGGAACAATACTACCCTTTTGGAAGTTATGACGACTTGTATACAAGATGGATGACACTGTGACAGGAAAGAGACCAAACAATGCCAGAGTTCATCAATGTCTTCCACATATTGCGCACCAAGTTGGGTATAAAATATTATGAGAGACATATGGTTCTCAAGTACCATGGTGGTCTGCATAGATACATACAAACATAAATGGATTTTTTGGACATATCATCCTTAGGTGTGGTCTATTGATATGCCGTAAAAATAGAGAAGAAGCTTAAACAAAAGACACAATATTTTGGGTATGAGAACCCCTCACAACAGAAGTAGAGCAAGGGAAGCCCCATGTTTGCACAGGGGCAGACCTAGGGTTCAATGCTACAACAACGCACCAAAAAAACCCTAACTACTGTCCCTTTCAACAACACCTGCGAAGCAGATGAAGTCTCACCTGAGGTAGAGGCATGGGTGGTTGTAGGACTCCAGTGTTTGCAACCTTAGGTGGGACACAGATATGTGCTTCTAACACTTAAAAAAACACTTAGCAGCTAACATTCATCAATATCCATTTCTTAGTTACAATGCAGTTAAATCCTAATCTCAGTGCAAATAAACCCTAAAATACAGAGCATCACAGTATTCATTCAGATCTAAGGTATTTAAGCACTAAGCATATTTACATAAGTCAGATCTAACATCCATCCACATCATTAATCACAAATCATCATCATATCTATCTATCATTCATATATATTAATGCACTAAACAAGAAAACACATAAACACATCAATACATCACACAAATCATAGCAACACAGCATGTACATGGTTCAGCCCCACCCTGGGGCTACGTCCACCAAATCTTATCTTCTTTATTATATTTGGTTAAGCTTCTTACAGGCACATAGCATCAAAATCCTACTCCGCAGAAGATAGGAGATCTGTGTGCACTCTGCCAGATCCTCCTTCTTCAACCTAGGGTACAACACCAAGCCTTTACATAGTCTCTTTCAGTTACTTTCACTTAGCCTTGCAATCCTCACACAGTATGCACAAAGTACTTACAACTCTTGATCACATAGATAAAACACTAGCACTTATAATCACTTAAAACTGACTCCTCATTACATCGCCAAGTATTCTATATATATTACAAAATTGGGTCTATGCATGGGTAAACCCATGGGAGGACATTCCCATACCTATTACATGAGCCCAAAACCCAAAAATCCCTAAAAGGGGGATGATATCTCACGATATCTGCTTCATCTTGCACTCCTCCTTCAACAGCCTGTCAAAGTCCCCAAATTAGGTCAAACATGATCAACAATAATCAAAACTTGGTTAAGGGCTAACAGGCCCCCAACACTCACCTGTCACTCGTCCCGAGTCACTCTAGTCTGGGTAGTTCTTCTTCGAAAGCCTCAAGCTTGGCTCAAGCTACTTCGACTTGTTGTTGTGCCATGACCTCCTGTTTAGCGAACTCTTGGATGACTACATCGTTGACAGGTCCCTCTAAGCGATGTTTAGCTGCGGTGACGACTTGCTCTAGTTCTACTCCTCATCCTTCAATCTCTATGAACAATTAGCAAGCCTCATCCTGTACAGGTTGGAGCTTCTAAGTCACTTCCATGACTCTTCTTTGGATAGTGTGGACCTACTATTGGGCGGTGCATTTCTCTTGGGATCGCTTCATTATTTCAATAACTGATAGGGGATTCAACTGTGCCTATATTATTTCTTCTTGCTTCTTCGCTTCCTGGAGCTATGACTCCAATGCCTTCAGTTCTGAGTTCTCAGTGAGTCGCTCATAATTTTGGGCATTGTGATCACTTAGTTTCTTACATTCCACGGCAAGGGCCTTTATTCTGTCAATTTCACTTCGAGCATTTGCTTCTCTTTGATCTCTTACATCCTGCAAACTATTAGGAACTGTGCGGAGATCTAAGTCTGTTATTATTTGTTGTAGCTGTTGGATATCTTTCACGAGCTACTCTACCTGATGCGTGACTCGGTCTTCTGCCTGTGGTTCTAAGCCTATCACAGAGCGAAGTTCCCTATTGACTGCTTCTTTCACTTCGAGTTGCTCCGTGAGAAACTATTCTTTTCCTTGTTGCATCTATGTTTTATCCTCTTCAAACTTTGCCTGGAGAGAAACCTTCTCCTACTCCGCAACTCAGTGTTGTGCTATGAGTACTCCTTGCACTTGCTTCAAGGCATGGGTGGCTTGTTCTGTTTCTTCTTGTGCTCATCAAAGGTGAGCTTCAGTTGCATCATCTAGTTGACAGATTTGGGCTGGCTCATCTCCCAATTCTGGTTCTTCCGATGGCAGGGGCATAGTGGAGACTGTGCGACTAGACTGAAGGGCTTGTTGTACCCCTCAGAGTTCGACCTCAATTTTGTTGTACATTTCCTCCTACTTGGCTTCTTGTTTCTCCATGATTTCCTACGAAGCATTGTTTAGAGCTGCTATGATGAAGTCAAAATCATCGGTAATGAGTATAGTTTGCATCTTGGTCACGGTGGCTCTGGATTTCTTCCAGGAAGAAGGTTTTAGGGGAGAAACCTTCCTCTTATTTGGGGGATGAACCTTGTCTCTGGGAGGTGTTACTTCGTCTTGCTTCTATTCATATTCTTTTCCATGTATCTCTTCTACTTCATCATCACCCCCTCGGTCAAGTGATACTAAAGCAGTCTTCTTTAAGGCACTACTTAAGTCTTGGACCTCTTCAGTCTTCTTCCTTCTACTGCTTCTAGGTGTGCCCTATTCTTTGTGAGAATCCTCTAGGCTGTCAAGTTCAGGGTCAGACATCTCTGCAGATTCAGTGGGGATAAGGAGGTCAGTTGACCATTCCTTAGTAATCTCCTCGAGGTCCTCTTATGTGAGCTTGTAGTATGACTGAAGTTGCTCCTTATGTTCATCGACTCGTGATGTAATGTAGATGAAGTGTCGATCAGCATGGAAATTCATTAGGGGTCGGAACCTCTATAGGGTGTTTGGATTCATGCAAGTTTCAACTTCGATGGCTCTCTTCAGCTGGAGATAACATGTGTGAAAAACAACGTTCAACTGCCATTGTTTTCTCATATCACTCAAGTAACAGAGCGTGGTGAACTTCACAGCAAGAAGCTTGAATGGCTTGATGTCCGGGAAGGTCGCACCTTCTGTCATTTCCTAGGAAACAAACACAATGAGGATCAGGAGCCAACTAAAGTGAAACTTGTAGCCCTAATCCTGTGCTTCATTGCAGTCTATTTCCAATTGATTAAATAGGTACTTCACCCAGTTCATCTATAGGCCTTCCACGCACTTCCCTGCGAGGTCAATGAAAAATCTCGTGACCTGCATGGGTCTGTTTATCTGTACTAGCTTTCGAGATATTAATTAGCATGATGGGCACACTGCGCCACTCTGGATAGAAGCTACCTTGTAGCCTCGCGTCCCCTTTTCAACATCATCATATTTATCCTTGATCTTCTTTGTTAGTACATAATCTGTGGCTTTTCCTAGATAGAACTCCTACGAGTTGGGTTCTTTCATACTCAATCCTATGATCCTACGGATCAGTGTCAGATCGACTATCATATGATGGTCTAGCCATAAGTATCCACCATAGTAACATGAGAGTAGTAGCTTGACAAAGGCGTTAAATTCCTGGTGCCTTCCAAAGTGTGGGATCTTCATTACATTCAGCAGGGTGGACTATGCAAGGTTCAAATTCCATGGCTGAGGGATTATCTTTGTGTTCTTCCCCTTCGTCCTGTTCAGGTATTTATATAGGGAAAGAATATTATAGTTTTTGTGATCTCCGAGGCTGAAGTCACTGAAATTCAACATGGCGATCTTGTCTTGTTTTGATCGAATTGCATGTATCCCCTTCGGGAGGTACGCAGTAACCATGATGTACTTAAAATCTATTGGCACACTATCATGACTCACCATGCTAGCTAGAGATGGGATGTAGTCGAGAAATATGGTTGGGATCAAATTCACATTTTCTAGGTCATCTCTATGCTTGGTTCTATTTTCCGCTGATGGTTGGGATGGTCCGGCTCCATGAGCACTCGATGGAGAGGCTTGCACTCCTCTCATCTAAGAGGCTTGTACACCCACATACATTACTCTTTCCGACATGACTCTTTCAGTCACGAGGTCGATGAGTAATTCCTTCATAGACTCTTCGACTGTGCTAAGTTCTTCGGACATACACACTCGTGGTTGAATATCTCGAATTATAAGAGTAGCTAGTCAATGCAACGAGATAGATGGAAATAGTGCAATGATCACTTTGCGAAATCAACTATTCTATGGGCTCAGATAATCACGATTGGCAAAAGTGTTCTTGGTGCATGGCACGATGGGATAAATAGATAACCTGGAAATGAATCTCTTGGAACGGGTTAGAAGTCTTCATTAACTCAGTTATGCCCGTCACGGAGCGATCACAATGGTCTGATGGCAGGCTGTCTGACCATAAATGTCTTTCTACCCATTCAGGGTGTTGGATTTATAGTTATACTGTTCCCAATGGCTATATTTCTTCGCCATGGAAAAATGCCATGTGGCATTGTTCTGATATCCCAACAAAGTTCCAATTTTGCAAATTTTCCTTCTACGAAGTTCCCTCTGTAACATTCTGTAACTTAGCTCTCTTCTTACTTAGTTTTCTATCCTTCTTTCTAGTGACCTTCGTATTGGTATTCATTTTTCCATTCTGATTCTTATCTCCTTTTGGCATAGTAACTTCGTGTTGTTGAGATTCTTTCCTAATATTCAATGGTAATAATTCTTCTTTATCTGGGGTAGGTACTTTAGTCTTCTATGAGTCTTCTTGCGTTCTTGTAACTTTGACATCCAAGTCTCTGGTGTTAAAGAACTTCGATCTTTTTTCCTGTTCTTTAATCAAGTGTGCGATCCTCTTGGTCATGAAATATTTTAATTCTTGCTTCTTCTTCTCTAAGACTTCTTCTTCCTTCCTTATGGCTTGATCTCTTTCAATCCAAGGTTTTCCTAGTAACATAGCAAATGGAGCGTTGTTCTCAGTAAATTTAACAATCTCAAAATCTTCCTCTGTCGAAGTTCCATTGGCATTCATAGATATATGATTGAGCTTCCCACATAGGGTTATTAGTTTTCCTCTGAATAGTCTTATTCCTCCCAATGAAGGAATCATAGTAGGCTTGCCTAAAAGTTCCCAAGTTCTTTCTGTCATGATATTCACTTGTGTTTCCTCATCCATAACATAGTCAATGTTGAAGTCTCCTATTCTTGCTTCTATGCATTCTTTTTCTTTGAATATCTCTGATAAGCTGACATGCCGGTGGTCATTCAGGGTTTCTTTCATCTGTAGAAATACTTTCTCCAATTATTTCTGGGGTTCTGCCATGGTTTCAGTTGTTTGACCTTTCTCGTGGTCTTCTTGTCTCATATTCATCCTTTCAACCTTAGAAATCATTCTAGGGCAATCAAATACTTCATGGTCCATAACATTGCAATAGAGTCAACTAGGTCTTCTTCTAGGGAATTCCTTAGCAATATGTCCCAGTTTTCTGCAACTGTAACACATGTTTAATCCTCTCCTTCTTTTAAATGATCCCCAACCTTTCCTGTACTATGCACTAGGATCATAGTAGTTAACTTGCAACAAATTCTTTCTAGGGTTATGCATCCATTTGTTAGTCCAAAAGTTCTCCCTATGCATAGGTATAACATATCTTTCACTATTCTTATCAGATCTACTTATATCAAATCTTCATTCATCTATCAGTGCCCTAGTTTTCAAACTAGAATAGAATCTATCAACCATACCTAGATCCATATTCTAGAAACAAAACTTTCCACTTATCTTACTTATACAAAGCACAAAGCTTACAGATATTACCTCTTTAATCTCACTTTCACCTTTATTAGGGCACAAAGCTACCAGATCTTACCTATTTAATCTCACTTTCACCTTTATCAGGGCACAAAGCTCCCAGATCTTACCTCTTTTCTTCAGATCTGACCTCTTTTCTTCAGATCTAACCCTTCCTCTTGGCACAAAGCTCCATAGATCAAGTAGTACTGCGTACTAGGGAAATAGTTCTATGCATGGAGATTTTCTCTTTTTCAGTTCAGATCTTTGCACAAATATCCTTTTTCCTCAATTCCCAGCAATCACAGTTTCAATCCCAACAACGAAACCATTTGTTGACATAGAGGTAGACCCAGGGTTCAACGCTACAACAACGTACCAACAAAACCCTAACTATCGGCCCTTTCGGCAACAACTGCGAATAAGATGAAGTCTCACCTGAGGTAGAGGTAGGGGTGGTTGCAGGACTCTAGTGTTTGCATCCTTAGTTGGGACACAAATCTATGATTCTAACACTTAAGAAAGCCCTTAACAGTTAACATTCATCAATATACAGTTCTTAGTTACAATGCAGTTGAATCCTACTCTCAGTATAGATAAACCCTAAACTACAAAGCATCATAGTATTCATTCAGATCTAAGGTATTTAAGAACTAAGAATTTTTACATAAGTAAGATCTAACATCCATCCACATCATTAAGCACAAAGCATCATCAGATCTATCTAGCATTCATCTATATTAAAGCACTAAACAATAAAACACATAAACACATCAATACATTGCACAAAACATAACAAAACAGCATGCACGTGGTTTAGCCCCACCCTGGGGCTACGTCCACCAACTCTTCTCTTCTTTATTATCTTTGGTCAAGCTTCTTACAGTCACATAGTATCAAAATCCTACTCCACAGAAGACAGGAGATCTGCGCGCACTCTGCTAAATCCTCCTTCTTCAAGCTAGGGTACAACACCAAGCCTTTACACAGTCTCTTTCAGTTACTTGCACTTAGCCTTGCAAGCCTCACACAGTATGCACAAAGTACTTACAACTCTTGATCACATAGGTCAAACACTAACACTTAGCATCACTTAAAACTAACTCCTCATTACATTGCCTATTATTCTATATATATTACAAAATCGGGCCTATACATGGGTAAACCCATGGGCCAACATTCCCATACCCATTACATGATCCCAAAACCCAAAAATCCCTAAAATGGGGTCGAGATCCTGTGTTCTCCACTTTGTCTTGTGCTCTGCCTTCGACAGCCAATCAAAGTCCCAAAATTAGGTCAAACATGACCAATAATCCTCAAAACTTGGTCAAGGGCCAACACCCCAACCCGTAGAACAAAGGACAGAGAAAATATGGGAAACATTAGGAAAACCAATCGAAGACACAAGAAAAGAAGGACAATAGGAAGACAAATAAATATACTGGGAAGTGGTGCGACTTCCATAGGATCCCCTTGCATAACACTGTTGATTACCGCTCAAAACAGTTTTTGATGCATGAGTTAAAAGCCTCGAAATTAGATGTGGGTTATGAATTTGAGTCAAAACCAGAAAAGGGGAGATAAATAATTGACATGGAACCCAGTGCCACCATTTCTTCCACCAAGATCCATCCTGACGAACCTGAGGAGCTAGAGGAAGGTGAGCTCCACTTTCATTCACAGATGTGGGTGAAAGGCACTTCGATGCACTTCATCATTGACAGAGGTAGCTATAAGAGCCTCATCTTAGTAGAGGTCATCAAGCGAATATCGTTAACAACAATGCCACACCCGCATCCCTACACCATCGGATGGCTACATCAAGGAAGTGATCTTCACGTGAGCCAACAGTGAAGCCTGTCATATGGCATAAAGCCATTGAACGATGAGGTATTGTGTGATGTTTCTCCCCTTGAATTTTGTGATGTTATTTTGGGCCAACCTTATTTATGGAAATTTCATGTTGTATATGAGTCTAGGCCTTGTAGTGATATTATTAATTTGAACAAGAAATTGTATAGGATACC
>JZKD02S0813823.1:43483-53775 GCA_000966675.3 Picea glauca | reverse complement strand
CCTGCATCTTCTCCTCATAGTATGTGTGATAGATGATTTGTTCCCGCATTCAAATTCTAGGGTTTCACAACAACCTCAAAGTCATATTCCTAAAATAACAATATCCATATGCATATTCTCCCCCTTAACACTAGCTTGTTAACTAAATATTTTAATGCAGAATGGTTTGTATACATCTTAAAATGAGATCCCATAAGATAATGTATGAATTTCTTTAGTGTGTAGACCATTGTCAGTCCTTCTCACTCTGTTTTTGTATAATTATTTTCAGATATAGACAACTTCCTACCTGCAAAAGGAATTGGGTGGTCTATGTCTCCTTTCCCTCGTTGGGATAGTACTACACCCAATGCTATGGATGACGCATATACATGTACATAGAACTCTTTGTTCCAATATGGAAAAATTAAAATCGACGCACTCGCAAGTTATTTCTTCAAGGTTTCCAACCCCTTCTAATAATCCTCATTCCATTTAAACTTCTCTTCCTTCTTCAATAACTTTTCCATTGGTTCTGTAATTTTTGCATATCCTTTTATAATTTTTTTGTAATAACTAGTATGACCCAGAGTTTCCCTCAAGTGCTTGACTGATGTGGGGGGGTTGAGATCTAGGATCACTACGATCTTGGCTGGATTGACTGATAATACCTTCTTGCATACTGCATGTCCCAACAGAATTTCGAACATGCACAAAAGATACACTTCTTCAAATTCAACGAGATCTAGCACTATCTGCATTGATCCAGCATTAGCCTAAGGAGTTCTATATGATCCTTCGGTAGACTGAACATAGTCCAATCATCCAAGTATACTTCTAGAAAATTATGGATGAATTCTCTGAATGATGCAACCACTACTCTGGAAAACACCACAGGGGCGCTCTTCAACCTAAAGGGCATGACTGTGTATTGATAAATCCCCCACTCTATCACAAAAGTGGTCTTGTGGCAATCCTCCTACGCGATCCTTATCTGATGGTACCCCGAGAATCCATCCGTGAAAAAATAAGTTTCTTGACCTCCTACATTCTCCAATACCTCATATGTGAATGGTGTTGGGAATGGGTCATGTAGGCACATGTCATTCAGTTTCCTTAGATCTACGCAGATCTTGATTGAACCCCCAAGATTGAGCTCTTATTACAACTTGAAAACTTGAAAGAAATGGTGAAATAATCCCAAGTTCATTCACTCAAGAGGTGATGTGAATAGCTCCAATGAAATGATGCTTGTATGCTCTTGACAAGGAAAGAAGATCCTCCAAGAGAATATAGGCAGCTTAACAATACAAATGAATTCCTTGAAAATGTAGTGCACCCATGGCCTCTTTTTATAGCATAACTTTGAGGCATTGTGCAACCATCTTTTAGTGTGAAAAGGGGTTGTTTAGGGAACCTTTAGGTCTTTGACCAGCCACCCATCTAGATCCGACCGAGATTTGGATGTCAAATCAACTTGGAAGTTGAACTAGAAGTGGGTGAGAGGCCGACCAACATCATAAATGCATCGTTCTCAGGTGTGCGTGGCTTTTAGCATCCACAATCATGCATCGTGCACATGTGTACTTTTCCTGCATTTCTTGATGGTGCATGTGTGCGCGCGCCCTGTATAGTCATAGCGCATCTGAATTTTATAACTGGTTGTATAGTTTTGGACCTTTTGGAAATGCTTTTTGGTACATTTGTTCCTTGGTGAACTAATAGCTACTTTGGAGATGTTGGATTCCTGTAACCATTTACAGACAAAATTTCAGTGATAACAGATGCCCCCTGATGGATGAGGTTAGGAGCATACATATAGCCGGAATTCATCAATGTTTCTTCTACTAAGAGTACCATTGTAAGAAAGAGAAATAATGAGAGTGTCAAGAGTGACCCATTGGAGGGGGAGGGGAACCTGTAGGACCCAAAACCTTTCACAAGGTGTGAAAAATAAAATTGTGTACAAATGAGGTGGGCATGCCCCATGCTCGTGTCATGTAACTCAAAAATGTGTAATACAGTAACTGAAGTTGTGTGTTGGTGGAGATGAATACAATGCCCTCGGGGGCATGTTGATAATAGCAAAGGACAATTATGATGGTGAACAAACTCTGAAAAGAGGCAACGACACCTAAGAAGTGTCACTGATTCGCAGGCATTGATGGCCTACAATATTCAGAGGTCTTCAGCGAATATAAAAAACAACTGCAATAGTCACAAAGTAAGACCCACCGCAACATGAGAAATTGTTGAAGTATAATGTAGTGGGGGTCAACGATAATAGAGGGTAATGATGGTTCTCTCTGTGTCGTCCGAGACTCCTCATTGTAAAGGTAATGAGAGTCAAGATACTGTCGCCTGTCTGGAAACTATGTTGATGTCAACAGAAAGGGAGATGCAACTTTGAGAAGCAGAGGGCTTCATGAAATCCACTGGATAAAGTCAGGAATTGAGGAGTAACATGGACGAAATCCAGGGGTAGTGAGACTCCAAGGTGCCCTTGGTTGTGGAAATACGTATAGTTGTAGCAACCGTGAAACTAAATCTAGCATTAGGGGGATGACTAGATGAGTGTAAATTGTGCCAGAGGTGTGACAAAATGGACAAACACAGAGATCAAAAGGTGTATGGACTATAAGATGCTCAAGGTTTATGGATAATGTCATCGATGGAAGGAAGTGAAAAAATTCCCCAACCAAGGACGACAAGGGTTTCTTTGTCGGAAAAGGAAGGTCGCTAAAGGAAACAACATAAATCTATGTAAATGCGAGAAAAAGGTTTTGTACAATTACCAAAAGAATAAAGAATAATTTGGGATGAGTGTACAGATACAGAAATGGGTGCCCCAGTGAAATATGGCTTGGCCTGTGAGGGCGCAAGTTGCGTGGAGAACAAGTGGAGGGTGGGGGGGCCCATAGGTGGGTTTCTGTATGAGGGAAATGAATGGAGGGAAATCTGCAGATGGGAAAATTGACTGTGGATGAAATGGATGGTTAATGATACTGCGGAAGTGCAGTCAAAATAGAGCCATGATGAAAAAACCTGGGAGTCCATTGGGAAAGCTAGAAAAATGAGGAGAAGGAGTATGTGGTTGATTCTCGAAAATGTGTAAGACTATCGGGACTCCCATCCCTAAAGGGTGAAAATAGCATGAGTGTCAAAGTACCAAGGGGGACTATGAATGAGACAACTCATGTGGGAGAGAGTGCTATCGGGTGACAATACCAAAATGCAGTGGAGGTGACCGTATTGTAGAGCCGAATGTAGGGACCCTAAAGGAAAATTTCAGAGGGTGTGACTGGAGATGCAATTGAGATTCAGAGGTAATGATTACATGCCAGTGTCAATTATATACCTGAAGGGGCACACTGGTGTGTGATGACCAAGTACTTGCACACATGACAACCAAATACCCAACATGAACAATATATGAAGATAATCGAACATATAACCGTTGATTTGATAATTTTGAACATGAGCATGCGTACCTGAGCAGGGTATGGAAAAATGGCTCCCCAGGGGCTAAGGATGAAAAATGGCCTAGGGAATTTCTGGATGTAGATGGCGGGGCATTGATCCTGTGGCTGAAGACGGATCGAAAAATGGACACTCGGAGCTCTCAGAATGGAGTCTGGAAGGTTGGCAAAAAGGGCCTATATATAGCTATAGGGCCCACATTTCCACCTCATTTGTACTTGCTGCTATAGTGGTTAGAGAGGAGATTGTAGAGCAGATTCAGAGATTCTGGGAGTTCGAGGATGCCGATCCGGGAGGTGCGAGAGTTAGGTTAGTGGTCTCATCCTCCTGTACAGTAGTTAGGTGTCAATTTTGAGGTAGGACTATACAGATGGTCATACAATGGGTTTTAGGGGGTGTGGCCCCTCAAATGCACAGGCAATCGATGGCAACCCATGCACGAATGTGAAATTGTACTGGACACAGCCGTGCATGGGGGTGCACTAGTGGGGAAAATATGTGTGCATGAGATGCACGCATGTCTGAAACATAGCCGCGCATATGGGCGCAACTGTGTTGTTGATAGTTGCGCATGAGTGTGCAACTTCATAGTGAACAAGTGAGAATCCGATGCATGCCTGTAGGTTTGAAAGGTGCACACACATGCATGCATGTGGGATAAACAGGTGTGCTTGCATGCACGCCTATGGGGAAAACAATCGCACCTTTGAGGGAAAGCTGAAAAACTCTCTCTTTTTTTTTTTGGTGAGAGTTTGGTATTTTTGTGATGGTTGATCGAGTACTTTATATGTGGATTCAGGTGATCATTGGCGATGATGCCGATCCATTGGAGAAAGAGGGAATGGGCCTATCTAAGGGAGGCTATGAGGGATGAGGAGCTAGCAGTTTGTGGTGCTTTGGCGGCCTATGGGTTGCTGAAGTTTTTTGAGTGCCCATTGTTGAGGGCATAGAAGTATTTGTTGCAGTTCCTGATCTCGATGTGGAGTCTGGAGTTGTAGTTTTTCATTGTGCACGGGGAGCACTTGGCATTCTTTGTTGAGGAGGATGTCTATTTTTTGACTGGGCTCCCTTTTCCGGGCACCCTGTTGACGGTCGAGCCAGTGGTAGTCGGAGATGGGCAGTTGGCTACCCTTGCCTGGACATATTGTTTGGGGGAGGATTTTATGTCTGGGTCGGTGGTGAGGATTGGGGCGATGGATGCCCTGGTACATCATTGCATGGTAGCGATGGTGGTGAGAGTGTATGGGTAGCTCCCGACTCAACGTATCAATGGTGACCAGCTGAGAATTATGCAGCGGGCACTTGGGGGTGAGCATTTTGCCTGGGGCTTGATGTTGCATGCCAAGATGGTAGGGTAGCTTACCAGGTGTCGGGTGGTCAACTTAGGGGATTTTGCCTTTGGATCTATCCCAATGGCTTGTTTTTTAGAGAGGGTGTCGATGTTGCACCTGAGAGTTTTGTTAGACCCGCCGGGAGTGCGAGAGCCATGACTACGGCGGTGATCGATGATTTTGGTTCGACATGGGGGTGGGGAGGGTGGCCACTGCTTCATGGCCAAGGCTACACAGGTGTGGCGTTAGATGCCACAGGTCATTTTGCAGTTTCCATACAGTGGAGTAGACTTCCATGATGACCCTAAGATGATATTAACTCTGGGAGAGGTATTCAATCGTCGAGGTATGATATTGTTTTTGCTGGTTTTTTATTTGTTGAGATAGTATAGCATATGGTTGATATTTTTGGGTGGATTTTGATTATATCATGTGTTTGTTTGTGTATATGTGGGACTAGAGTGATAGCCCGCCAGGGGCCTGTGAGACCACTGCAGGGGAATCCACGAGCAGGGGAGAGACGACAACGAGAGGATGTTGGGGTGAGACCTGAGAATGCCAGGAGACGTCGTTATGATGATCCCGGTGCAGGGCCATCACATGCTCCTCCAGCTGAGGCCGGGGGAGAGTTTGATGATTTATGTCCTCAATTAGAGGCGGTGCTACGGGCAGTACCCGAGGGGGTGTGGGTGCAGATCCAGGATGAGGGGATCCTGGAGCAATGTATTAGGCTGTCAGTAGAGTTACGAACCTTGAACCGTCGAGCAGTTGTAGCCGGAGCTGTGATGATTGGACGGTTTCCCCTAGGACTTGGGGGACCTCCAACTGGTGGGGTACCTCCGCCAGAGGGAGGACCCAGTGTTGGAGCACTAGAGGCGCCCTGAGGGCTGCTAGATATGTATTTTTGTTTATGATATAGGATGGTGAGCCCATTTTGTATAGTTGTGACACCCAGTTTTGTATTGATAGGGATGAGGTGACTCACCTACCTACGGGCGATGTAATATTTTTGTAAACATTTTATGACATGTGGACCAATATATATATATATATATATATATATATATATATATATACATGGATACACATTTATGGATCTTTGTGTACATGTGTGATGTGTTTGATGATTTTTAATGTTTTATGATGTCTAATCTATATGCTGTGATAGAATTCTGATGGTTTATGTGTGTGTAAAGGTGTCTTGATGTAATATATTCCAATCTAGTATAATGTTAGCCATGTTATCTACTATTTGATTGAATTGTCTTGGGATATGTGTAAATGTAATGGAATAAAAATGTCGAGATAAAAGTCTAACCTACATATATTTTTGAAAGAGGCAAGGATCATGGGCATGGTAGACATTGTTGAGTTGGAGGATGAAAAGTTGGGAAAAAAGACACTAAGGTGACGAATATGATGATGATTGGCCTCAACAAGGAGACCAATGATGGCGGTGTACTCTTCTTGATTGCTAGTGGCTAAGCCTAAGCATATGTCGCTGGTGTGGAGCAGGTCATGTGAGGGCAAATAGAGGGCCCAAGTAGCCAAAGCGAGATTCTATGTCCAACGGCTAGCTCCATTGGTGTAACTGATGTTGTAGGCCGATGGAGGTGGCATCTGTCAATAACATGAGTGATAGATTAGACGGGAGGTACAGAAAAAAGATTAAAAATACTACAAAAAGAAATAACCTAGTGTAGAATGACTACACTCAGGCATAAAAAAATTTCAAGTACAGCCCGTTGATGGGTTCTTTGAGAGGATGGCCCTCGGGGGAAGCCAGGATGTATGCACCTTTAGTGAGGCAATGTTGGATGATATAAGGTCCATGCCATAGTGACTTGAACTTTCCATGGACGAGGGTATCGTGAGCAATATCATAAGAAAGGATGAGGTCACCTTCGTGAAATGAGCGAAGGTTGACATGGTGATCATAGCTGGCTTTTGACCATTTTTTGGCTGCCTCATTGTTCTATATTGAAAATCAATGATCTTCGTCCAAGGATTCTAAGTGCAGCAAATGATGCTCCATTAGGGCAGTGCTAGGTAATAGCTCAATTGCGGTGCGTAAGGTGGGAATTTCACACTGAATAGGGATACTGGCTTTCACCCCATGGACTAGATGAAAAGGTGTGAAGCCAGTGGTAGTTTTCATGACCGTACGGTAATCCCATAGCGTGGAAAATAGCATATGATGCCAATTGGTCTTATGTTTGTTAACCGTGCACTGCAACATGGTTTTGAGGACCTTGTTAACTGCTTCAACCTGTCTGTTGGACTGAGGGTAGTATGGTGAGGCAAACTCGTGGGATAAGCCTAACCTGGATGAGAATTTGACGAAAATCTCATTCTCGAAGTGTTTCCCATGATCAAAGACTAGTTGGAGTGGTACTCCAAAGCGGGATATGACGTGGTTAAAGAAAAAATGTGTTTTTGTGTCAACACTGTTGTTGAAGGTAGGCATGGCTTCAACCCACTTTGTGAAGTAATCGATGACAACGACAATGTATTTGTGTCCATTGCTGGATGGAGGGTTGCAATTCATGAATTCGATGCCCCATTTACAAAAGGGGCCTACAGTAATGACTGGATGTAGAAGAGCATGTGGTTCTCATGCTTTGTTGGCATAAAGCTGGCATTTATCACATCACTTCACAACATGAATGAAATCGTGAAATAATGTAGGCCAAAAGTAACCTACGCGAATGATTTTCTGAGCAGTGGACATCCCTGAGAGGTGGCCTCTGCAAGCGTTGTTGTGGCAGTCGTTCAAGACTCTATTGGCCTTGTCAATAGTCAAGCATCAATAGAGTATGGTGTCGACCCCTTGCTGATATAAGATATCTCCGATGAGGAGGTAGCGGGGGCCCTGATGGAGAATACGTCGACAATCATCTCATGAGAGGTGGTTACCGAACTTTTGGGTTTGGAGGTAGATGAGGAGGTCACCGTACCAGGGGTCATCCAATGAGATGTCAAAGAGATGTTCATCGGGGAAGTCAGTATTGACAGGGGTATTGGTGGTATCTATGGGAAAAGCTGTGATGAGTTCGGTGAGGGTGAGGGATTTCTTTCTCTTGGGTGTCGAAAATTCGAGATCGTATTCCTAAAGCATGACAAACCATAGAGAAAATTTACCGTTAATTTGTCAACGACTGAGCAAGTATTGCATGGAGTTGGAATCTGCTACGACTTTGGTTGTTCAAAGCAGAACGTAATGTCGCAGTTTCTAGACTGCGAGAACAACTGCAAGGGATAGTTTCTCTTCGTGATTGTATTTCAAGGGTGTCCTTGAGAGGTTTTTACTAATGCAGTAAATGACATGTTCATGATCATCATCCCCTATTTGAATGAGAACTCCTGCTACTGAGACGGGTGAGGTCCATATGTAGAGGATATAGTCATGGTTGTAGTCGGGTGGACTAATCAAAGGGGCGTTGGAGAGTGTTGTTTTAAGATTATCAAAAGCAGTTTGGGCATGTTCATCCCAGTGGAATGATATGTCATGGCATAGTAAACAAAGGAAACTATGGGCTCGAGTGGCGTAGTCTGGGAAAAATCATCGTAAAAAGTTAGCTTTTCCTTGTAGGCTCTGTAGTTGGCACAAATTTCGAGGAGGGGGAATTTTCGTGATAGCTTGGACCTTGAGGGGATCCACGATAATACCACTCTGGCAAACAATGAACCCAAGAAGGAGACTGGTAGTGATGCATAATACACACTTGAGGGGGTTCAAGAGGATGTTGTATTGACGACACCTTTGGAAGATGATTCATAAATCATCAAGATGTTGAGTGCATTTTTTGGATCGAGTTGTGAGTTCATCCAAGTATGCGAGGATGATATGAGACAGATCATGAAAGATATATGTCATAGCCTGTTGGAAAGTTGCGCTAGTGTTCTTGAGGAAAAAAGGCATGACACGATATGAAAAAGTACCCCAAGGGGTGGTAACTACGGTTTTGTATTGATTGACTGGATGGATTTGGATTTGGTCATAGCCAGAGAAGCTGTCCATGAAGGATAGAGCCTCATGGCCTGTGCAGTCACTGATATTTTGATCGATGAAAGGCATTGGAAAGTTGTCTTTGGGACAAGCGTGATTGAGATCGCAAAATCCTGTACCTACATGGATGGTGCCCTATCTTTTGTTAATGGGGACAGGGTTGGAGACCAATGATGTATAGGCGATGGGGTATATGAATCCTGCAACACTTAATTTTTTGATCTCGACTTTGATGGTCGTTACTTTGGATGGGTGTAGTGGTCATTGTTTTTGGCAGAAAGGTGTGATATCAGGCCAAGTGTCTATTTGATGTTCGAAGATAGAGGGGTCAAGGCCAGGCATATCTGTGTATGACTAGGCAAAAATGTCCTAGTATTATTGGAAGAGAGTTTTGTGGACAGTAATTTCTTCAAGGGTGCATGTGGCACCAATGGTGTTTTCCTCGATGACTCCATTTTTGATGGATATATTGATTTTGATGTTGGGGGAAATGTTGTCCATATTGCCTTCCTCAAAAGCATCAGGGGCAAGGATAGGGTTGTTGAACCAGTCGATATGCCCTGATGGGATAAAATCCTTAGTTTCGACTACGTATATGGGGTGTTTCTTAGGAGGTGTGAAGGCTTCCTGTGAAAGGAAGAGTGCTCTGTGGTGTAGCACATTCCATGGGCAGTTGGGGGTGGTTAATTCCTTGAGTACATCCTCATCACAGTGGAATTGGTAGGAATACAAGGGATCTAAAAGAGTGATATTGGTGACGGTCACCGTGTGGTTGTCTTCTGGTGATGAAGAAACACGAGGAGTGACGCAAGGAGATTGTGATGGTTCGCTCGACATAAACCAAATATCAAGATACTAAGGGTTAAAAATGGTATTCGGGCGTAAAATTTTCGTGGGGAAATGGATGAGAGAATTGGGGGTAAATCCTAGTATAAATCATCCAAGAACCATGGAGGAGTAGGGAGTGTCACGTGCTCAGGAGAAAAGATATGAATAACCTCTGGAGATGGAGTAGGGGTAATCACTGATTCCATTGACACTAGAGGAGGTGTAGGCTTTTGAATAAGGGCCATTTGGCAATGCCTATATTCAATGATCATAGGACATTGATATGTGAAATGATCAAGTGATTCACATAGGGTACAAGGACACCTCATACGTTCATTGACTGAAGTCATGACATAATGGATGTCAATGACATTTGGTGAGGATGATGTAGGTGGGTTGGGTTCTTGCTAGAAGCTTTGGAGTATTATTGTTAACGTCTGTCGAAATTGAGGTAGTGTTGGGCAATGGTGTGTATAATGGTCATATTCTACACATATGGCGCAAGCAAATTTGTTTCACAGTCCTTTGCTACTTATGTTAGGGGAGGTAATGATAGTGCATGATGAAGCGATGAGCAGTGATGGTATTTGATTGAGTTGAATTAGGTTATGTAACTCAGGTAGAGATGAACATTTGTTGGTAGGGTGTCCATCTTTCTCACATAG
>JZKD02S0813823.1:0-15249 GCA_000966675.3 Picea glauca | reverse complement strand
ATATGGCCTTGGGGTGAGGTGAAATCGTGAACTAGTAGAGTTGACGAGTTCTCAGGAGATTCTGGAGGGATGAGTTCTACGACTAGTGGGACATCAGATACAAGAGGAACCTCACTGGGAGGAAGGGTATCCTCAATGTCAGTTCCCTTGGATGAGATGACACATACCTTATTGTAATGGTGAATGAGTGGTGGTGCACAATGGTAAGTTCCTAACAAGGATGGGTCTTTGAAAATTCTAGGGGCCATCTCGATGAGTGGGTATGTATCGAGATTAGTGTGGACAAAAGGGAGGATATTATCGATATTGGAAAAAGGGTTAGGCTCATAATGTGAAACCTGATCGATGGTAATGATCTTCCCATTATGGGGGAACATCATGGTTCGAAATACAGAAGAAGAAACTGCCTTCATAGCATACATGTAGCTACAACCGAACAAGATATTGTAATTTAGTGGGGCATCGATAACCTCGATATCAATGAGAATGATTTTTCCCCCAAGTTCTATAGGGAAATTTTTGAAGAGCCCTTCGAGAGAAGATGGTCGTCCGTATTAATCTCTTAAGGTGATGGAAGATGGTATGAGTTTGGGGGATCCAAGTTTCTACCATACAGATTTGGACATGATGCATGTGGATGCACCTTCATCAATGATGCATCGATGGACTGTAATGTTCCAAATTTTAACTCGTATTTGAAAAACAATGAGAGCGGGGAGGCGAGGTTCTCTGCTATCGAGATCAAATGTGATGAGTCAAGTATCTGCAGGGTTGACTTCCCCTAGGGTGAAGAGTAATGACTTTCGCTGAGTGGGACAAGTTTGAAGGACTTCTAATACTGACATAGTAGCAAGAGATTATGCCAAGTCATCAACCAAACTGTAATTATGAGCTACGCTAGCATGAGGGTTGTGGACATTCCTATGTAATGGTATGCGAGGAATACAAAGAGGGAGTTTAGTATTAGGGCGAGGAATCGTTGAAGGGGGGCTAGTTACGAACGGGGTGCTTCCGAGGTGGTGGGAGCATACTTAGGGGTTGTGTTGTATTGACGACTACGTGTTTGTAGAAGAACTTCTTCTTCTCCAGTAAGGAGGATAGTGCAATTTGCAAGATTGTCTGGATTGAGATATTGTCCCATCTGAGGTAGGGAAGGTTTCACATCTTGGTGAGTATTCATCACTCCTTGGTGTGGAATGGGGTTCTGCAAAATGACTGGGGGTGGTTGTTGCATGTATTGTTGTGGGACCTACTAAAGGGCAGGCGGTGTTGGAGGATGTGGTCCATTCACAAAGTCTTTCATCTATTTAAAGTTAGTGATTTGGGGGCAGTGATGAGTATAGTGACCAAACTCACTGCAAAGGGCACAAGGATAGTTTGTCCGGAGATTGTTGTTATTCTTCCCTTGACGTTTTTTATTGTTGCCCCCCTGGGGGTTATGAGTCCCTTGAGTCTGGTTTCCACCAGTAGGTTGGTTTTGTTGGGGGTGATTTCTACCTTGGCCTAGGTTATTATTGTTCTGATTTTTCCCTTTCTTTTGGGCATTATTCGACTGATGGGGTGGATTTGTTGTGTTCAATTGTTCAAAATTTTGATATTGCTGAATGGGAGAGGGTTGAACAAAATTAACCTCAGTGTGTGGGTGTCCTTGTGATAGAGCCATGGGCTGGGGAGGGCCAAGAAATGGAAAGTACGGATTATGTTGTGGTAATGATCTGTAAGGTGCATAGGAATACGTGATGCTTTCTCTAGTACTTAGGGTATAAGCTAAAGTAGAGGGGGTACCAAAACTTGTTTGGATAGGTGGGCATATTGTGGGTGTTGACGATGGCCCACTGATGGGTGGAGGAAGGGAAACAGGGTATGGTTGTTGATAAGGGGGTGGAGGATAATAAGGGAGTCCTCCATAGGCCGGAGGATATTGAGGTGTGCCATACAGTGGTGGTTGTTGGGGTTGTGGATTGTGGTGTGTGGTGTTACCAATCAATCTGTCTACTGAGTGAGACATCCGAGGTTTGTCTTGGCCAAATGGCACGGGTCTTGGGAGATTAGGAAGTACCGTGTACAAGTATCCTGATTGTGAATAGATGAGGTCGTATTGTTGAGCCTTATTGATGGCTTCTTCATCTGATTGAGGGAATGTGGAAGCCACATATTTACCGAGGAGAGAGACAAGTGATCTGAAAAACCAATCAAGACATTGTTTTTTGGTGGTTTCGGCTTTGCATAAACTACGTCATCGATGCCACTCATGAATGTGATCGGCGATATGCATGGCTGAGGTTTGTTTAAAATCAGAGAGTATTTCCAGACCATTTCCATGGCAAATTGGTAATTGGAAGAAGGTCAAAAATGCTTTGGCTAAGGACTCAAAATTCACATGGGACCCTGATTTTTTGTCTACATACCACTTGGTTGATGGGCCAGTGAGTGTGCATTGACATAATCGTAGTCATATGGAATCATCCATGATGTTGTTAGAAGAGCACCATAAGTGGAAAGTCATGACATGGTTGGCAGGGTCATCTCCTACCTTTCCTTCAAACTTAGGTATGTCTAAAGGTAGTTTGGTAGGCATTGCGGGCCATGTGGCGTCATGCAATATAGGATCATTTGTGAGTTTTCTTAGATCTGGTATGTTGAGAGAAGACAAATATGGCATTTGAAGTGGTGGTGGAGGGTTAGTTCTAGCCATGGTGTGAGGGGGACTAGGTGGGTTTGTACTTCCCCTTTGAGGAGAAGTTGCCCCCCTGCTTCCGTGTAAAGGAGAGTGGGTGGGTATTTGACCTTGGGAAGTGGACCCAAGTAAATTGAAACCAAGCAAAGTTTATCCTAAGACAGTGGCACTCACGGGGGTGTGATAAGGCGAGGCCGGTGAGTTGGCGAGACTAGGAACTCCTCCTACAATAGGAGGAAGATTTAGCAAGCGTTTAGAACGACGGGGGTTTTGTGGGTCCCCTATGGCGTCTGACTAGCTAAGTGGATGTGTGCAAATGGTGATGAGAGAAAAATAAATGAACAAGAGCTTTTGTTGTAATTTTTGGACCTTCACAATATATTTCACAATTACATATAATCACAAGGATGTCATACATAAAGAATTTGATAAAGAAACATATATGTGGGTAGGTGGATTTTGTCTGCGTGGGAGAAAAAAGAAAACAAATTCTCATGTCCTAAAAGATGTAACGTCCTTCCTCTCAAATAACACTGGACCTTCCAATAGAACTCAAAAGTGGGGTCTGAAGCCACAGAAAGAGGAACTAGTGAAGGATGAAGTAATCAGTTATAATGAGGGTAGAGGGTGCATATCCTGCAAGAACTAGCGATATTTCTCAATAGCCACACAAAATCCGATCAAGGTGCAATTGCAGCCCACAATTGCCACCTAGGTAGATGTCCTAAAATTTGGTCACTAGGTACCTCGGTCAAAGTGTGGCATTTAGATTTTTAGCCTCAGAAATGGGTCATAGCCTAGATCTCGTCCAAGAGGTGGGTGCCTCAAGGGGGAACGCACAAAACAACCAGACCTCGGCCTTCAATCCTTCACGAGTATCTCCCTACCTAATGGTGTAGGAACACTTGACTTGGAGGATTTTGAAAGTTACCTATTTGTCAACCTCTACTGTTTTGACGATGTGAGAACCAAATAACAGGGATTTTTTTGGATGTCTATCCCCGAGATCCTACCTAGACTAAAAAATTCTTTTGGCACCTCCTGTGGAGGAAAACTTAGTGAGTTTTTAGAAAATTTTAGATGTGTTTGTGTGAGAGATTGGGGGTGTGAGACAATCTCATTGAATTTAAGTGGGATTGGATAGTTTTGTCAAGAAAAAAGGGTGGGGAATTTCAGAATCCCATTGGAAGAAACTTACTTCAACCTCCACGTTTTTTGGATAAAACTATGTGAGTGATTGGTGAACTTTGTGTGTGAACAAGTGAAAGTGTGGAAATTTTTACTAATTTAGGTGTCACCTTACTGCATGTGGAATTCATTTGGTCCTTACAAGTGTTGATTACCTAAGTTACTAAGTGTCATTGGTACAACCTTGCGGAATTTTAAAGTCCCTAGGAAACTAGCATGTGGACATGTGGGTCCTTACTATTCCTTTAACTCCCTATTGTGGTTTAATATAAGAAAGATTTGAAACAATCCTAGCTTGTGCACATGTGGGCATATATGGGCCCATTACAAAACCTTTAAACTTCCCTAATGAGTTAATCTAAGAAAGTAAATTTCAACACTATCCTAACTTTGTAGCATGTGGGCATGTTTGGGCCCTTACAAGTTTAAGGTGTGTTTAAAAAATAAACTAAGAGGAGTCTCGAGGGGGTGTTGTCCTCTCCTAAAGATTTTGTCTTTTTAAGGGGGATGAAATTTTCCCTCAACCTCTTTTTGATTCTCAAGATTGCTTTGGAGCGTGAGAGAAGAGCATACTCAACGATTGATATCCAATTTTTGGTCCCAATTCAAGTTTTATATGTGATTTGAAATTGATTCCAACTTATATTCTTAGTCAAAGAAAGCCATCCATGTGGCAAAATGAAAGCAAAAAGAGAAAATAATGATTTTAACCCCCCTAAGTGCCTATGTTTTGAATAATCCCTTTATATGGAGAGGGAACTAAGTGTGGTGCTGGTTACAATGTGCATGAAATCAATTTTAAAGAAGGATGTGGGCCTTCCACAGATCACAAAGAGCTTACAATGTGTATTTTTTGCACAGGTGCGCGGGCCTCAGAGTAGACAAAGGTGTTGGGAGCGCCAATGCACAAACTATGAGAGTTCTATGGGCGTAGGTGTGCAGAGGGTGCTGAGTAATACAATGTTTTTGGTGCACGTGTGCACGAGGTGTGCCTGTGGGCCGATAAACCCGCACACACCTATCACACAGTCGTGAAGAAAATTCTGGATGAAATTCTTCCAAATCAGCCTTGAATTTGACTTTTTGTAGGTCGGCTTGGGCCGGTTATGGTACCTGCAAGTTAAACAAACAGACAAAAGAGCTAAAATAACGAAAAGGGGTAGGAAATTGATACCTCTCCCCAGTGGAGTTGTCAATCTATTACATTTCTTTTGTCACTTGAGTGAGAAAATTAGAGATGCTTACAAGCCCAGTTGGGTTAGCTAGGCAAGACAACAGTAAAGGAAAGGGTTAGAAATATAAAACAATCAAGATAAGAAAAAACTAAACTAATAACAATAAAAGGAATTAAACTAGAGTGCATAAGATCATTAGAACAAAAAAGAAACAAGACTCATGCCACCAATGGAAAGGAGTATATTAGTGGAAGTCAAACACCGAAGATAAAGTGAGACTTTGGGTCCCCTCTTCCTCCAAGGGAGGGATATTGAACCCCCAAGATTGAGCTCTTATTACAACTTGAAAACTTGAAAGAAATGGTGAAAGAATTCCAAGCGCATTTACTCAAGAGGTGATGTGAATAGCTCCAATGAAATGATGCTTGTATGCTCTTGACAAGGAAAGAGGATCCTCTAAGAGAATATAGGCAGCATAACAATACAAATGAATTCCTTGAAAATGTAATGCACCCATGGCCTCTTTTTATAGCATAACTTTGAGGCATTGTGTAGCCATCTTTTAGTGTGAAAAGGGGTTGTTTAGGCACCTTTAGGTCTTTGACCAGCCACCTAGCCAGATCTAGCCGAGATTTGGATGTCAAATCGACTTGGAAGCTGAACTAGAAGTGGGTGGGAGGCCAACCAACATCATAAATGCGGCGTTCTCAGGTGTGTGCGGTTTTTAGCATCCACAGTCGTGCATCATGTGCATGTGCGCTTTTCTTGTGTTTCTTGATGGCGCATGTGCGTGCACACCCTGTATAGTCATAGCGCATCTGAATTTTATAACTGGTTGTATAGTTTTGAACCTTTTGGAAATGCTTTTTGGTACATTTGGTCCATGGGTGAATTAATAGTTGCTTTGGAGATGCTTGATTCCTGTAACCATTTGCGGATGAATTTTCAATGATAACACCTTCTCTCACACATCTCAAGGTATTTGGTTGTGATGCATATGTTCATGTTCCAAAGGAAAACAGGAGTAAGCTAGATAAGAAGGCCAAAAAGTGTCTTTATTGGATATAAAGATGGTCTCAAAGGTTATAATCTTTGGAACCTAGAAACTAAGAAGGTTATGTATAGACGAGATGTGGTATTTAGAGAAATGAAGGATGTTGTTAAACAAGAGGTTCTACCAAGTAAGGAAGAACCAGAGAAAATAGAGTTTGATTTAAAAGATGATGAGTCAAACTCTACAGAAGAACAAGAATCAGAAGAAGAAGATCCTCATACTCCAGTACTGAGGATATCAGTTCAAGAAATAAGGCTACCGAAAAGGTATACTCCATCTGATTTCCATTCAAATTTTGCTTTGTCTATTACTAATGTTGATCCTAGAACTATCAAGGAGGCAGTGGATTCAGAGGATGCAAATCTATGGAAAAGGGCCATGGATGAAGAAATGACATATTTGGATAAGAATGAGGCTTGGGATCTAGTGGAGTTGTCAACTGAAAGAAATCCCATTGGCAGAAAATGGGTATTTAAAAAGAAGCTGAATGCATAAGGAAAAGTGGAGAAATACAAAGCTCGGTTAGTAGAAAAGGGTTATTCTCAGGTTGAGGGAATTGATTTTGGTGAGATTTTTTCTCTTGTTGCCAAGTTAACCTCTATAAGATTTATGTTATCTATTGTTGTTGCATTTTATTTTGAAATAGAACAAATGGATGTGAAGACAACATTCCTACATGGGGATCTGGAAGAAGAAATCTATATAAAGCAACCAGAAGGTTATGCTGTGAAAGGAAAGAAGGAGCTGGTATGCAAGTTGAAAAAGTCCCTGTATGGTTTAAAACAATCACCAAGGATGTGGTATCAAAAGTTTGATACTTATATGTTGGGACTTGGCTTCNTGGTCTTGTATGTGGATGACATGTTGCTGATAGGAAACAAGAAGGAGATTATCCAGGATGTGAAAACTCAGTTGTCCTCTAAATTTGACATGAAGGATCTCGGTGCTTCAAATTTTATTTTGGGCATGGAAATTAAAAGAGATTGAAAAATGAGGAAACTATGGTTAAATCAAAGAAAATATGTCGAGACAATATAGTAGAGGTTTAATATGAAGGAATCTAAACCGGTCAAGGTTCATATTCTTGTTGGTGTAAAGTTATCTGTGGATCAGTTTCCCAAAACACATGAAGAGGAGGAGGACATGTCTCGTGTTCCATATGCGAGTGTAGTTGGTATTTCGATGTATACAATGGTATGTACTAGAATGAACATTTCACATGCAATGGGAGATTTGAGCAGGTATATGTCAAAACCAGGGAAGGAGCATTGGACTATAGTAAAAAGGGTTTTTAGGTATTTGTATGGCACTGCTAGATATGGAGTGTGCTACGAAGGAAGACTGGGATTGGATAGAGTGGTGTATATACATGGCTTTGTGGACGCAGACTGGGTTGGAGATCTGGATCGTAGAAGATCTACAAGTGGGTATGTGTTTAACCTGTTTGGAGGAGCAATAAGTTGGATGAGCAAAAGACAGGTTGTAGTGGCACTTTCAACTACAGAAGCTAAATACATGGCAATCACTCATGCAAGTAAGGAAGAAGTATGGTTACAAATATTGTGTTCATATATTGGGTTGGTACAACAAGATGTAAGGATAGATTGTGACAGTCAGAGTGCAATTTTTCTGGCAAAGAACCCAGCTCATCATTCAAAGACAAAGAATATTGATATTCAATATCACTTTGTGAGAGACATGGTTGAAGAAAAGAAAGTATTGTTGATGAAGGTGGTCACTTTGAAGAATGTTGCAAATTCATTAACAAAATCTGTGAGCACTGAGAAGTTCTCTTGGTGTAGAGGATCCATGGGCATTGTTGCCCTGGATTGTTGATTATGTAACCCTATAACCCCATGTATGCAAAGAAAACAACAAGTGGGAGAATGTTGGGTATGTGTTATATTATTTTCATGAGTAGTATATTCTAAGCATATGTGTTGGGCGCATAGGGGTTTCGGGGTAGCGCCCTCGAGAAAACATTTTTTGCCTTGGAAAATGTGTCACATATTTTTAGGTGGTTTTTTGGCACATGGTTTTTGCCGATGGTTTTTCTATTTTCAGTTAAGGAAATAGGGTTGTGGACTAATCTAGGTCATTGGGTTAGGGTTTTGGATGCCTCTAGATCCTATACATATTTTGTATTGTAAACATTGTAATATATTAATGAATATATAATATGTTGGTTTTCTCGGTTTGGGTTTCCAGGGGAAAAATCTCTGTGTAATGTTTGTATTTGCCATTCTATATTTTTTGTTCTTTTACTGAATATATGTTTGAAGTAGATATTGTACAAGGTTAAAATCTACATTTGGTATCAGAGCTAGGTTAAAATCATCTCGCCTAAGTCTCCTTCTATCCCCTTCATCTCTGAAAATTTCATTGGGAACAGGTCTTGATATTCATGCAGTAAATCTGCAATCTTCTCTACCGTTTCATCATCCTAGTAATCTCCTATTTGTGTGAACTTCGCATTCTCTAGTGTCCCAATGTTTACCTTGCACGTCTTTATTGGTTTTGTGTAATTAAAAAATTACAATTTTGATCCTTCTATCGTGTGTTCCCCCACGGTCTCGGGTACTTGTATATTTCCAGGGTCATCTCCCTCCTGTTCTCCATGCATGATATTGTAACATTATAATATCTTATGTATTGTAAATGATGTTCTATGTGCATGACATAGGTACTACTGCCAATGACTCTTCTACTGAGAAGATATTAGTTCTAATTGCTTTCAGTGAGGTATCTACCAATGAAAATTTGTGTTCAAATGTGAACGTTAACTTGAACCTCTGAACTAGCTCATTCCAATTTGTTGCTTCCCTGTGCATATCTAGCTCCACATGCCAATTCTTAGGAATTGTGTCCAAAGTGTGTATGAATCTGTGTGTCCATTCTATCTCTGGTACTGTGCTCCATAAAGCCTTACATTGTTCCACATGATGCACTGAATCACTCTCTCTTGTATACTTATGTGCAATCTTTTCCTCCTTCGTGCCAAACCTTATTTGCATTAGTCGGCTACACTGTGACCAATCCTCAATTCTCTCCTTATGCTACCACCTAGTTGGATTTTCTTTTAAGACAACATCGAGGGATAATAATCATTGTTGTTCAGGTACTTGTAATTCAAAAAATTGGAGAAACTCCTCTATATTGGTCAATCCAACATACATGGGTGGGTTACATAATTCTTTCCCAATCCATCACAAGGATTTTGTTATGCGTGCACATCGTATAGTTGAGACTTCATTCATTCTATGTTGTCAATGTTCTAGTCCTTCTTCAGAATCTGATGTACGAGAGCTAATGCTCCTCCAAATCAGTGCACCATCATAGTTGGGTTTACATAATCCTCCATGCACACAATCATATTATACAAATTATCAATCTCATGCCCTCTTGTTGGCTCTATGTATCTTTGTCCCTCTGGCGGATCTAATGGCACAGTAATTTTTAAGTCCCCTTCTTCGAATATCATCTCTCTCCTTTTCAAATTGATGATCACCTGGTTGTCAAAATCCCATTCTAAGCCCATCAATATCGAATATGGTTTATTTTCATCCAATATTTCAATTACTTCAAAGTTTGTTATATTGCGCACTCCATCTATGCTTAGAGGTACTCCATTCAATCGTCCAATGGGTTCTATTTTGTGTTGATTTGCTAATCTCAACTGAACTAGAGACCAGACCAACTTGGGCTTTCCCATCCTTTCCCAATTCTTCTTTGGTAGTACATTTACATCAGATCCCAAGACTAAGATGATGTTTTCCACATCATAGTCTCCAATCTGCACATTGAACCTAAACTCTCCATTGGTCCTTGATGTAGGAGCATATCCCAATTCAAGCAAGCCAGCGCGGAATGCAAGTGGACAGCTGGACAAGCCAACACAAATTTTTTAAAATACCTTGAAAGTGTTGTGCGAACATTAATGAGGATATTTAATGAAGTGAACCCGTAAATGTAATTGGGAACTTGAGCCATATGCTCTCGTCCTTAGTAGATAGATGACATTTAATATAGTTAATGCAGGTAGATAGGTTTTTAATTCATAAATTAGACAGTTTCTAGAGCGTAAGAGGGAAACGGGATATAGACACCCTCATTGTGCAATGTAACATTATTATTCTGGAGAATTCAGGAAGAAGAGCAAGCAGAGAGCTGTAAAGACACCCATGTACAGACATTTGAATTAATAGAAGAAAGCTTTGATCCAAATTCATGGTTTGTGTTGTTCTCTGTATTGATGTTATGCTCATTTGATGTTTGCTTCCTGTTATACATTTGCTTTATGTGTTGTGTATGTGATTTAATGGTGAGGTTGGAATCTGGAAGGAAGAGGGAATGAGTTTCAATTGTTTCTCTATTTGAACTAGAGAATTCCTGCAAGGAGTGCAGTTGAAGTGTTCACAAGGAGTGCGTTGACAGAGGGTTCAGATAGAGATAACGTTTGTTCTCATTCACCCCAAAAGGTGTAGTTGGGCATAGGAGCCATGCAAGGAGTGCGCAGGCCAAGTGAATTCAGGGTTGCGAACCTGAGCACCAGCTGAAAGAATGTTGCTATAGGAGTGTGCCAAGTCGAAGGGATTTCATCATTTGGATGTGTGGAAAGGTTGCCACAAGGAGTGCACGCAAGGAGTGCACGCAAGGATTTTTTTTTTCTAAGGCTCAGAGTCACAGCAAATCTTAGGAAAGGTAGAGCCCTCAAATACGTTTAAGGGAAGCACAGAGTGTTGTTCCGCGAATTTTTTGAACAGAAGTCATAAGTTGCGGACAGGAGGATGAGTTCCACGGAGTGGAAATTGGTTCATTTCACAGAATTCGCTAGGCAGAGAAGATGGTCGGTATTCTCTGAGGAGGAATCGTGAATTTCCATGAGTCGTAGGATCTTGCGGAGGTGCAAGGGAGATACGGAGTCATATTTCATAAAGGATAAAATATCAGGGGGAGGAGAGCCGTTGATCCAAGCTGGTCAGGGCCGTTGGATCTACACGTACATCGTCCATTGGGGGTTTTCATGGGTTGAAGTCCCACGAATATAGCAACAGAAACCGCGAAGTCATGAAACAAGATATCCTAACGAGCTCAAAACCGTCCATCATTTGGGACGCGTGTCAGAAGATCCAAAGAAGATGGGGTTCATAGCATCAGGGGTTTCGAGGGCCGGATAGTCTTGCAGCTTGGAATCGCGAAACGCGATATCTCGACGGGGTAGAGCAGAGTGGGACCACAAGAGTCAGAGTGGAAGACAGGTGGCACAAATTATTGGGGTTTCACGGCGAGAAGTGGTGAAACATTGACATCAGGATTCACGATCCCGTGAAGTCCAAAATCCCGATAGAAGTGACAGGAATTTGAAGGGACAACTCACGCGTGTGTCGAAGTTTCGGTGCATTAGGCATCGGGAGTCGGAGAACCAAGTTTCTTGGCATCGCGAGTGGAGAAATCACGATAGGAGAAGTCCTGACAGGGAAAGGTAAGAGTCAGCGTTGAATTGTATCGGATTTCGGAGATCCAAAGTACCAGCACTCGCCCATTGACCTCGCGATCCCGCGAAGTCCGATTCCCCAATAAATAAAGAGGGGGATCGCGCGAAGAGTTCTGTGGGTGAAGATTTCCCGATAGGGAAATAGAAGGACCGGTTAGTGTTCTTTGGGCCGAGGAAGGAGAAGATCCTGTGAGAAGACGTGCCTAAGGGCGTGCCTACGTCAAGTGGTATCAGAGCAAGAAAAATTCTTTGCTTTCTGTAGCAGAGAAGAAGGAAGTTCACCATGCCGCCAAGGAGAGACAGACAGTCACCCGATCCAAAGGATAGGGAAATGTCGCGATGAAGAGGCAGGAAGATGGTAGATCCAGCCATAGAAAGGAAAATGTGTGATCTCCGAGACAGACTTGAAGAAATGGAGACAGTGCAAAGATGCACAGCCAGTGCAGGGGATCTGAGTGATTCCGAGAGAGAAATTGAAGCTGAACATGGGGAGGAAGTTGCAGCCAAGGATTCAGCCAATGAACGTCTAATCAAAGCTATTGCACAGATGGGTGAAAAAATGAAGATGGACATTCCAGTTTACGAGGGGAATCTAGATGCAGAGGAGCTTCTAGACTAGATTAGAGCTCTAGACACATACTTCGACTATGAAGATGTCGAAGAGGACAAGAAAGTCAAGCATCCTGTCACGCGCTTGAAAGGACATGCATCATTATGGTGGGATGAGGTACAAGTAGATAGATGCCGCAAGGGCAAGCATAAAATTAAAAGTTGGGATCGAATGATTGCAAATATGAAGGCAAAGTTCATCTCGAGAGATTATCAAATTACTCTGTTCAGGAGGATGCAAAACCTAAGACAGAAGCTGATGACAGTAAAAGAATACACAGAGGAATTCTATCGACTGAACATCAGGGCAGGTCATCGGGAGAGTGATGATGAAAAAGTTGCTAGGTATATGAATGGCCTGAGATACGATATCCAGGACGAGATGAGCATGGTAACCATCCAAACTATGGAGGATGCTTATCATATGGCTCTGAATGTTGAGGAGAAGATAAGCCGAAAGAAAAGTCAAAGGGGTAGAGGCAAGAGTCAGCCCAAAGGCAAATTAGTTTCCCAGGAAAGAAACCAGAAGCCCAAGGAAGATTGGAAGAAGCCTCAGACTAGAACCAAGAGAGGTGGAAGTTCATAGCGAGGACATCATGCTGAACAGAGAGGGCATCATATAGATTAGAGTGGGGGATACGCTGATAATAACATGTTTCCTCGTACCAAAGGTATAGGAAGAGGAAGAGGTGGAGTAATCACATGCTTCACGTGTGGGAAAAATGGGCACAAGTCATTCAAGTGTCCAGAGAAAAAGAAAGATGGAGGAGAAGCTCACATCGCCGAGGCACAGAGGTGAGATGTAGAAGCAGAAGATGCTGAAGGCGGAAGGTCACTGATGATGTGTAAAGTTCTCTTAACACCTGAGAAGGAGGTGGAGGACTCAACTCAAAGAAACAGGCTTTTCAGAACTGCTTGCAAAACCAAGGACAGGGTATGCAAGGTTATCGTGGATAGTAATAGCATAGATAATCTCATTTCAACCGAGATGGTAGATAAGTTGGAGCTGGAGACGATTGATCACCCAAGTCCATACAAAGTTTCATGTCTACAGAAAAGACACCAGGTAACTGTCACTAAACAATGCTTGGTTGAATTCAAGATAGGAGATTATAATGATAAGATATTGTGTGATGTCTTTCCTATGGATGTCTGTCATTTATTGTTGGGTAGACCGTGGCAATATGACAGAAATGTGATTCATGATGGGAAGATGAATATGTATACTCTAGAGAAGAATGGGAGGACACACATGTTGCTTCTGATAAAGGATAAGGAGGTGAAGCCGGAAGTGAGAAACATTGTACTTCTCATGAGTGGGAAGGAACTTCTTACAGAAGTTAAGAAGAAGGAGGATCCATAATTCTTTGTGTTCAGAAAGCCGAGGATTGTTTTGACTAGCATGAGAGTGGATGATTTGCCAGGAGAAATACAGGAACTACTGGAAGAGTTCGCTGACATCGTGGTGGATGAATTACCTCGTTCGTTGCCACCGATGAGGAGTGTGAGTCATCATATAGACCTCATACCAGGATCTAGTTTTTCGAATAAATCCGCGTACAGGTTGACGCCGCAAGAAAATGAAGAGGTCAAGAAGCAGGTCCAAGAGCTGCTAGACAAAGGATTGGTTAGGGAAAGTTTGAGCCCATGTGTCGTTCCAATGGTACTCAGTCCAAAAAAAGATGGAGGTAGGAGAATGTGTACTGACTCAAGAGCCATCAACAATATAACCATCAGGTACAGGTTTCCATTGCCACAGATGGATGATTTAATGGATTGCTTGAGCGGGGAAAAATACTTCTCAAAGATTGATCTGAAAAGCGGATATCACCAGATTCGCATGAGGGAAGGCGACGAGTGGAAGACGACCTTCAAAACCAACGAAGGACTGTATGAATGGCTTGTCATGCCATTTGGCTTGACAAATGCATCGAGTACCTTTATGAGGTTAATGAATGAAGTCCTGAGGGAATTCATCGGGAAGTTTGTCATTGTGTATCTGGATGACATATTGGTTTTCAACAAGACAAAGGTTGAGCATCTGAAGCATTTGGCTACAGTGATGCGGAGGTTACAGCAGGAGAAGCTGTTGATAAACATGAAGAAGTATTCATTCATGAAGACATAACTCATTTACTTGGGGTTTGTTATTTTGGAAAATGAGTTAAGGATGGATCCAGATAAGGTGGAGGTAATTAAAAATTGGCCATCACCGAGAAATATTTTTGGGGTGAGGATTTTTCATGGACTGGCTAGTTTCTACCGGAAGTTCATCAGGAATTTCAGTGGAATTAACACAACGATGATGGACACAGTGAAGAAAAGACATAAATATTTTCACTGGACTGAAGAGGCAGAGAAAAGTTTCAAATTGTTGAAACGGAAGATCATGGAACAACCAATTTTTATGTTGTCGGATTTCCAAAAGATGTTTCAAGTAAAATGTGACACAAGCGGGTTTTCCATAGGAGCGGTCTTAAGTTAGGAAGACAGACCGATTTCATATTTCATCGAGAAGCTGAATGAGGCAAAGGAAAAGTACTCCACGTATGATAAGGAATTCTATGCCATCATACAGGCATTGAAAAAATGGAGGCATTATTTGATTCCAAAGGAATTTGTTTTATATAGTGATAACCATGCATTACAATTTGTGACTCAATAGGAGAAGTTGAATCAGAGGCACGTTAAGTGGGTCGAATACATGCAGAATTTCACTTTTGTAACTAAGCATATTTCAGGTACTGCTAACAAAGTGGTTGATTCTTTGAGCAGGAAATGTTTGTTGATGCAGGAGTTCAAATTCAAGACGTTAGGATTTGATGATCTCAGGGACATGTATACAGATGATCCAGACTTTAAGGAGGCGTATGAAGCAGCTGAGAATCCAATTATCAGAGACAGAAGCCAGTGGATAGACTATATGATCCAAGAAGAATTATTGTTCAGAGGCAATCAATTGTGTATTCCAAATTGCTCCATGAGGGAGAATCTGTTAAAGGAGAAACATAGTGGAGGATTGGCCAGACACTTCAGTCATGACAAGACATTC
>JZKD02S0813801.1:0-14485 GCA_000966675.3 Picea glauca | reverse complement strand
ATCCTCTGATATTTCGAGACAAAATATTTTGCAGAGCAGGTCGAGCTTAGGGATGAAAAATGTTACAAGATAGAGGGAGTAGGCTTTATCTCTTTCAGATTGGAATCTGGGGCTAGACTTCATGTTGATGAAGTATTATATGTTCCAGGGCTCAATAAGAATCTACTATCAGTTGAAACCCTTGAGGACAATGGATATTGGGTGATCTTCAAGGACAGGAAGGAACTACTATGGGCTAAAGGTAGCCACTTAAGTACAGCAAAACCCATTAGAACTTGCAGTGGAGGACTATACGTCATGTGAGGATAGTCAGTTTAGGCATTGGCTCATGATGTGACTAGCTCCAACGAGTTGTGGCACAGAAGACCTGCATATCTTCATTACAAATCTCTTCTGGATCTACAGAACATGGTGTTGGAGCCGCCTTTTTCGACTAGTTTAAATGTAATTCTTACAATCAAAGGTTGGCCTTTAAGTTGTCTTTTACTTTGTGACCTTTACGCACTAAAAATATCAATAGTACTGATATAAAAAGTGGCAATGGTCATTTCACTCCTAATGCCATTTCCATTTAACTGTTGAGAAAGATTTTTCACTTTTCTTTACCTCGAGATATCGCATTTCGGGAGTTACAAGTCACATTGTTTCCAAGCCCCGATGCACGAAGTCATGAAATAACCTTGAAAGCTTACCCAGGTTAGCGTCGAGAGTAAAGTTACTTAAACCTTAGTTAAGTGTTGTCGAGATTTCACGTCTCGGCGTTCTCCCTCCCCAAAATTCTTACCGTCATAACTCTGATAGGCGAAATCGTGAGACATTCGCACAGGCTACCCAGGTTAGTGTCAGGTGTGAATAGTTTTACCATAGTTAAAATCTATCGGGATTTCGCGACTCAGCATACGCTTTTCCAAGAAACTCCACCTTTGTATCCCTGAGTCACAAAATCGTGATATTAATTAAACGTGATTAATTAAACACTTAATCTGGATTACATTTTTGCTTAACTAGATTGCGTCATCGTGATCTCGGGTTTTAAGGGCTCGAAAGTTAGAAGTAAAATCTCCTGATACGGTGAACGCCGAAAAGGGTGATTAACATTTAAAGAAATATTAATTTAAAAAGATGAACCGAATTAATCAGTGCATTAATACAAATATTAACATGCTCCATCTACGGGTTAATTTTAAATGTTTTTGTGCCAACTTGTGTCACCCATCAAAATTTATGGCATTTATTTGAAGTGATAGGTAAAGATATTGTTTTTATGGAAAGATCTTTCCCAAAAAATGATTTGACCATTCTGTTCATAAGGACGCCGGGATTTTAAATGGTCAGGATATAGAGTTCTTTCTCTCATTATTTCAAATTTCATTTCTACCTTGCGCAAAGAAGCTTCTCTCGCTAAGCCAATTTATGTATGTATACACATTTTTACTGCAGGAGAGCTAAGTCAGAGTCCTCTACCATGGCCCTAGGAAAACATTCCAAGGCGATTGTTGAGAATTTAGGGCAAGGTGTGTATACTATTTCTGATACTTCACCCCGAAGTATTCATTCTGTCAGAACCTAGTCATACGTCTTCGAGGTTTTGCAATCCAAATTGGTGAACTGTTCAGATGATTCTAGTGATAATGAGAGAGAAGACTTGGCCACCAAATACAAGATAGTCGTTCAATCAGAGATGCATAAGGTAGTGGCCAGGCCACGACTCCTTCCATATTATGATATGATCTGATGGGCATTGGATCATGTGGATATCCCGACCAGAACCATTATCAGCGAGCAGAAGGTGACTATCGGGACTTTTAGACCAGAACATTTGCAGGTGATGTACCAATTGTCACCCACACCAAACTTCTCACACAATGTCGAGTTTCAGGAAGGTTTTAAGCAGAAGGAATGCAAGCAATACAGTAGAAACTTGTCTGATCTGATCAAGGATTGGGTCTCGCACCCCGCAAATTTCAAGGCAGACGATAATGGAGTCTATTCAATCTCTTTTTTGGAACTGCAATTCAAATGCATAGCAATGATTACCTGTATATTGTATGGGCAGGAGGATACCACACATTTCTTTCTTCCGTCAGTGCCTCTGATTTATACAGTCAATGAAGGTTGTTCCTTCGACTGGGCCAAACTTTTGTCAAACAGTCTAACCAGTCAGATTACAGAATATCGGACGCAGAGGGAAAATGGGAAGGCCGCTTCATTTTTTATGTCTGCATACATCAACGACATTGTTTGTTTCGTGACGCCTTTTCCCCTAATGAGCTGGAGTTAGACTCCATCTGATGCTAAGCCTATACATGACTACCATTCAAAACTTTGGGAGGATAAGGTTGCAGACTTCATATATGAGATTTTCAATTGGGTAATGGTGTCTATGCATGTCATCATCTTCGGTAATCCACTGCCCAGGTTTTCTGATAGCATCGCGGCCAACTTGAGCGGCGTGGTCGACTAGTACGTAGAGGCATAATTTTACTATATTAGGGTTTTCGACGCTTTTGTTCCTCCATATGATCTACCATTATTTATACCAGATAGGTTGGTTTGTCATGAAATCACTAGGCAAACCATGATTGGTGGCATAAGAAAAGAGCTTAAAGGATTTTCAAAAAAGGTATGGCCACCCTTCCCCATTCATTTGAATACCTATTCTGTATTATATTTTGGACATGCAAAGGCCGAGGCAATATCCTTCGAAGATATTAAACTCATCCATATTGAGTTCAAGAAACATGACCCACACAGAGTCATGAGTAATCACATGGATAATTGTGGCCTTAAAAGATATGAACACGAGAATTCACCTCATGATGATATTTTTCGAGGCATGAGATCTTATGCAGAGGTATTGGGTCGAATATAAGCTATGTCGCCCAAAGAGATGGCCGATTTTTTCAAATTTCAGGAACACCAGTGGAGCTGCCTTCCCCCGATCCTACAAGGTAAGAACCCGACGACTGCAGATGTATAACAAGTGGAAGCCAAGGGCTCCAAAGATTTATCACATGACCAAGAAGAACACCAGGAAAAGAAGAAGCAAACTGGGGGCCCAAAACAGGAAGTTGAGACCCCCAACCCTACAAGCAAATCAACCTCGGTTGTTACTCCAGGGAAATCATCTAAGTAGATTAGTAGTCCTATTGTTTATGTTACTCCCATACAATCCACGAAGGGGGTCCTAGACACTGGTTGGATTTTCGGCAAAGAACTATTGCCCATAACTGTGGAAGAATTACCTCCGAACGAATTTTTCTTCGATAAGAATAGAAAGTTCGTTGTGAAGCAAGAGATTTATCAAGAAGCAGGCAAGGTAGCCAAGAAATTTAAAATCTTAGCCGATGGAAAAGATATGAAGAATTAAGAATTTGCAACTCAGATAGCAAGGACATTGGGGGCATTTGCTATAGCCAACCAATATTCTGTCAAGTCCCTAAGAGATCAGTTAAAGCGGAAAAACTACTTAATCAAAACTTTGGAGGCTAAACTGGATATAACAGAGGCAGCTTCCAGAGATCAGGCGAATATAGGTATAGAACAAGCTAGAGAAGTTGGTCAAAAAGAAATCGAGTGGCTCAAGTCTGATATCGAACAAACACAGCAGGCGGCCCAGACCATCCAATCACAGATAAGCCATCAAGAGTAGTTAATAGTGCAATTACAGGCCAAATTAAACTTCATTGAAAGCCATATGATAGATATCAGGATATTCCAATCCCAAGCCATAGAAATCCAAAAAATAATATCTATCGCTCAGCAAGGTTTACTTGCTAAAGTAGAAACTATTCAAAATCACTGCCAACTCATTGATCAAGCATTGGAAAACATCTCCTTCAGAGAAAAAGAAGTTGGGGTGGCTCGGATCATTTTTCAAGAGGTTGTTAAAGCCACGACAAAAAATGAAACGGGCAGTAGTTCCAGGCTCTCCATCCCAGAGCAGACCCGAGGTAACATCTTGCTGAAGGAATGGGAGCATAACATATCAGAAGGCAGACAATGACATAAATAGGTAAGAAACTCTTGCGAAGAAACTTTCAGCTTCATAGATAGGAGGTTGTTGAATCATGATAGTGAAAACATCATTGAGGCACTGGGAAAGATTAATATAGCCAAGCATATGCTCAATATCAAGGAGAATGAGGAAAGAGAATTGGCTGAAATATCACAAATAACCCAGACAAATATAATAAATGGCTAATAAAACCAAGTGTACATTTATGTTCTATCAGCACTGAATATCGACAGGTAGAAGGTAAGTTGCCACAATTAGTGAAGGATTATTACACTTTTGAGGCAAATAATCAAACAGAACCTTCCAGGTTGATAGCCCAGTTGGTGGAGAAGTGCATCACTTGCACCAAGCATACGAAGGGGCAGGTTTTCGGTATCAAAAAATGACAAGTGTCTGCCTGTTATATTTTTAGAACTCGAAGAGAAAAGAAAGGAAGGTGTTTCATTTTCCCAAAAGAAGGACAGAGACAAAGAATTGAAAAGTTTAATCTCCTTTTTTTTGTAACCGAAAATATTCTTGGAACGATTGAACTTCCAGCATGCAGAAGTTTGTATAAATATGAAATTATAAGAAAGAAAAAAAGGTTGGACCTTTTTGATTGATTGTAATAAAGACTCTCTCTTTTCGAAAATTAATACAAAGCAATCCGAAGATTCTTGATTCCGTCAAGACTATGTTAGGAGTTTGTTTCTTCTGTGATTTCATATTCAATTTCATTTCACATATATATGTCTGATGAATGTACATTGAAATTTAGTAAAACCTCTACTGTGGTGATCAATTTTTAATTGTCTATATTGTTTACATCGTTTCCTCTGTATCGTCTATTAGCAAGTACAAGACCTATAATCTTTTTAGATTGTTATATTTTATGCTTCGTTAGATTTCTTTTGATCTTTTTCTTCCTCTGTTTACAAGGTGAGATTCTCCCTTGATAGGAGCCTCGCATTATAGACAGCTTAATGTGTTTCTCACATTTCACACACCATTGATTTAAAATATAACTCAGTTACAGGAAAACGCCTTTGGTTTTCATTTTATCTTTAATATTGGATTCAAAGTTCTCTTTTATAAGATCAAATTGATACAGCATCAAAAACCTCGAACTCACCTTTAATTTCATTGTTCCTCTATGACTGTCTCAATTGTAAGACAACCCAATATTGAACCTGGCTTTTCAGAACAAACCCATATTGCTCTGAACCTCTTTGATACCATACTCAAAACAGCTACTACCTAGGTAGAACTTGAATGTTCATGGGCCGCTATTGAACGAGATATAAACATTCAGGAATAGTTGGAAGCAAGACAGGGACAACCTGGAAATCAACCCTAGCTTCCTTTCCCGAAGGTTGACTCTTCAACCTTTTTATCCTTTACTCACTTTCAGATGCCTAGACACTGTACTTTCTAATACTTAAGTAAAGACTCTGGAACAACATATTTCTGGCATCCTTGTTGGGGAACAAAGTTACAAAACCTTTTCCCTGGGAAGAATGACATTATTGCAAGTTTCACCCTTTGATAGTGAACAAAGAGTGAAAAACTTATAAAGGATTTTATCATCTTTCACTTGGAAACTCCACATTTAAATAAACTAGCATCTGGTCGAAGGAATACCAGACAAAACCTGGAGGGTAAACAGACCACGCCTGTTTCCGATCCTGAAAAAATACTGAAAAGTAGAGGTTCCCTTAAGCCAACCACTACAGTATACCAGCTTAAGTGCCCACAATCCAATACCAAGAGTTCCTTTGAACCTTCAACTTCACACAATCCCCTCCCTGAAACCATCAACCCAACTTTAACTCTCTTTGAGGTTAAAGGCAAGACCCATCCGACAACCTTTGGCGTACGCAAAGGTAAAACCCCGCAATGAATTTATCAAAGATTGATATCCTACCGACTCTTCAGTTAGACTTTTAAACCTCACCAAGTCTTGAATAATATACCATATACTCAAATTCCACATTCTCGGGTTACCCTAATTACATTTCTTGCAAATCCGAGGAGCCAAGTCCTCGCATCTCTTTTCACCAGTCTTCACTTTTCTCATCTCTCGAAGAAGCTATAAATTATCTTTTAGTCTTCCAGAACCCTCTATATAACACATATTTTCCCTACCAGGTAGCACCAATGGCGACCGTCAGACGAGGAGGTGGAGTGTCTCCAAGAGAAGAAGTGGGGGGCCAAGCACCTCCCCCACCTCCCAGAGTTTTTTCTAAAGTAGCTGCAATATATGCACCTTTGGTCCTACCCGTCCCTCTCCATGAACTTCTTGAAAATTACATAAAAAACTTACCTAAATTTACAGGGGAAGGGGACTTGACCGCAGTCGAACATATAAACTTCTTTGATCAGTTCATCGATATCCTAGATCTCGAACACGAAGATGTATATTCGATATTTTTTGTTCAGACTTTCGAAGGACAAGTATGAACCTGGTTTCGAAGTCTACCCGCAGGATCTATATTATCCTATGATGCCTTAGAAGATGCCTTTCTTAGACAATGGGGTGAAAGGGAAGATCATTTGTATTATTTGATGAAGTTCGGCTCTTTAAAGAAAAAGACTTTGGAAACCATTATGGAATTCATTCAAATATTTAACAATTTATATAATAAGATCTCGGTCGAAGCTAAACCATCCCAACCTGTAGCCAAGGTAACCTTTGTGGGAGCTTTCGAAGCCGATTTTTCACTTCTTTTGAGAGAAAGGAGGGGGGCTACCCTAACTCGAATGCAAGATGATGTCGTAGAAATCGATTCTAATATGATGGCTTCTGGCAAGTTGAAAACCAAGGTAGAAATGGGAAACCAAGAAAACAAATGTTTTAGGGAACAAGTGGGACCCTCAGGGTCAAATAGATCCACAGACGACAAAATGGATGATATGGCTAGGATAATTAAGGAGTTATCAAATAAAATTTCTAGAAAGGAGCTAGATCAATCCAAAGTCGATCCTTTCGTTAAGAGGGAATTCAGAAGAAACCCTAATCCTCAAAATCAAAAAAATTTGGGTTAATAATGAAGACCAGAAAATTCAAACCCCTTTAAAAAATGAAAATTTTATAGGAGGAAATGACCTCCAAGATTTCGAGGATCTGGAAGAAGATGTGACAAATTTGGGTGACGACTGCACTCAGCCTTTTTTAACCAAAGAAGACTATGAAAAGTCCTTAGACACACAGCAACTGTCAAATAAAGATGAGGATATAAACAACANATCCTCTGATATTTCGAGACAAAATATTTTGCAGAGCAGGTCGAGCTTAGGGATGAAAAATGTTACAAGATAGAGGGAGTAGGCTTTATCTCTTTCAGATTGGAATCTGGGGCTAGACTTCATGTTGATGAAGTATTATATGTTCCAGGGCTCAATAAGAATCTACTATCAGTTGAAACCCTTGAGGACAATGGATATTGGGTGATCTTCAAGGACAGGAAGGAACTACTATGGGCTAAAGGTAGCCACTTAAGTACAGCAAAACCCATTAGAACTTGCAGTGGAGGACTATACGTCATGTGAGGATAGTCAGTTTAGGCATTGGCTCATGATGTGACTAGCTCCAACGAGTTGTGGCACAGAAGACCTGCATATCTTCATTACAAATCTCTTCTGGATCTACAGAACATGGTGTTGGAGCCGCCTTTTTCGACTAGTTTAAATGTAATTCTTACAATCAAAGGTTGGCCTTTAAGTTGTCTTTTACTTTGTGACCTTTACGCACTAAAAATATCAATAGTACTGATATAAAAAGTGGCAATGGTCATTTCACTCCTAATGCCATTTCCATTTAACTGTTGAGAAAGATTTTTCACTTTTCTTTACCTCGAGATATCGCATTTCGGGAGTTACAAGTCACATTGTTTCCAAGCCCCGATGCACGAAGTCATGAAATAACCTTGAAAGCTTACCCAGGTTAGCGTCGAGAGTAAAGTTACTTAAACCTTAGTTAAGTGTTGTCGAGATTTCACGTCTCGGCGTTCTCCCTCCCCAAAATTCTTACCGTCATAACTCTGATAGGCGAAATCGTGAGACATTCGCACAGGCTACCCAGGTTAGTGTCAGGTGTGAATAGTTTTACCATAGTTAAAATCTATCGGGATTTCGCGACTCAGCATACGCTTTTCCAAGAAACTCCACCTTTGTATCCCTGAGTCACAAAATCGTGATATTAATTAAACGTGATTAATTAAACACTTAATCTGGATTACATTTTTGCTTAACTAGATTGCGTCATCGTGATCTCGGGTTTTAAGGGCTCGAAAGTTAGAAGTAAAATCTCCTGATACGGTGAACGCCGAAAAGGGTGATTAACATTTAAAGAAATATTAATTTAAAAAGATGAACCGAATTAATCAGTGCATTAATACAAATATTAACATGCTCCATCTACGGGTTAATTTTAAATGTTTTTGTGCCAACTTGTGTCACCCATCAAAATTTATGGCATTTATTTGAAGTGATAGGTAAAGATATTGTTTTTATGGAAAGATCTTTCCCAAAAAATGATTTGACCATTCTGTTCATAAGGACGCCGGGATTTTAAATGGTCAGGATATAGAGTTCTTTCTCTCATTATTTCAAATTTCATTTCTACCTTGCGCAAAGAAGCTTCTCTCGCTAAGCCAATTTATGTATGTATACACATTTTTACTGCAGGAGAGCTAAGTCAGAGTCCTCTACCATGGCCCTAGGAAAACATTCCAAGGCGATTGTTGAGAATTTAGGGCAAGGTGTGTATACTATTTCTGATACTTCACCCCGAAGTATTCATTCTGTCAGAACCTAGTCATACGTCTTCGAGGTTTTGCAATCCAAATTGGTGAACTGTTCAGATGATTCTAGTGATAATGAGAGAGAAGACTTGGCCACCAAATACAAGATAGTCGTTCAATCAGAGATGCATAAGGTAGTGGCCAGGCCACGACTCCTTCCATATTATGATATGATCTGATGGGCATTGGATCATGTGGATATCCCGACCAGAACCATTATCAGCGAGCAGAAGGTGACTATCGGGACTTTTAGACCAGAACATTTGCAGGTGATGTACCAATTGTCACCCACACCAAACTTCTCACACAATGTCGAGTTTCAGGAAGGTTTTAAGCAGAAGGAATGCAAGCAATACAGTAGAAACTTGTCTGATCTGATCAAGGATTGGGTCTCGCACCCCGCAAATTTCAAGGCAGACGATAATGGAGTCTATTCAATCTCTTTTTTGGAACTGCAATTCAAATGCATAGCAATGATTACCTGTATATTGTATGGGCAGGAGGATACCACACATTTCTTTCTTCCGTCAGTGCCTCTGATTTATACAGTCAATGAAGGTTGTTCCTTCGACTGGGCCAAACTTTTGTCAAACAGTCTAACCAGTCAGATTACAGAATATCGGACGCAGAGGGAAAATGGGAAGGCCGCTTCATTTTTTATGTCTGCATACATCAACGACATTGTTTGTTTCGTGACGCCTTTTCCCCTAATGAGCTGGAGTTAGACTCCATCTGATGCTAAGCCTATACATGACTACCATTCAAAACTTTGGGAGGATAAGGTTGCAGACTTCATATATGAGATTTTCAATTGGGTAATGGTGTCTATGCATGTCATCATCTTCGGTAATCCACTGCCCAGGTTTTCTGATAGCATCGCGGCCAACTTGAGCGGCGTGGTCGACTAGTACGTAGAGGCATAATTTTACTATATTAGGGTTTTCGACGCTTTTGTTCCTCCATATGATCTACCATTATTTATACCAGATAGGTTGGTTTGTCATGAAATCACTAGGCAAACCATGATTGGTGGCATAAGAAAAGAGCTTAAAGGATTTTCAAAAAAGGTATGGCCACCCTTCCCCATTCATTTGAATACCTATTCTTTATTATATTTTGGACACGCAAAGGCTGAGGCAATAGCCTTCGAAGATATTAAACTCATCCACATTGAGTTCAAGAAACATGACCCACACAGGGTCATGAGTAATCACATGGCTAATTGTGGCCTTAAAAGATATGAACACAAGAATTCACCTCATGATGATATTTTTCAAGGCATGAGATCCTATGCAGAGGTCTTGAGTCGAATACAAGCTATGTCTCCCAAAGAGATGGCCGATTTTTTCAAATTTCAGGAACACCAGTGGAGCTGCCTTCCCCCGATCCTACAGGGTAAGAACCCAACGACTGCAGATGTATAACAAGTGGAAGCCAAGGGCTCCAAATATTTAGCACCTGACCAAGAAGAACACCAGGAAAAGAAGAAGCAAACTGGGGGCCCAAAACAGGAAGTCGAGACCCCCAACCCTACAAGCAAATCAACCTCGGTTGTTACTCCAGGGAAATCATCTAAGTAGATCGATAGTCCTATTGTTTATGTTACTCCCATACAATCCACGAAGGGGGTCCCAGACACTGGTTGGATTTTTGGCAAAGAACTATTGCCCATAACTGTGGAAGAATTACCTCCAAACGAATTTTTCTTCGATAAGAATAGAAAGTTCGTTGTGAAGCAAGAGATTTATCAAGAAGCAGGCAAGGTAGCCAAGAAATTTAAAATCTTAGCCGATGGAAAAGATATGAAGAATTAAGAATTTGCAACTCAGATAGCAAGGACATTGGGGGCATTTGCTATAGCCAACCAATATTCTGTCAAGTCCCTAAGAGATCAGTTAAAGCGGAAAAACTACTTAATCAAAACTTTGGAGGCTAAACTGGATATAACAGAGGCAGCTTCCAGAGATCAGGCGAATATAGGTATAGAACAAGCTAGAGAAGTTGGTCAAAAAGAAATCGAGTGGCTCAAGTCTGATATCGAACAAACACAGCAGGCGGCCCAGACCATCCAATCACAGATAAGCCATCAAGAGTAGTTAATAGTGCAATTACAGGCCAAATTAAACTTCATTGAAAGCCATATGATAGATATCAGGATATTCCAATCCCAAGCCATAGAAATCCAAAAAATAATATCTATCGCTCAGCAAGGTTTACTTGCTAAAGTAGAAACTATTCAAAATCACTGCCAACTCATTGATCAAGCATTGGAAAACATCTCCTTCAGAGAAAAAGAAGTTGGGGTGGCTCGGATCATTTTTCAAGAGGTTGTTAAAGCCACGACAAAAAATGAAACGGGCAGTAGTTCCAGGCTCTCCATCCCAGAGCAGACCCGAGGTAACATCTTGCTGAAGGAATGGGAGCATAACATATCAGAAGGCAGACAATGACATAAATAGGTAAGAAACTCTTGCGAAGAAACTTTCAGCTTCATAGATAGGAGGTTGTTGAATCATGATAGTGAAAACATCATTGAGGCACTGGGAAAGATTAATATAGCCAAGCATATGCTCAATATCAAGGAGAATGAGGAAAGAGAATTGGCTGAAATATCACAAATAACCCAGACAAATATAATAAATGGCTAATAAAACCAAGTGTACATTTATGTTCTATCAGCACTGAATATCGACAGGTAGAAGGTAAGTTGCCACAATTAGTGAAGGATTATTACACTTTTGAGGCAAATAATCAAACAGAACCTTCCAGGTTGATAGCCCAGTTGGTGGAGAAGTGCATCACTTGCACCAAGCATACGAAGGGGCAGGTTTTCGGTATCAAAAAATGACAAGTGTCTGCCTGTTATATTTTTAGAACTCGAAGAGAAAAGAAAGGAAGGTGTTTCATTTTCCCAAAAGAAGGACAGAGACAAAGAATTGAAAAGTTTAATCTCCTTTTTTTTGTAACCGAAAATATTCTTGGAACGATTGAACTTCCAGCATGCAGAAGTTTGTATAAATATGAAATTATAAGAAAGAAAAAAAGGTTGGACCTTTTTGATTGATTGTAATAAAGACTCTCTCTTTTCGAAAATTAATACAAAGCAATCCGAAGATTCTTGATTCCGTCAAGACTATGTTAGGAGTTTGTTTCTTCTGTGATTTCATATTCAATTTCATTTCACATATATATGTCTGATGAATGTACATTGAAATTTAGTAAAACCTCTACTGTGGTGATCAATTTTTAATTGTCTATATTGTTTACATCGTTTCCTCTGTATCGTCTATTAGCAAGTACAAGACCTATAATCTTTTTAGATTGTTATATTTTATGCTTCGTTAGATTTCTTTTGATCTTTTTCTTCCTCTGTTTACAAGGTGAGATTCTCCCTTGATAGGAGCCTCGCATTATAGACAGCTTAATGTGTTTCTCACATTTCACACACCATTGATTTAAAATATAACTCAGTTACAGGAAAACGCCTTTGGTTTTCATTTTATCTTTAATATTGGATTCAAAGTTCTCTTTTATAAGATCAAATTGATACAGCATCAAAAACCTCGAACTCACCTTTAATTTCATTGTTCCTCTATGACTGTCTCAATTGTAAGACAACCCAATATTGAACCTGGCTTTTCAGAACAAACCCATATTGCTCTGAACCTCTTTGATACCATACTCAAAACAGCTACTACCTAGGTAGAACTTGAATGTTCATGGGCCGCTATTGAACGAGATATAAACATTCAGGAATAGTTGGAAGCAAGACAGGGACAACCTGGAAATCAACCCTAGCTTCCTTTCCCGAAGGTTGACTCTTCAACCTTTTTATCCTTTACTCACTTTCAGATGCCTAGACACTGTACTTTCTAATACTTAAGTAAAGACTCTGGAACAACATATTTCTGGCATCCTTGTTGGGGAACAAAGTTACAAAACCTTTTCCCTGGGAAGAATGACATTATTGCAAGTTTCACCCTTTGATAGTGAACAAAGAGTGAAAAACTTATAAAGGATTTTATCATCTTTCACTTGGAAACTCCACATTTAAATAAACTAGCATCTGGTCGAAGGAATACCAGACAAAACCTGGAGGGTAAACAGACCACGCCTGTTTCCGATCCTGAAAAAATACTGAAAAGTAGAGGTTCCCTTAAGCCAACCACTACAGTATACCAGCTTAAGTGCCCACAATCCAATACCAAGAGTTCCTTTGAACCTTCAACTTCACACAATCCCCTCCCTGAAACCATCAACCCAACTTTAACTCTCTTTGAGGTTAAAGGCAAGACCCATCCGACAACCTTTGGCGTACGCAAAGGTAAAACCCCGCAATGAATTTATCAAAGATTGATATCCTACCGACTCTTCAGTTAGACTTTTAAACCTCACCAAGTCTTGAATAATATACCATATACTCAAATTCCACATTCTCGGGTTACCCTAATTACATTTCTTGCAAATCCGAGGAGCCAAGTCCTCGCATCTCTTTTCACCAGTCTTCACTTTTCTCATCTCTCGAAGAAGCTATAAATTATCTTTTAGTCTTCCAGAACCCTCTATATAACACATATTTTCCCTACCAGGTAGCACCAATGGCGACCGTCAGACGAGGAGGTGGAGTGTCTCCAAGAGAAGAAGTGGGGGGCCAAGCACCTCCCCCACCTCCCAGAGTTTTTTCTAAAGTAGCTGCAATATATGCACCTTTGGTCCTACCCGTCCCTCTCCATGAACTTCTTGAAAATTACATAAAAAACTTACCTAAATTTACAGGGGAAGGGGACTTGACCGCAGTCGAACATATAAACTTCTTTGATCAGTTCATCGATATCCTAGATCTCGAACACGAAGATGTATATTCGATATTTTTTGTTCAGACTTTCGAAGGACAAGTATGAACCTGGTTTCGAAGTCTACCCGCAGGATCTATATTATCCTATGATGCCTTAGAAGATGCCTTTCTTAGACAATGGGGTGAAAGGGAAGATCATTTGTATTATTTGATGAAGTTCGGCTCTTTAAAGAAAAAGACTTTGGAAACCATTATGGAATTCATTCAAATATTTAACAATTTATATAATAAGATCTCGGTCGAAGCTAAACCATCCCAACCTGTAGCCAAGGTAACCTTTGTGGGAGCTTTCGAAGCCGATTTTTCACTTCTTTTGAGAGAAAGGAGGGGGGCTACCCTAACTCGAATGCAAGATGATGTCGTAGAAATCGATTCTAATATGATGGCTTCTGGCAAGTTGAAAACCAAGGTAGAAATGGGAAACCAAGAAAACAAATGTTTTAGGGAACAAGTGGGACCCTCAGGGTCAAATAGATCCACAGACGACAAAATGGATGATATGGCTAGGATAATTAAGGAGTTATCAAATAAAATTTCTAGAAAGGAGCTAGATCAATCCAAAGTCGATCCTTTCGTTAAGAGGGAATTCAGAAGAAACCCTAATCCTCAAAATCAAAAAAATTTGGGTTAATAATGAAGACCAGAAAATTCAAACCCCTTTAAAAAATGAAAATTTTATAGGAGGAAATGACCTCCAAGATTTCGAGGATCTGGAAGAAGATGTGACAAATTTGGGTGACGACTGCACTCAGCCTTTTTTAACCAAAGAAGACTATGAAAAGTCCTTAGACACACAGCAACTGTCAAATAAAGATGAGGATATAAACAACA
>JZKD02S0813712.1:228364-255502 GCA_000966675.3 Picea glauca | reverse complement strand
AACTTCAATGCTTTAGACTTCGAGAGTTTTCGACCCACGCAATACCACTTTTCTTCCATAGTGACTTTTCTTCGAAGTGGCAGATCTTCTGCAACGTGTCCTCCTCTATTCAATGGTCACAATGAACTCCGACACTTCGGCCTTCAGAGATTTTTGAAGCACCACACTTCATTTCCACCGGAGTGGCTCTGCTTCGGAGTTAATAATCTACTTCCACATGCCTCCCTGTGCCAACGACTAGGATCTACTCTGGCACTTCGATACTTCAGGTCCCTTTGGAATCTCTACGATACTACACCCCAAATCCTCCAGAGTCTCTAAGTCTCGGACTCCCAGAGTTGGTCAGCGTCGGGTTGACCATAGCCTAGATCTAACGGCTAGGGTCTATCCATGTATACCCACATATCTACGGCTCTCATTAATTCGGAGATTCGAAGCTTATTGACATGCCACACCTCAAATCCCTCGGAGTGTCAAGTCTCCAGACTATAGGATGTGGTGCCACGCGTCCCCTGTATATCGACGACTGAGAGGGATCCTAAAGGATTCGAGGATCAACGATCCTCGTTACTTTGTAAATTCAGCCTTCGGGATTTTTGGAGGTGCAACACCTTCGTTCTCCCGAAGCAGTCAATGTCAGGTTGACCTCGACATAGATCTAACGGTTTGAGGGTGTCCACGTAACCCCAGATATCTATGGCTCGTAACTTCCCTTGGGTCCCTTGGGTCCCATTGTTGGGACACTCCTAGAGGGACACCTTACAACACCGTCGCTCGACACATGGCCCCCCACATGATCTCAATGTAATACACATGCCCCCATGATCGAACAGTCGAGAGGGATCCCAAAGGATCCTTAGATCCACAATCCACATTACTTCGTGACTTCAACCTTCGGGGGTTTTGGTGTTACAAAACCTATGTTATCCCAAAGCGGTCAACGTCAGGCTGACTACATCGTAGATCCGATGGTTGGGATAGTTCCCGAGCATCCTCAAATCTACGTCTTAGATTAAATTTGGCTCCGAGAATTCGGAGGGTCCGTCTCCTTTATGGAAATCACCCAAAAATTTTCAAACTCACGAAGATTGAAGGAGTCGAGGGGTTAACACTCACATTCCTTCTCCAAATCCAATGATCATGACAAACCTTGGATCCTCTTGAATGGATCTCTTCCACTCGTCTTTCAAACAAGAGAGTCCTCTCTTTCGAGACTTAAATATTGGTGTCCTTCATGAGCTTCGTCAACTCTAAATGACTTAGGCGCCGACGCACGCTTTGCACTCTTTCTCCTGAGCTTGAAACTTAGAAAAAATATCCCATGCACCCCTCGCACTCGTTCACCAACTCTAGAACCTAAGAGGTTCTCGGTCTTTTCCCACCTCACAGAGACTCTATGAATACATGCATTACTTCTCCTGTTCTTTGACATACCCATTTTTCCAGGAGACCCAAAACAACTGAAAGTGTAGACGTGCATACATGAAATTGTGCCCAAGGTTGACGACCTCACAGTTCCATTTCTCTAACTTAAGCCACCACAGGGATCAAGCATTTATGAGTACAAATCATGTCTGAACCATATAATTTCTTACTTTCCTAAATGCACAATCAAGAATAAATAAAAGCGACACGGTCTAACCATCAATCAAAGATACACATACCTGAACATTCACATGGTATCCAACTTTATTTTACAGTTACAATTCAATTACAAAGAATATGGGAATACTCATCTATTTCAAGTTGCAGCCAACCAACTAATTGTGGATGTTTGCCTTTCCACCCAACCATAGGATCAGAGGCATCCATTCTTAGTGCTCTAGCCACCCCCGTGCCAAGCCATGATATCACTAGGGAACTTATGTTGTTTCTCAGAGACTCTCTCTTTGTCACAAAAACTCTACGATGTTTATTCGATGCCTCCTCAGCATCAAGCTCGCGACCTTCCTCTTTTCTTCTGCATATCCAGGTCGCACGTTCCCCTCTGTGCATGCACTCTTGTCTGGTATCTCTCCGGCTCCATAGCCTCACACACACGCCCCTTTTCCCCCATGTCTTCGCTTGTCTACCTCATGCGTATATCTTGCATGCTCTTCTCCTCCTTAGTAAGGTTTTGGACCTATCCTATTCCTTCTGTTAGAAGGAAAACTCAGGTCAGTCTGGGCTTGCAGGAAAATTGCACCCCTATGGTACTTCAAGATGACAATTTCTTATCCCTTCAACCAGAACCTCCATGCCTCTATTCATTGGGGTAGTTGATGGTTCAACCAACAATCCTTTTATTATTAACTGATCTCTCCTTGGGGTCAGGATGAGGCGTATCATTTTAGCAAAGAGAAATTTGGTTCATTTGACATACTGAACCCTTTCTATAGTTTTCTCATTCTTTCCTCTAGTGATATCATGACCAATAATTCAAGGATTCACCCCCACATTCAGTTATTGGAAATTCGAATAATAATACATTTACATTGTTCCCATGCCATAGCATGGTGATCATGATTAATGATTAATTACAAGTTGGGGAAACAGGGGTGTTACATCGCTTGTCTAAGAAAAATTTGGTTGCTTGGAAATCAAAATGACCCCTCCATAACAACCATTTTGAGTGCAATTTTGACTTGAGTTTTCATAGAAATTGGGAACTTCACTCAGATTTTATTGTTATCCCCAAACTTGGGACAACTCAATGTTGAGATGACGAATTTACCAACTTCATGCTTATCTCAGGCCCATGCAAGTCTAGTGTTGAACCAACCTAGCTCTGATACCATTTTGTAACATTCCCTAACGTAATTGAAGAACATTACTTGCGGAAAATACACATAAATACAAACTTTTTTTGCTAACTAAATTTCTAGTAGCTTATCAACTACAAATTATACACGGATTTAACTATTGTTTGATACCATATAAATAAATGCATCTAAAACATTAAAAAATAACATGAAGTTCGTTCCCTCACCGAGACAAACCACACATGCAACATTCTTTGTATCGTACGTGATAACTTTTCCCAGCGTGCACAACAATCTGGGCATTGCACCGGAATCCTTTACCATTACTACTAAAATAAATTAACAAATACATTTAAACCTAAAATTACGAATAACATGAAAACCAAGCTCAAGAAATTGTCAATACTAGTTAAAACGTAAATGCAACTAATAAATTTCACCACAATAAAATATAATTCATTCTCATGCACATAGTAACACACAACAATTAAACTCATAAATTAGCACATGAAAATAGATAAACACTTATATTTTTAAAATGGTTATGCAACCAACAACTTGGGAAGGATGTTCCAACCAACTGTAGACTTGTTGTTCCAAATCTCAACTGCAATTCACTCTCGAAATGGGGCTAGGAATCCACAAGAAAAGGGTGTCTCTCACTGTCCACTCACATCTCAATATATCACAACCCACTGATATTCTCCTATAGCTATCCCGGATTTCCTCCAGCTCTCTTCCTCTTGACCTAACCAAACCAAGGAATGTACCCGTTCACTGCTCTCAGTCCATCGAACATCCCATTTTTTTTATCAGGGTCTCTCTGGCACATATAATTAGGAATCTATCTACTGAGAATGCAAGGGATTTCACTGCCAGAAAAACTATCAACAACAACAACAAACACTTGTTGTTACAGTGAAAATCACACAAGAGTTCATTGTTTAGGCCCGATGACCTGGATTTTCAATCTTCAACTCCAAAGAGCTCCAACATGCTCCAGAATTTGCCCAACCTTCTTTCTCTATCTCCAATTATCTTTTTCTATGCTCCCTGCTTGCTGCTCATTTAAACTAAATATGTAAAAATTCTCTGTAACTTTCCATACAAATTTCCTCTATTTTATCTTACCTACTTGAATTACACTCTTTCCCAAACTGATTGTACTCAGTCCCCCACACATTCTTTCCAATAACTTAGGGACGTGACTCTCACAACCACCCTCTTACATGAGTTTATTGATTGGGCTCTCATAGTCTCAAACAAAAAATAGAAGTTATCCCTACTGATAATAAAATTTAGGAAAATGGGTTGAATTAATACCTATGATTAATTCCCCCCCTAGAAACCCCCTTATACACTCTCTTCTCTTGTGGAAAACTCATCCCCCATCTCTGTTCATATCCCCTAGCAGTTGGTATCACATTTTATTTATTTAAAAATAGAAAATACATTCACATATTGCATTGCTTGGACATAACCACATTCATATCTACATTATGCATTAATTAAAATGAGGATTATAGTGGGGATGTTACATTTAGACACTTACAAGTTAGCTAAGATAAACTTGGTATATTGTGTTTTTAGGTAAACATGTATTTCTTTAGTATGTGTTAGTATGCATTTGTAGTTATGCAATTTGACTACCATAATATGTTATAGACATAAAATAATCCAACAACTCATATTCTCCTCGATACTAATGGCCATATTGATATGTGGCTTGGCACCCGATTGGTTCATGTTCTATATTTAAAGGGCATGGGGGGTCATTTGTTGAAGATCAATTGTGAGAAACTCTTATTTACAAATTTTTCTTTTGCATTAATATATTTCCTCAAGTGGCCACATTGACCAGGGCCATGGATTGTTTCCCTCTTTGATGACTTTAACCATGTAATACACTAGTGTATTGATCTTTTATTCGATTGTGTGAGAGGTTTCTTAAGGTTTTCATCCTATGTAGAAATACCTTGTTTTATCGAACACATACCTTTTTTATGCTTCGAGGGAAAAACATTTCTAAAGGCGTAGTAGCTGTAATGAACATTCAATATATAAATATATAAACAATAGTGAATAACAATAACAATAACACTTAATAACTAATAACAAATGAAAGAACATGCTCTATTTTAAAAACATGACGTAATGAAGGAACATGACTTAGTAACCATTGTGACTAGTCAATTATATAAGTACATCATCACATGACATTGTATCATCACCATCTCTCATATTTTATTCATTATACTATTTTAATCCATATGGATTCTTTTATGCTATCCCATTTATTTTGGATATTTAGTTTATGAACCAAGTTGTTCATGTCAAATTCAGAAAATGAACTTTGTTCATTTCATTCTCCTTGATGATATTCTCTAGCTTACTCTAACAAGCAATGAATAATTCAAATATCTTATGCTAAACTTTAGGGAAGGCATGATTTTCAAACATTATTGATTATTTCATAAATTCAATGTTAATGCTTCTGACAAGCAACACCACCTATAGCATTAAAAACTCTTAATTTAGAGAGCCAAGCATGTTTACAAATGGCCATCGACCTAGAGGCGTGTGCGTTAGAAACTGGATTGATCGATGAGCTAGCCTAACATTCCTTGCACCTCCCACATACCTTCTTCTATGATATTCTCCTTCAATGCTTCCACGTCTTTAACTAGCTTTGAGACAAGCTATCCTCAACTTGGCTTAGATGCCTTTGTGAATTTACTTTCCTTGAATCTATATCTTAAATTGACTTGATTTTGGACTAGGCTCTTAGTAATTTATTAGCTCAAATCAACCAAGAAACTTGAAACCATAACATTGACCCCCATTCCACAGTCTTCTCCACTATTTATCTATACAATTTTGATATCGATATGAGAGGCTTGGCTTTCCAATCGAGAACATTCCAACATTAATAGATGTGAAATCGATTCTTTGGATATGCCAACTGCAAATGTGCTAAATAATTTGATTTCGCCTCATACATGTTTGCACATTGAACTCATACATCTGAAAACTGTTGCAAGAGTACACATTAATGGAAAGCCATGAGGCCTCATCTTCATGGTTCAATCACATGTACTTGTGAAGCATAGGGAGTGAGTATATAACCATGATTGTGATATGAGTCCTCACTTTCAAGCTTTGCTTCCTTCACTCACATCATACAATCGTTTTGCTTCCTTTTTTGGCTAGAATTGATGTTTCCCTATCAACTCATCCATTAACTCATGGGATTCCCATCAAGCCCTTTCCTAACTGAACTTACTACATGAAAGGTAGTGGAAACAACTCGTGTTTATGTTAAACAACAACTCTTTGTTTTCTTTTTTAGCAAGCTTTCAGAAGACATCTCTTTTGCTAATTCACAAGCAGGCCCATCTTTAGTTTTCCTTGAATCCATGAAGTGCTAATGTTTTATTTTCTCAACTTCACTAGCAATGGCCCTTGGTGGTTAAGGGACCATATGGAAGAAGAAACACCCAATTGAGAAGAAGAGGGAGAAGAAGAGGGGACTAGAGAACACCCAGTTTTATGATCCCAACAAGCAAAGCTACTTGTGACACTCTTCTTTTTCTTGTGATGGTAATTGTTGTTAAACAAGTCATGCCAATCTCATTAGCCAATAGAAGAGATATCTCACTACGACCAAGTAATTGGAATAACATAAAGGTAATGGGATCAAGATGAAAGAGAGGCTCTTGGAGAAGAAGCACTAGGGGTTATTGTTACTAAAATTGAAACCCTTGGCACCTAGTTGCATCTAGTCTATTGACAACTCTATCCCTTAGAGCTCAATGCCACCCACAAAGTCACCATTTCCAATGAAAATATTAGGGTGGCCATTGCTTTCATTGAAGAAATAATCTTAGGAATAAATGAATCTAACAATAAATCCTAGCACTCCTCAAATGACTAGGATATTTCCACTTGAATTGGCTTTGCCCCTATTATTAGTAGTGACTTGATCTTTAGTGGTTATGAATTTGTATGCTACTTGTGAATCCATAGGTGAAATGCCAAACAAATTCTTGAAATAGGTGCATTCCAAATAATAGGGTCATCTGATCAGTAAACAACATAAAATAACAAGTGCTTGCAAAACAAAAGGTATTAATGGTTTATTTTCTTCATAAGGTATGTGCATAATCTCAAACGACACGCTCCTTCACTTTACCAATCTCTTCCTCTTTTCAGTGGTTAGAGATCTTTCTCGTGCTTATCTTCCCCTTGAGAGTTTAAATTCTTGTAGGGTAAGTAGTGGTGAATACATCTTCAATGAGAGCATGACCAGGTGGTGAAGAGACTCTTTAATTTGTTAATAATTTATTAGACCAAATAAAATGGCATACATATGTATTACATGCTTACCTTAATCAATGCAATTTGCACTTGATTCCTTACATACATGTGCGCCACCTATCTACATGACCAAAATTGATGTGGGTGTGGGTGTTAATGAGATTGAGATTTAGTTTAATTCAACGTCTTCTTTGGAGTAGCTAGATATACATTCTCAATAATCATGTATAGAGTTGAACAAATTTTGGACCAAAGGTTTAATAGAGGACAACTATGTACATCAATGTTTAAACTTTAAGTCAAAAGATTCTAAAATTTCTAGATTCATGGGCATAGGTACTATAATTATTATTAAAGCGATTTACACCTCACAAGTTGAATGTCTGACTTTTGTTCTANCAGAGTTGGTCAGCGTCGGGTTGACCATAGCCTAGATCTAATGGCTAGGGTCTATCCATGTATACCCACATATCTACGGCTCTCATTAATTCGGAGATTCGAAGCTTATTGACATGCCACACCTCAAATCCCTCGGAGTGTAAAGTCTCCAGACTATAGGATGTGGTGCCACGCGTCCCCTGTATATCGACGACTGAGAGGGATCCTAAAGGATTCGAGGATCAACGGTCCTCGTTACTTTGTAAATTCAGCCTTCGGGAGTTTTGGAGGTGCAACACCTTCGTTCTCCCGAAGCAGTCAATGTCGGGTTGACCTCGACATAGATCTAACGGTTTGAGGGTGTCCACGTAACCCCAGATATCTATGGCTCGTAAATTCCCTTGGGTCCCTTGGGTCCCATTGTTGGGACACTCCTAGAGGGACACCTTACAACACCGTCGCTCGACACATGGCCCCCCACATGATCTCAATGTAATACGCATGCCCCCATGATCGAACAGTCGAGAGGGATCCCAAAGGATCCTTAGATCCACAGTCCGCATTACTTCGTGACTTCAACCTTCGGGGGTTTTGGTGTTACAAAACCTATGTTATCCCAAAGCGGTCAACGTCAGGCCGACTACATCGTAGATCCGATGGTTGGGATAGTTCCCGAGCATCCTCAAATCTACGTCTTAGATTAAATTTGGCTCCGAGAATTTGGAGGGTCCGTCTCCTTTATGGAAATCACCCAAAAATTTTCAAACTCGTGAAGATTGAAGGAGTCGAGGGGTTAACACTCACATTCCTTCTCCAAATCCAATGATCATGACAAACCTTGGCTCCTCTTGAATGGATCTCTTCCACTCGTCTTTCAAACAAGAGAGTCCTCTCTTTCGAGACTTAAATCTTGGTGTCCTTCATGAGCTTCGTCAACTCTAAATGACTTAGGCGCCGACGCACGCTTTGCACTCTTTCTCCTGAGCTTGAAACTTAGAAAAAATATCCCATGCACCCCTCGCACTCGTTCACCAACTCTAGAACCTAAGAGGTTCTCGGTCTTTTCCCACCTCACAGAGACTCTATGAATACATGCATTACTTCTCCTGTTCTTTGACATACCCATTTTTCCAGGAGACCCAAAACAACTGAAAGTGTAGACGTGCATACATGAAATTGTGCCCAAGGTTGACGACCTCACAGTTCCATTTCTCTAACTTAAGCCACCACAGGGATCAAGCATTTATGAGTACAAATCATGTCTGAACCATATAATTTCTTACTTTCCTAAATGCACAATCAAGAATAAATAAAAGCGACACGGTCTAACCATCAATCAAAGATACACATACCTGAACATTCACATGGTATCCAACTTTATTTTACAGTTACAATTCAATTACAAAGAATATGGGAATACTCATCTATTTCAAGTTGCAGCCAACCAACTAATTGTGGATGTTTGCCTTTCCACCCAACCATAGGATCAGAGGCATCCATTCTTAGTGCTCTAGCCACCCCCGTGCCAAGCCATGATATCACTAGGGAACTTATGTTGTTTCTCAGAGACTCTCTCTTTGTCACAAAAACTCTACGATGTTTATTCGATGCCTCCTCAGCATCAAGCTCGCGACCTTCCTCTTTTCTTCTGCATATCCAGGTCGCACGTTCCCCTCTGTGCATGCACTCTTGTCTGGTATCTCTCCGGCTCCATAGCCTCACACACACGCCCCTTTTCCCCCATGTCTTCGCTTGTCTACCTCATGCGTATATCTTGCATGCTCTTCTCCTCCTTAGTAAGGTTTTGGACCTATCCTATTCCTTCTGTTAGAAGGAAAACTCAGGTCAGTCTGGGCTTGCAGGAAAATTGCACCCCTATGGTACTTCAAGATGACAATTTCTTATCCCTTCAACCAGAACCTCCATGCCTCTATTCATTGGGGTAGTTGATGGTTCAACCAACAATCCTTTTATTATTAACTGATCTCTCCTTGGGGTCAGGATGAGGCGTATCATTTTAGCAAAGAGAAATTTGGTTCATTTGACATACTGAACCCTTTCTATAGTTTTCTCATTCTTTCCTCTAGTGATATCATGACCAATAATTCAAGGATTCACCCCCACATTCAGTTATTGGAAATTCGAATAATAATACATTTACATTGTTCCCATGCCATAGCATGGTGATCATGATTAATGATTAATTACAAGTTGGGGAAACAGGGGTGTTACATCGCTTGTCTAAGAAAAATTTGGTTGCTTGGAAATCAAAATGACCCCTCCATAACAACCATTTTGAGTGCAATTTTGACTTGAGTTTTCATAGAAATTGGGAACTTCACTCAGATTTTATTGTTATCCCCAAACTTGGGACAACTCAATGTTGAGATGACGAATTTACCAACTTCATGCTTATCTCAGGCCCATGCAAGTCTAGTGTTGAACCAACCTAGCTCTGATACCATTTTGTAACATTCCCTAACGTAATTGAAGAACATTACTTGCGGAAAATACACATAAATACAAACTTTTTTTGCTAACTAAATTTCTAGTAGCTTATCAACTACAAATTATACACGGATTTAACTATTGTTTGATACCATATAAATAAATGCATCTAAAACATTAAAAAATAACATGAAGTTCGTTCCCTCACCGAGACAAACCACACATGCAACATTCTTTGTATCGTACGTGATAACTTTTCCCAGCGTGCACAACAATCTGGGCATTGCACCGGAATCCTTTACCATTACTACTAAAATAAATTAACAAATACATTTAAACCTAAAATTACGAATAACATGAAAACCAAGCTCAAGAAATTGTCAATACTAGTTAAAACGTAAATGCAACTAATAAATTTCACCACAATAAAATATAATTCATTCTCATGCACATAGTAACACACAACAATTAAACTCATAAATTAGCACATGAAAATAGATAAACACTTATATTTTTAAAATGGTTATGCAACCAACAACTTGGGAAGGATGTTCCAACCAACTGTAGACTTGTTGTTCCAAATCTCAACTGCAATTCACTCTCGAAATGGGGCTAGGAATCCACAAGAAAAGGGTGTCTCTCACTGTCCACTCACATCTCAATATATCACAACCCACTGATATTCTCCTATAGCTATCCCGGATTTCCTCCAGCTCTCTTCCTCTTGACCTAACCAAACCAAGGAATGTACCCGTTCACTGCTCTCAGTCCATCGAACATCCCATTTTTTTTATCAGGGTCTCTCTGGCACATATAATTAGGAATCTATCTACTGAGAATGCAAGGGATTTCACTGCCAGAAAAACTATCAACAACAACAACAAACACTTGTTGTTACAGTGAAAATCACACAAGAGTTCATTGTTTAGGCCCGATGACCTGGATTTTCAATCTTCAACTCCAAAGAGCTCCAACATGCTCCAGAATTTGCCCAACCTTCTTTCTCTATCTCCAATTATCTTTTTCTATGCTCCCTGCTTGCTGCTCATTTAAACTAAATATGTAAAAATTCTCTGTAACTTTCCATACAAATTTCCTCTATTTTATCTTACCTACTTGAATTACACTCTTTCCCAAACTGATTGTACTCAGTCCCCCACACATTCTTTCCAATAACTTAGGGACGTGACTCTCACAACCACCCTCTTACATGAGTTTATTGATTGGGCTCTCATAGTCTCAAACAAAAAATAGAAGTTATCCCTACTGATAATAAAATTTAGGAAAATGGGTTGAATTAATACCTATGATTAATTCCCCCCCTAGAAACCCCCTTATACACTCTCTTCTCTTGTGGAAAACTCATCCCCCATCTCTGTTCATATCCCCTAGCAGTTGGTATCACATTTTATTTATTTAAAAATAGAAAATACATTCACATATTGCATTGCTTGGACATAACCACATTCATATCTACATTATGCATTAATTAAAATGAGGATTATAGTGGGGATGTTACATTTAGACACTTACAAGTTAGCTAAGATAAACTTGGTATATTGTGTTTTTAGGTAAACATGTATTTCTTTAGTATGTGTTAGTATGCATTTGTAGTTATGCAATTTGACTACCATAATATGTTATAGACATAAAATAATCCAACAACTCATATTCTCCTCGATACTAATGGCCATATTGATATGTGGCTTGGCACCCGATTGGTTCATGTTCTATATTTAAAGGGCATGGGGGGTCATTTGTTGAAGATCAATTGTGAGAAACTCTTATTTACAAATTTTTCTTTTGCATTAATATATTTCCTCAAGTGGCCACATTGACCAGGGCCATGGATTGTTTCCCTCTTTGATGACTTTAACCATGTAATACACTAGTGTATTGATCTTTTATTCGATTGTGTGAGAGGTTTCTTAAGGTTTTCATCCTATGTAGAAATACCTTGTTTTATCGAACACATACCTTTTTTATGCTTCGAGGGAAAAACATTTCTAAAGGCGTAGTAGCTGTAATGAACATTCAATATATAAATATATAAACAATAGTGAATAACAATAACAATAACACTTAATAACTAATAACAAATGAAAGAACATGCTCTATTTTAAAAACATGACGTAATGAAGGAACATGACTTAGTAACCATTGTGACTAGTCAATTATATAAGTACATCATCACATGACATTGTATCATCACCATCTCTCATATTTTATTCATTATACTATTTTAATCCATATGGATTCTTTTATGCTATCCCATTTATTTTGGATATTTAGTTTATGAACCAAGTTGTTCATGTCAAATTCAGAAAATGAACTTTGTTCATTTCATTCTCCTTGATGATATTCTCTAGCTTACTCTAACAAGCAATGAATAATTCAAATATCTTATGCTAAACTTTAGGGAAGGCATGATTTTCAAACATTATTGATTATTTCATAAATTCAATGTTAATGCTTCTGACAAGCAACACCACCTATAGCATTAAAAACTCTTAATTTAGAGAGCCAAGCATGTTTACAAATGGCCATCGACCTAGAGGCGTGTGCGTTAGAAACTGGATTGATCGATGAGCTAGCCTAACATTCCTTGCACCTCCCACATACCTTCTTCTATGATATTCTCCTTCAATGCTTCCACGTCTTTAACTAGCTTTGAGACAAGCTATCCTCAACTTGGCTTAGATGCCTTTGTGAATTTACTTTCCTTGAATCTATATCTTAAATTGACTTGATTTTGGACTAGGCTCTTAGTAATTTATTAGCTCAAATCAACCAAGAAACTTGAAACCATAACATTGACCCCCATTCCACAGTCTTCTCCACTATTTATCTATACAATTTTGATATCGATATGAGAGGCTTGGCTTTCCAATCGAGAACATTCCAACATTAATAGATGTGAAATCGATTCTTTGGATATGCCAACTGCAAATGTGCTAAATAATTTGATTTCGCCTCATACATGTTTGCACATTGAACTCATACATCTGAAAACTGTTGCAAGAGTACACATTAATGGAAAGCCATGAGGCCTCATCTTCATGGTTCAATCACATGTACTTGTGAAGCATAGGGAGTGAGTATATAACCATGATTGTGATATGAGTCCTCACTTTCAAGCTTTGCTTCCTTCACTCACATCATACAATCGTTTTGCTTCCTTTTTTGGCTAGAATTGATGTTTCCCTATCAACTCATCCATTAACTCATGGGATTCCCATCAAGCCCTTTCCTAACTGAACTTACTACATGAAAGGTAGTGGAAACAACTCGTGTTTATGTTAAACAACAACTCTTTGTTTTCTTTTTTAGCAAGCTTTCAGAAGACATCTCTTTTGCTAATTCACAAGCAGGCCCATCTTTAGTTTTCCTTGAATCCATGAAGTGCTAATGTTTTATTTTCTCAACTTCACTAGCAATGGCCCTTGGTGGTTAAGGGACCATATGGAAGAAGAAACACCCAATTGAGAAGAAGAGGGAGAAGAAGAGGGGACTAGAGAACACCCAGTTTTATGATCCCAACAAGCAAAGCTACTTGTGACACTCTTCTTTTTCTTGTGATGGTAATTGTTGTTAAACAAGTCATGCCAATCTCATTAGCCAATAGAAGAGATATCTCACTACGACCAAGTAATTGGAATAACATAAAGGTAATGGGATCAAGATGAAAGAGAGGCTCTTGGAGAAGAAGCACTAGGGGTTATTGTTACTAAAATTGAAACCCTTGGCACCTAGTTGCATCTAGTCTATTGACAACTCTATCCCTTAGAGCTCAATGCCACCCACAAAGTCACCATTTCCAATGAAAATATTAGGGTGGCCATTGCTTTCATTGAAGAAATAATCTTAGGAATAAATGAATCTAACAATAAATCCTAGCACTCCTCAAATGACTAGGATATTTCCACTTGAATTGGCTTTGCCCCTATTATTAGTAGTGACTTGATCTTTAGTGGTTATGAATTTGTATGCTACTTGTGAATCCATAGGTGAAATGCCAAACAAATTCTTGAAATAGGTGCATTCCAAATAATAGGGTCATCTGATCAGTAAACAACATAAAATAACAAGTGCTTGCAAAACAAAAGGTATTAATGGTTTATTTTCTTCATAAGGTATGTGCATAATCTCAAACGACACGCTCCTTCACTTTACCAATCTCTTCCTCTTTTCAGTGGTTAGAGATCTTTCTCGTGCTTATCTTCCCCTTGAGAGTTTAAATTCTTGTAGGGTAAGTAGTGGTGAATACATCTTCAATGAGAGCATGACCAGGTGGTGAAGAGACTCTTTAATTTGTTAATAATTTATTAGACCAAATAAAATGGCATACATATGTATTACATGCTTACCTTAATCAATGCAATTTGCACTTGATTCCTTACATACATGTGCGCCACCTATCTACATGACCAAAATTGATGTGGGTGTGGGTGTTAATGAGATTGAGATTTAGTTTAATTCAACGTCTTCTTTGGAGTAGCTAGATATACATTCTCAATAATCATGTATAGAGTTGAACAAATTTTGGACCAAAGGTTTAATAGAGGACAACTATGTACATCAATGTTTAAACTTTAAGTCAAAAGATTCTAAAATTTCTAGATTCATGGGCATAGGTACTATAATTATTATTAAAGCGATTTACACCTCACAAGTTGAATGTCTGACTTTTGTTCTAATATCTAAACTACTAAAGTGATTTAGACTTCACAAGTGGAATGACTTTAAATTTTAAGTCAAAAAGATTCTATAATTTCCTAGATTCATGGTTTGAGGTAGGTACTCTGAGGTAGGTACTATAATTATTAAAGTGATTTAGATCTCACAAGTTGAATGACTCTTGTCATAATCTTTAAACTACTAAAGTGATTTTGACTTTACAAGTGGAATGACTAGTCTTAATCTCTTAACTTTTTAGGTAAATTGTCAGAAGTTATTCTCTTTTGGGTCAGCTTCCCAAAACAAATTTTGTATCTTTAATCTCTAAACTAATAAAGTGATTTTGACTTCACAAGTGAAATGACTAGGCCCAATCTCTTTTAAAATTACACTACTTTCTAGGTAAATTGTCAATTTCTCTATAAAAACAAATTTTGTGTCATCAAGATCTTTTGACTTGTCACTTTGAGTTGTTACTATCACACATGTAAATTTTGTGTCTTCAATATCTTTTGACTTGTCACTTTGAGTTGTCTTCAATCTATTGTTTATAGAGCATAAAACAATAAACATCACTCGTAATTATATTAAGAATGATTAATATTATGAATGGGCACACTCGGATTGTGAATAATTTTTAATTATGAGTCCAACTTGCATATAATTCGAAATTATCTTTATAAAGAAGAATATCGATCCTAAACCATAAAGATATATTAATATAAAAATAAATTTAAAAGTATTAAAAATGTTATCTCAAAACATCAGAACTTCTTTTTAATACCACAGGGAAATAAACTGTTTTTAAAAACTTTTTATAAACAATATAAATACTAAGAACTTTTAAATGCCTATTATAAGTAATTTTAAATATTAAATTATTCATGTTTAGATTTTAATATGAAATGAATAACCATTATAAATATAAAGAATTTATCCCCATATATCTAGACACTTTTATTAACAATATTAAATACATAATCTAAATTCAATTTGAAATGATAAATACAATGCAACTTGCATATCTTAAAAAAACCTTAGTTTCCTTTTTTTCTATTTATTTTATTTCAGAATGCATCTTCCATCTATTTAATCATAGAACTAGATGGGTTACTTTGGTATTTATTCGATCTAATTTGTAAAATAAAAAATATCGTTTATATAATTAAAAAATAATCATTTTTATAATTTAAAAAAAAATTATATAATTAAAAAAACTCATTTATATAATTTTGGTTTAGAATTTTAATATCATTTCTTATATATATATATATATAAATAATTAATTAATTAAGAACTAAAATATAATAATTAGAAAATAATAAACAATATAACTTAAATAATTAAAAAGTAAAAAGATGGTATACTAAAATTAATTTTGAGAAGGATTATATGTTAAAATTTAATATATTAAGTAATTAACAAAATTAACAAATAATATCTATAATTTTGAGAAGAATTATAATTAAAATTTAATATACTAAGTAACTAATAAATTAACAAAGAATATGTATAAGTATTAAATATACAAATGTGTCAAGACTTTGTTACAAAAATGGTTAGGCTCTCATAACGTTCTTGATAAACTATTTACATTTCTATGATTATTGGCATTCTTGATTGTAGGTGCTTGTATGCAAAGATCGAACTTGACATCACACAAATAGACCATGATGCATCAAAGGTTGTAAAGGCTTTATGATTGAAGATGAATGTTACCTCCACGTCGGCTTTTCTTGTCCACCGACACATCAACAACGATAAGAAGTTACTAAGGATGCTTCCCTTTGGATCCCATAGGGAGGGATATGAAGTTACTAAGGTTGTTTCCCTTTGGATCCCATAGGGAGGGACATTGTGTACCCCATTTTTAGATTGGTGCACACAAGTAATGGATGATGAGGTGGTATACATGTAGTAAATGGTCCATGTTTTCACTCATATCATTATGATTCTATGCAAATATAAAACACATTATGAAGACAATATTTATGGCATATATTTATTTGCCCCTTATTCAAATTTACTATTTAGTTTATTTATTTGTCACGTATCATGTGTACATTTCCCTTCCCTACCCTAGTCCTGTGCACCACCTTCTTCCCATTGCCATGGTTGGTCTCATCCTTTTCATTTCCCTGCACTATTTTTGTGCACAACCCTCCCCCAGTTACCATGACTGGTATCATCTTGTACATCTACCTTCTCTAGTCCTATGCACCACCCTCCCCCAGTTTCCATAGTTGGTCTCAATGTTGCAGGTTCTACAACCAGAGTCTTTAGTGTGGCGACTCGGTGAGCCCAAAATCTAGTTGAAATGTACTAGCAACGTTTACTCATCTCTCTACAATGTTGTCTCGTAGCATCATAGCTTATCCTCGTCCCTGAAACATTGTATGTCTACAATTTTCAGGGTGGCAAGCCCAAAATCCTCATGGACTAGCATTTGTAGCTTCTCCTCACCTCCACTGGAAAGCCACATAAGACAATGGATCATAGAAAATTCAATATGCAATGCATTAGTAAAGAGCTCATAGATACATATCTGAACAAGAAATATTCGATGATCTTATTGCATCAAATTTTGTAGATAAAATGGATGTATTTTGAAGCACATACCTTGGAAAAGATGTAATCAATTTCTATTGACTTGCATTGAGCTGAACTACTTGCTCCTTGACAACAATAGGTATGGCAATAGATAGCTAATAGGTATGGCAATAGATAGCTCATCGATCACCATAGATGTGTCTTCAAATATTTCCTTTAATTTTAATAAAGAAACTACAAACTTGATTTTCCTTTTTCCAAGCGTTTATGAAGAATCTCTTGTAGATCATGTGATATATATACTACTTTCATGAAAAAGTCATGAAAAAGGGTTAGAAGTGAAACGTTAAGTGGATTAATTATTTACCTATTTGTGAAACCAAGAGATAATAAATATTTAACATTTTTTTTTTTTGTCAACGCTCATATTTTATGATATTTTCCAACTTGTTATCGTCACTTTTGCACTTCAAGGGCTTCTTCTTTATATCCTAATGTCCATCATTTCACATAAACAATATTATTAATGTTTTTTTTGCAAGAGAGAGATTTTGCATATTACCATTCATGAATTAAATGTAGAACTAGAAGCTTAAATACTCGTGATGATTCCTTAATGAATACACAAAATAATAGCTATAGCATGCAAAGTGAAATACCAAGGTTTTTTTCTTCTTCAAAAATGAGATTGTTGATATGATAAATTCTAATTGTAGCAAGCTAGAAACAAACCTCCTAAATTATGAATCTAATATAACAAGGTATTAGATACATTATAACATTTCGCTGAACCCATTTATTTGAATAGATTCCTAAAAATTTCCAAACATTTAACATCAAACATTGGAAAACTTTTAGACACTGAAAATTCAAACATTTGACATCAATAAATTTAATGAAACTAATGGTTTATATATATATGATATTCATAGTAGGGATTTGTTGTGCACTATGAAAATATTGAAATGAGGGGGGTTTGTTTTACATATCACCGAATTTCTTGATTTTTATTTTATATTTAGGTGTACAAAATCTTAGGAAGATAGATTTGGAAGGTCATCGAGAGAAATGTCTTGGAGACACCTTCTTATCTAGGGTGTTGTAGGAATTGGGATGACGGAGTTTTTGAAACTTCCAAGGCATCGAGTGGACAATGCACCCATCATCAGGAATTGTTGAAGCAATACTTATGAAAAAAGTGTTGGGGTAGGAAAAATATAAAGATGAAGATAATATGATTGTTATGGAAACCAATATATACAATTGTTATAAATTAGCCTAATGTGAAGAAAGACTTATTTTGTTACTATTAATGAGGTAAAAGTAAATAATAAAAAGTTAAATTTTAAAACTAAAAGAAAGACTTATTTTGTTACTATTAATGAGATAAAAGTAAATAATAAAAGGTTAAATTTTAAAACTAAAAGAATAATTATTTAATAATAATTATTAAATAATAATGTAGTTAATCAATAATAATTAGTAAATATATAATAATATTTTTAATAATAATTAATGATAATTATTAAATAATAATATAGTTAATAATAATTAATGATAATTATTAAATAATAATATAGTTAATAATAATTAATGATAATTATTAAATAATAATATAGTTAATAATAAATTAATTGAAATTAGTTAGAGGCTAGGAATTGAAATATAATTGAAAAAGGAAGAAAGAGTTATTTTATTATTATTAATAAGGTAAAATTAAATAATGAAAGGTTACATTTTAAAACTAAGAAAGTAATTAATCAATAATAATTTAGTTACTCCATAATAATTATTAAATATAATAATATAGTTAATAATAAATAACAATTATTATTAAATAATAATATAGTTAATAATAATTAATTAATTGAAATTAGTTAGAGGCTATGAGTTGAAATATAATTGAAAAAGAGAGTTGTTTTCTTATTATTAATTAATGTATAAAAGGTCAAATTAATAATAATAATAATAATTTATTTTTTTAAGGCCGTGGCCAAGCCACACCAAATTGGTGTATGAGACCTCCTTGTTTGTGGGACAAGGGATTCCCCTCTGCCCAACGATTTGATTGGTAAAGTCTACGGAGGTATACATACCCTACCCTGCTCTAGATTTGAACTTGTAACCTCTTAAGAGGAAACACATGTTCTTAACCATTATAAACTAGTAGGAGGATACTTAGATCAAATTAAGAGTGATTAATTATTTGAATTAATTAGAGGTTAGGTATTGAGGACAAAAAAGAATAATTCTTTTTAAAGCATTTAGGAAGATAGAAAATCAATTAAAGAAGGGAAAGTGTGAATATATGAAAAGTTATATAATAAATTTAAAATAATGGTTCCTTAATAATAATTCTATATTTAATATTGATTAAATTATATAATTAATACTAATTACATAATTAGAATTAATTAGAGGTTAGGAATAAGAATAATTAAAAATCAATTGAAAACCATGGATTTATGAATATTATATTCATAATTATGGATTTAAAATGATAAAAATTATTGATTAGGGATTGGAATGACGAGAATTTTAGACAAAGGTCAGGAGGGGGGGGGATTGAGTGGGAACAAAAGAGGAAATGGTGGCACAAAAAAGTGATAAGAAAGTTTAGTTTGATTGTCTGATGAGATGAATGACATGTTTCCAGGATTGGCTAAGTTTATATCAATATTCACAGTTAAAATTGTTAGGTTGTTTTTCTATTTCAAGAACTTTGTATATGATGCAAGAGGAGTAATGGGTTGTTGAGGCCATTATTCTGCTTTTGTCAAAACAATTTAGATGTTTAGAATTGAAAGAGTGTTCTGCAATAGATGATTTTGAGATGCAATTGTGGGTTGTGTCAACTATGTGTTCTTTGAGATGATCTTTGAAGGATCTCCCAGTTTGGCAATGTATGATTTGCCACAAGAGCAAGGAATTTGGTAAACTCTTGGGCCTAACATTGGGTCAAAATTATCCTTGGCAGATCTGAAGGATTGTTTGAGAATTTTGAAAGGCTTGAAGATGGTTTTGATATTCTTTTTGGCAATAATTTTGGTTATGTGAGCAATAGTGCCTTGGATGTAGGGGAGAGAAACGAGATTTAGAGGGGGGGAGGAGGAGGAACAAAATTTTGACTTAGGATTGTGGGTTGAGAGAAAAGATTTGTTAATTTGGGAGAAGGTGTAGCCATTGAACAAAAGGGCCTTGGTTAGGTGGGATTTTTCTTTCTCATGAAATTGGGGGTCAAAGATTCAGATGGCTTGAGTGATAAGAGTATTGAGGAAAACAAAATTTTGAGCAGGATGATGATGAGATTGGGCATGAAGGTATCGATCAATATGAGTCTTTTTGCGATAAACGTGGAGGATAAGGAAACCATTAGGGAGGCGAGAGATGAGATCAATGAGAAAGGGGAGGGATTTTTCCTTCTCCATTTCCATAGTGAATTGGATATGGGGGGAAATGTTATTTAAATGGTTGATTAAGGAATTCAGTGAGGAGAGACCATGAGGCTAGATAATGAAAGTGTCATTGACAAATCTGAACCAACACTTAGGTTTGAGATGAAATTTGTTAAGGGATGAGGTCTCAAAGTGCTCCATGAAAATGTTAGTAGTCATGGGAGATAGAGAAGGCCCCATGGTTGTTCCTTCGGTTTGTTCATAGCAAGTATCTTTAAAGGAGAAGAAGGTGGAGGTAAGGCAAATTTCAATTAGGTTTAGGGTTTCATGGTCCACCATCTTGGAGATGAGGTCTAATGTTTTGAGGACAAGAATTTTGGTAAATAAAGAGAAGACATCAAAGTTGACTAGTAAGTCTTTGTCATCGACTTGGAGATCACGATTTTTTTGGATAAATTCAAAGGAGTCTTCAATGAAGGAGAACGTTTTTCTAGCAAAGGGTTTAAGTTTGACATCCAAAAAAGTGGGAAAGGGCATGGGTGGGGGCACCAATAGTGATAACTATGGGTCTAAGGGGAAGTATTTTTTGTGGATTTTTGGTTGTCCATATATCCCAGGGGTTTTGGGGTTATGGGGAATCAATTGCTTTTGAATGTTTGGGTCTAGAGAGGAATATTTAATGGCTTTTGTGACCATGTTAGTGATGATATTTAGAGGGATTTTGGCGAGACATTTGTAAGAAGAAGAGTAGATGAGGTTTAGAAGTTTGGATTCATAGTCTGAGGTATTCATGATGACTTTGGCATTACCTTTATCAAGTTTTAAGATAACAATGTCATAGTTACTATTAAGATGTTGAACATGTTGATATTCGTCTTTAGTTAGATTGGGTTTAGGAGGTTTGGCACACTGAGGAATTCTACCACAATATTTCCTAATTTCTTCCACTTCGTGAGAGGGAAGGTTTTGGGTTACATATTTGATTGAGATAATAATATCTTTGATGGGAATACGTTGAGGAGCAAGGGAAAAATTAAATCCTTTCTCTAGAAGGTGAAGGGAGGGTGAGTCCAAAATAGAAAAGGATAAATTTATGACAGTGGTAGGAGACCGAGGAAGAATATTGGTGGTCAAGACAAGGGAAGGGGGGGCACAACCCAAGTTAGGTTTATTTGGGGAGACAATGGAGGTAGATGCATTATCTATGGATAAAGGATGCGAGTTATTATTACAAGGAAGAGACAAACCGAGGGACAAGTAGGTAAAGGGCGAGGGATCAAAAGAAGAAGAGATTGAATTAAGTGAAAGAAGTGGGGAGAGAATGGAATCATAATGCTCCGAGGCCGACTTTTGAGTGTGGAGGTCAGGAGAGTTAGAGTTGGAAATGAGGGTTAGGTCAGGAGAAGAGGAAGTGGTGAGGAGAGAAGAATCAATGGTTGGATGGTGCAGTGTTGGAGGGTGAGAGCAATGAGGGAAAGAGTAATCTTATGTAGGTAAAAAATTAAATTTGCGGGAATTTGATACATGAGAGAGATGGGGGGAACACTTCAAGGTGAGAAAATTGTTATATCTGGGAATCTGTTGAGCAGTGGTAGCTTCAATAATATTAAATGTTGAATTAAAGGATGTAGGATCAATCATTGAATATATATCAAAAGAAAGAAAAGAAGAGAGTTTTAAATTAAGATTAAATACCTTGGAGGATAAGCAACTGAGATTTGACCTAGAATGGTGTATTTCCGCACATAGAATCGTGGTGCTAGCCTTGGTAAAAATGCGATTAAGATCAGGTCGACGACAGTGCTGGTGGATTCGAGTGAAAGAAGGAATGAGTTGAGAATCTCGACAATGCTTATGGAAGGTAAGATCAATAACTATTTTCATCATTTTAGTTCAGAGCTTCTCGAATGTGTGGGCCTCTTTGAGACAATATTCTCCATAGAGGTTTAGAATTAAAGTATGTAGATTTTCACAGTTCCTTATATTGTTGTTTGTAATTTTGGAAATAAATTGTGTAAGGATTTTTTGATATGTCCAACATTTCGAGTGGACACTCCACCCATCACCAGGGAGTGCTAAAGAAATAAGTATGAAAAGAGTGTTGGGGTAGGGGGGAATATAAAGATGAAGATAATATGACTGTTATGGAAAATGATATATATAGCTCTTGTGAAGAAATAATTATTTTATTATTAATAATAAGTTAAAAGTAAATAATAAAAGGTTAAATTTTAAAGCTAAGAGAATAATTAATCAATAATAATATAGTTAATCAATAATAATTATTAATTATACAATAAGATAGTTAATAATAATTATTTATTTAATTAATTGAAATTAGTTAGAGGTTAGGAATTGAAATATAATTGAAAAAGGAAGAAAGAGTTATTTTGTTATTATTAGTAAGGTAAAAAGTAAATAATGAAAAGTTAAATTTTAAAGCTAAGAGAATAATTAATCAAGAAGCTATATTGTACTAGAGATGGTTTGATCCATTTCCATTTCAATAATATGGGCCTTATTTTCACCATAATAAATTCAAATAATTTATTGGATGAATCCAACACAATTTTTTTTTCGATTTCATGATGAAATTCAACACTAAAAATACAACACAATTTGTCTTTCCTTTGTCCTTTTCTTCCACCCTTGAATGACTACCATATGCCCACATTCCACTAAAACACATGTAGATTTTAACTTTGTACAATATTTTACTGCAAATCGATTTTCAATAAAAGAGCAGAAAATATACAATGACAAATACACACATTACACATAAAAATTTCCCCTGGAAATCCAAACAAGGAAAACCAACATATTCTATATTCATTCATTGTAATACATTGTTTACAATACAATATACATATAGGAACCAAAGACATCCAAAACCATAACACAATGACCTAGATTAGTCAACAACCCTAATTCCTTAACCAGAAATAGAAAACCATCGGCAAAAACCATGTGCTGAAAAACCACCCAACAATGGACACAAAAATTGAGGCGACATGAAAAACGAGACAAAAATGTGACATGTTTCCCGAGGCAAAACATTTTTCTCAAGGATTTTGCCTCCGAAGGGGGGGCCTAATGGCCCCCCCTCAAACCCCCCTGCGCGCCCAACACAACGTAGAAAACACTAAGGCTAGTCATGCAAATAATATAACACATACCAAACAACACCAATCCTATAAATGTGGAGATTGTGAAAGTTCAATTTCCTCCATTTTTATATCTTGACCTTCTTCTTTTGCGTCACTGATTGTATTGACAATCCATTAATCAATTTTTGGAAAATAATCACCTCCATTCAAATTATGGCATCTATGATTTCGAGGTTGGTGCATCCTTGTTGGATTCTCTTCTTCGTATTTTCTATATAGAATATGAACATACAATATAGTAAGAATAATAATATAAATGTGTAAATTCAATTGAATAAATAAATTATCATGTAACAAATATTTTCACCTATGCCACTTATTGAATGGATGTGTTTTAGAGAACATAGGCATGTATCACAATTATTTCTTCTTGTGATAGGTTGAAGCGATACCCATTTCCTTCTAATACTTCACTTGCAACTCTCTCATATTCATCATCATCCCATACATGTTCATTAACATTTTTTAAATCATTCATATATTTTGTGCAAAATCCCATGGCCTCTTGCATTGGATATTCCTCAAACATTCTAGCTTCCAATTTTTCCCTAGTACAAACATTTGTTTTTCAAAACCTTCATATATAATTCTATAGGATACATCCATCTCATTCTTATTGAGCCACAACATTCTAGTTCATATTCTACAACATTCTAGTTCATATTCTAAACATATCGAAAGATGCATAAAAATATTAATATTGTTGGTAGAAATTCTCATTCTAATAAACAAAGGACTTCAACAACCTCTTCCTTCAAACTATCAGAGTTTGAAGGATATAATACATTTAAACTCATTCTCTTTAATATTAGGCCCACCCTTATAATTTCTAGTCTTAGCCCCTTTTCCAAACTTGATATATTGACCACAATAGGTAAAATATCCTTGATTATGACATGATAGTTATGGGCCTTGAGGCCTCTTAAGATATTTATGTCAATTTGGCTGCTAATATTTTTTTTTTTTACTGTAACTGATGGGTAGATTAATTAAAGACCGGAAAAACAGCTTCTGGGTGCTTTGCTACACTGGCAGATTCCCTGGCAGGACAGTACGCTGTGCCGAAAGTGGCAGAGTCCAATGGTTAAGGCTCGCAAAACTGGAATCCTATCAATATTGTTGACCAGTATCAGTGATCCGGTTGCCAGCGAACTCCTGGACATCATGAGGTTTCTTTCTATAGTGTTTTTTGTTGGCCAAATCCAGTGGCTTTTTGCGCCTTCTCTTGACATCCTTACGCGTATTGATTTGTAAATGCCGGCTTTGAGTATGAGAGTGCAGGTTTCCAACATCAAGGTTAAGGTGTGACCTCCCCTGCGCTGAAGTGGGCACCAACTTCTCAAGCTTTGCGTGGAGCCTCTCTCTACTGAGACGGGGATTTGAGGCGGATCGTTCTCGATCTGGCTGGAGTCGACTTGATCTGCTCAACTTGTGTTTTCCTCCTGTGGCTGAAAGCATTCTTTGGCAGGTATTTTGGAGGTCATCGATCATCTTCACCTTTTCGTGCTGCAAAAGATGGATAGAGTTTTGCAACAGTTGTTTTCCTTCCTCTGTCACGTGAGCCATTTGCTGATTAGTTAACCTGAGCTCTCTGCACTTCGTCCAAATTTTAGCCTTGGTTACTTGAGTCAGTAAAGTCTTGATTTTTTTTGGGCAAATCTTTTTGTTCCTGTAAGAAGCCTTCATCTCCATCATGGTTAGTAAGAGGTTCATGCTACTTAAGAAAGGGACAGCGAACGGTGGAACATTGGAGGCAAAGTTTACAGAGTAGGAGAACAGGCCTGCCGAAGTCACGGGATATTGTAGATTGAATCGGTCCCATTGACAGAAATTATGCTGCTGCTCAGGAGAGAGGCATGGTTGGCCTCATGATCAGCTTCCTTGTTGAGGTGCCAGAGGACATGGAAGAATCTTATAGTTTTAAACTTGCCTGTTAGGATCCTTATTTTCTGGTAGATCCGATTCATTTGGAGGTTGGAGGGACTCTTCTTCGTGCGCATGGCCTGCACCACCAGTTTGGAGTCCCCAAAGACTGATAATGTTTGAATTCTTAGAGTTAGTGCTTGCCGGAGGCCCTGCCATAGAGCATAGTATTCAGTGAAATTATTAGATTGTTCTCCCAGCCCCTAGGCAAAGGTGGATCGAGTGAAGTCTGAGGGCGAGAGGATTACTCCTCCTCCTCCCGAAGGGCCTGGGTTGCCCTTGGATGCGCCATCGAAAAACAGACAGTGAGTTTTCTGCGCTAGTCTCCAATTAAGAAATTCCTCTTCAGACAATCGAATTTCCCAATCAGCTAGAGCTGGAAGCCTGCCAGGGGGAGGAGCTTGAGCGTTTATGGCTAGGGAGGTAAGCCAGGTTGTTTCCCTATCATCTAAAGGATGAGCATTCAATAGAGCAGGCTTGTGTTCCAGGGTCTCTCCAAGGAGAGCTTTGGCTTTCATTGCCACTTTTGAGGGATGCCTCTCAACACTTCTGAATAGCCGATTGTTTCTCTCAAGCCAAAGTTTCCAAAAGACAAATTTAGGGAGCAGCATCCAAACTGTTTTGAGCAGACCCTTTTTGACAAGATGAAATGGCGAGGAGTCAGCCCAATTGGAAAGGAGATCAGCAGTAAGAGCAGGCATAACAGAGCTGTGCATACTCGTGGGAAGAACTTCTTGCCAAACCTCTCTTGAGAAAGGACAGGAAAGAAGTAAGTGGTCCATGTTTTCCTCGTATTTCTTACACAGGATGCATCTTGAGGGGCCTTCCAGTCCTCTTTTCCTCAGATTCTCCGCAGTGAGAATGCTTCTGTGCACTATATTCCAGCAGAAAAGGTCAACTTTCGGAATGGATAGAGTGGACCATACGTGCTTCCAGAGGATAGGATTTGGGGCAGCATGAGGGATCGCCATTAAAGTTTGATAGCCTTCCCTTGAAGTGAAACTTCCAGATGTTGTGCCCCAACATCTCTTATCCCTGGCAGCTTGATTCAGTGGGGTTTTGCCCTACAGGAGCTTGGACAGAATCTTTGCCTCTTCATCAAGCCTAGGGGGATAGCATCTTAAATTCCAATCAGACCAGTTGTTTCCATTATCCCAGGAAGAGAGGTCCCAAAGGGTGGAGACATGCTGCTCCTGGAACCACTTTTTTATATTCTGAATACCTAGATTTTGCCCCAAAGGTTCTTCCCCAAGGATTGAATCGTCCCAAACTTTGATTCTTTTCCCATTACCAGGGATCCAGTACAGTGAAGCCCTGAAGTGTTCCAGTTCTTTGAGACAGAGTTTAAAGATAGGGGATACTTTTTTACTGGGGGGGGGTTTATCTAAGCATCGTTGTCTCTGTCCTGTGAAGTATTTTTTCCACAACACCTTCTTGCTCCAGCTAGGCCTTCCGGATACCAATTGCCAGAGGATTTTGGATCCCATGGCTAGATTTTGAGCATGAATGCTTCTAACTTGGAGGCCTCCTTTGCTGTAAGGT
>JZKD02S0813712.1:184633-228354 GCA_000966675.3 Picea glauca | reverse complement strand
ATTTCTCAGAAGCTCATAAATAATACAAATCCCTCTCTCATTGGTTTTCCCCTTGTGGGTTTTTCCAGGGTCGAAGTTAGACCAAAAATCTTTGTGTCTATATTTTCTGAGTTTTTCATATTGCTAATATTTTATTTTTGCGTTGAAAACGATGTTCATAATCCTCATGTTTCAGTTCTGAAATTTATTTTTCAGTTCTGAAATTTATTTTCTGTTAAGTTTTTTAGAAGCTGAAACTCCTCTGTGAGAATATGCTGAAACACCAGGCTGTAGCATATGCTGAAACATAGTGCTGAGTCTTAAGCTGAAACATCGCAGTGAGCAGATGCTAAAACACCAGGCTGTAGCATATGCTGAAACATAGTGCTGAGTCTTAAGATGAAACACCGCTGTGAGCAGATGTTGAAACACCAGGCTGTAGCATATGCTGAAACATAGTGCTGAGTCTTAAGCTGAAACACCACTGTGAGCAGATGCTGAAACACCAGGCTATAGCATATGTTGAAACATAGTGCCAAGTCTTAAGCTGAAACACCACTAAGTATATGCTGAAACACTAGGCTGTAACATATGCTGAAATAGTGCTGAAACTGAGTTTGGCAATTAAATTTGACTGAAAAATCAGCGAGACTGAAACTGGGTGGGATTTTGAAAAATTAACAGTTCCTTTGTCCACACATAAGGAGCACCTAGTTTTTCTGTATTTTCCAACATCACATTTTTTAACCCAAATATTTTGACAAATATTTAGTTCTTGAAATTATTGATGTGATGAAAAAGTATAAGAAGCACCAAAAAGAGTTTCTATAATAGCATAAGATATATTTTTCTTAGTATTCATAAAGTAAACTTTATATCTAATGGATATATCCTTAAAGTTTGGAAACTTATAGAATACAATTATTTTACACTGCTTTCATTACTTGGATCATTTCTACTACCACAAATGCCACCCTTCTGATAAACAACATTATGTTTTGTCCATTATCAATAATATATTCACTTATTATTAACAATGCTTCATGATTCTCTTCCTGATCTTTGAAACATAACTTTTGTCAAAGATATGTGATGGACTATCAAAATGACATCTTTTTTTCCTAAAAAACAACATATTTTGTGATCTCGGAACCTTGTTTCAAACCCTAATTTTTGTCATCACCATCACTTTGATTTGTAACTACCACAATGTATGAAGGATTTCAAATTCAAGTTTTTTTTTGTTTACATGATTTATTTAGGAATTTTTATGAACTTACGTGTGATTTCTAGTGATTGCTAAAGTTTGCTTCCAGAGTATATGTTATGAATAAGTCTCGCTAACAATTTTTGTAGCATGTTTTCCACATCATACTCCACAAGGAATAAACAATACCAAAAGACACAAGTGGATTCAAGTAGTTATGGAAGGCTTCACGCAGTTATGGCAAATCGAAGAAGGTTTCAATCAATTATGGCAACCTAAAGAATCCATAAACTTGCTGCCAATGGAGACAATGTATTATGCCTATATGGTGGAATCTCTTCATTCAAGTTCAAGAAGTTGTAACCAACTACTAGATCACAGTTAGAAGGATTCATGAACATTTCTTAGCATAAAAATTTTACAACTAATTCATCACTCCAATTCCCCAATGTGCAAAAAGAGTCATGATGTTCATGATGTTCACGATGTTCACATGCCTTATGGTTTTGATAGGGAAATTGTTAGTTTCATTATTGTATGAATTTCATTTCCAAGAGGCTATGATAATATTTAGATCGTAGTACTACAAGCCTTCACTTGTAACTAAATGAAAAAATCCCCAAGAATATAGGAACATCATTACTTATATTTCGAATGAAGAGATACATTATCACATTATATAAACAAATCATCCTCATTCTAATGGAGGCAATAGTTGTCTTTGGAATTGTAATAATTTTTCCCTAGTTAATATATACATGATCAGTGTTGTTTGCCTATGTATGATCTCTCTATAGTGCACGTTGTTACACATGAAATTTGCACACCTAGGTACGTCACCCTAAGTATCGTAAGTGTCATATAAGTGTCTCATACACCTCGACACCATGGAATAACCTATGTCACAATCCCTAGTCAATGTGGAGGAGGGATATATTACATGAAGGAAAAAATACCAAGTGCACATGAATTATTATTAATATTCATGAAAAATAAATTAATTAAGTGTGAGAATCCACCTCACATTTGGTTTCTTATTTTTTAGGGAAGGTGGAGGATCTCATGGATGGTTGAAATATTTCCTCAAAATCCTCGAGAGATATTTCCTCCCTAAAATCATTAAGAGATATTTTCTCCCTAAATATCTTTCAGATCCCTTTTTAGTGGATCTAATGAGTGATCCTCTCCATGGTGGTTAAGCCTCCAAATACTATATAATGAAGGTTTTGCATGGAGAAGGGGATGAAGATTTGAGGTATCAAACCTATGGTCTTTGGAGAAAGATTTATGATATCAAACCTATGATTTTGGGATCTTTGTGCAAGGGCTGGAAGAGGAGGACTTGGGGAAGATGTTGCAACTACATCTACAGTCTGTAAGTATTTATTTAAGAGTTCTCATTAACATATTTCTTGGCCTATTTCCTTCTAACCTATGTCTGTTTACATATGTTTGTATTATAGATGGATTTGATTGGAATAATCTTATATACTAGAGTAGGATTTCTTTGTCTTGTTTTTCATTGCATTGCAGGTGTCAAATAGTGCTAAGGAGCTTGGAGATCAAGCTCAAGTTGGAATAATGAGGACAAACATCGAAATAAGGTGAATCACACTTTCTTTCTTCTCCTTCTCTTTTTGATTATTTAGTTAGATTCAAAGGAATGTTAGTATCCATTTGCACTTTTGTGTCTAGGTATAGGGGTCTAGAGTCCAAGGGGATATTCACCTGTCCGCAAGAGGATTTTCCCATAACACACGTGTGATCTAGGTGGATCTAGTTGGCCATCCACCTTTTCCACTAAATCAACATTTTGAGCCCATTGTTTTGATAAACCATGATATTCACCCTTTTGATAGGGAATGTGTTGAACAGGATAAGTCAACTGAGAGGAGGGGGGTGAATCAATTGTATAAAATTTCTTTCATTTTATAAGTAGATTACTTATTAATCAATAAATCATGCCTTTAACATTTAACTTGCAGTAATGCATTTAACCAATAAATATACAATCACACAAATGAGACAGTGACACGGTGATTTTTCATGAGGCAACACAAAAGGGAAAAACCTATTCTTCTTATGAATGAAAGGCAAGATCCAACTTCTCTTTACATTCTTATTTTATCTGAGTTACAACCCAAATAAGGTTGCTACCTCTATTTCTTCAGTACCTACTGAATGGAAGCTACATCTCCCAAATGTACAAGAACCAACTTGTAAAGGAGACTTTTACAGTCTCCCCTTGCTCCTCCCTACCTCCCTATAATCCTCCTCTGTCACTAAGAACCTTTCTATTCAAGATCAACAACGACACTGAACAATTTCACTCCATATTTTTTTTTTTTACAATTGCATTTATGTCCATTCAAATCATACACCAGAACCCTCAAGCATCGAATATTCAGTTACAATAACTGAACAACTACCTTACATAAATTATTATTGGCTAAGGCATCAAGAAGAACAACGACTGTTCGATCTGTTTCATCATTTAATCAACATCGTTCGATGAGCATACGTTGAGTTTTGACTTTTTAACATAAAAAAGCCTTGAGCGCTTCGGCAAGACACTTATGCTAAACCATATGGCCATTGGCTGTGACCACGGGCTTAATCAAAATGTGTTTCGCATTTCGTATTTCAGCAATCTTGTGATGAGGCTTCTCGACACTTTTAAGTCACGATTTCTGAAACCCCGAAAAGGAGCTTAGCTAGACTGGCTCCTTCCCTTCTCGTGACCGCCAGTTGTGACCAAGCGCTTATCCATAAAGCACTTTCGCGACTCATGATTTTGGGTTTCGCTATTTGAAAGGTTAGAGAACCTCCTTCCTTTGACCTCTAATTTCCTGATATCTTCTTTTCTCCGATCGACGACCCACGAACTTTCGTGATTAGATGGTCCTGATCTCATCGGGACTTTGCGTTTCATGATTTCGCATATCGCGATTTCAGATGTTGGAGCACCTCCTTTCTTTGATTCTCGATTTTTCAATATCTGATTGCTTCTTACATTGGATCGACGATCCTCAACCCTCCATGATCCAATGGTCTGGATTGGATCACGAATTCTGGGGTTATTTACATAACTTTTTGTTTCATTAATTCATAAAACCGAAAACTCTGCCAATGGAATGTCATTCCAAATATTCAACATATGTATGCACCATTTGTGGTAATACTGTTTAGTTATAGTTTGTCTCTTCATACCTATGACCAAAAATTATTCCATTCTCTCTCAACGATGTAATGCTATTTCGAAAATTGTGCCAATCCAAATCTGCCATAAACAACAATGTTGATAAACTCCACAATGCTAACAAATGCTCTGTTCAAAATGCTCTGTTTATAATAATGTTTGCCAAATGACAACTGCACCTATAACAACAATGCCAACAAGGCCATTTAACTAATATGCCAATCTTGGATAAGATCTAACCCATGTAGACCTTGGCCATAGCCATTGCTAACATTTTATGCCATATTAAACTTTGATATTGCATATTTAAAGTTAGCATCAATGACAACTAAAGTTAACATCAAATGACAATATGTTGAATGTAATTCCAACACTTTTCATTCAACAACCTGGCCAACAAACTCCCCCTTTGGCATTGATGGAAAACTTTAAATCCTTTCAATCCTTTCTCCCTCTTTTGACATCTATGGAAAAGGAGAAACCATAATCCCCCTAACAAAGAAAATCACCTGTAAAGAGGTATCATACCAACAACTCCCCCTATCAAAATAATCAATAAACCTGTGCAATCTGATAACCAAACTGAAAAATATAGCATGAAATCTTGTATTTCTGAGTATAAAAAAATATTACAGAGGTAATACCCCCAACTGATCCCTGATACTTTCAAATTGCATCTTGGGTAATGGTTTAGTAAATATATCTGCAAGTTGGTCCTTTGTGCGAACATATTCTAGTTTTATAACATTAGACATAACCTGCTGTCTCATAAAATGAAATTTGATGGGAATGTGCTTTTTTTTTTAATGCATAACAAGAATTTTAGAAATACCAATTGCACTGGTATTATCAAAGAAGATAGATATAGGTTCATCATAATGAATGTGTATATCTTCTAGCATCTGTTTCATCCATAGAACCTGAGTGCAACAATTTGCAGCTGCAATGTATTTTGCTTCAGCACTAGACAAAGACACTGTTGATTTCTTCTTACTTGACCAACTTACAAGACATCCTCCAAGAAAAAATGCTCCTCCACTAGTACTCTTCCTGTCATCAACACAACCTTCCCAATCAGAATCAGTGAAAGCATAAAGATCAATATGATTACCTGCAGGATACCAGAAACCATACTCTGTTGTTCACTTAAGATATCTGAAAATTCTTTTGACTGCAAGTAGATGAGAAGTTTTTGGTGAAGCCTGAAACCTGCCAACTTGACAAACTGCATGCATAATATTAGGTCTTGTAGTTGTAGCATAAAGAAGACTACCAATCATAGATTTGTACACTGTCCGATCAAGATCTTTAGTATCATCAAACTTACTTAATTTACAGCCAGTAACCATGGGAGTGCCAACTAGTTTAGAATCTTCCATCTGAAATTTCTTAAGCATTTCATTGATATACTCGGTTTGAGAAATGGAAATACCTTTATCAGATTGAGTAATTTGAAATCCTAAGAAGAACTTCATTTCTCCTAGCATGGACATCTCAAACTCTTTCTGCATACTTTCAACAAATTGTTTACTGAGCCTATCATCATCACTACCAAAAATGATATCATCTACATAGATCTCAATAATAATCAAGTTATCATTTTCTTGTTTCATGTAAAGATTACTATCAATGTTACCTTTCTTGAATCCTTGCTTCCTTAAGTAATTGTCAAGTCTAGAATACTAAGCCCTTGGTGCTTGCTTCAACCCATACAATGCCTTTTTCAACCTATAAACATATTGTTCTGATTCTTGTACTTGAAAACCATCTGGTTGTTCCATGTATACTTCTTCTTCTAAATCACCATTCAAAAATGCAGACTTTACATCCATTTGATAAACTTTAATGTGCTTAGAACCAAGATAAGCTAAAATCAGCCTAATGGCTTCCATTCTTACAGCAGAAGCAAAAGTTTCACCATAATCTATTCCTTCTACCTGTGCATACCCTTTACACACTAATCTAGCCTTATTTCTGGTGACTTTTCCTACTTCATCCATCTTATTTCTGAAAACCCATTTAGCCCCTATGACATTTTTATTCAAAGGTATAGGAACCAATTCCCATGTCTTATTCTTTTATATTTGACTAAGATATTCATTCATTGATTTCATACAACATGCATCTTTAATTTCTTCTTCAACATTTTTGGGTTCAATCAGAGAAAGTAAAGATACTTGTTCATGAGTTGAGGTGGATTCTTGCCTTCTACTTCTTGTTCCAACACTTGCATTTATGTCACCAATTATCTGTTCTTCAGGATGATTTTTATGTATTCTTTTGCTTGGAGTCTTAGATGGGGTTATGCTTTTGAATGGAGTTGTGCCCTGTATTGATGTAGGAATTAACTGTTCATTATAATCAGTCTTAGTTTCTTCTGTTTCACTTACATCTTTATCCATCTTATGTTTGTCATATATTGCATGTATTTGTTGATCCTTTTGTTTAGATTTGGACTTCAAAAATGAGGACTCATCAAACTTTACATCTATAGATTCAACAATTTTTCTTAATCTGAAATTATAGCATTTATAAGCCTTTCTTGAACATGAATATCCAACCAATATACCTTCATCAGTTCTAGAGTCTAATTTTCCTAGATTTTTATCAATTCTTTTAATGTAACACTTACTCCCAAAAATTCTAAAATGTTTTATGTTTGTCGGTCTTCCTTTCCATAATTGATAGGGTGTCTTATTAGTGTTATTTCTTAGCAAAATTCTTTTCAATATGTGTACAATGGTGTGAAGAGTTTGAGGCCAAAACATGTCATTAAATCTGGACTCATTTAACATTGTTCTTTCCATTTCCATAACAATTCTATTTTTTCTTTCAACAACACCATTTTGCTGAGGTGTTTCTGTAACAGAGAAATGTCTTTTAATTCCATTTTCATCATAGTAATTGTTAAATTCATTTGACACAAACTATCCTCCATTATCTAACCTTAAGCACTTAATCTTCATATCAATTTCATTTTCAGTCAGTTTTTTGAAAACTTGAAAGAAACTAAATGTTTCAGACTTCTTTTTCAACAAAAACAACCAAGTCATTAGAGTAAAATCATCCACAAATAACATAAAATATCTTTCACCATTTAGACCTGTTGTCCTCATAGGTCCACATACATCAACATGTATTATTTCCAAAGGTTTTGTTGTAGAATATTCCTTTGTTTTAAACTTGACTCTAGTTTGTTTACCATGTTGACATTGTTTACAAATAGAGTTGGAAAGATTCTTTATGATAAGTAAGTTCCTTATTGCCTCCTTTTTATTTAACTGAATCAGAGTGTCAAAGTTAATATGTCCAAGTCTTTTATGCCATAACCAACTTTCATCTTCATGTCCAAGATAGCAATTTTCATCCTTTTCATCTAAAATGTATATATTATTTGATGTCCTTGTAGTTGTTCCAACTAATTGATTTGTTTTAACATCCCTGATTTGACATTGTTTAGAATCAAATACCATAATATGCCCTTTATCACATGTTTGACTTACACTCAACAAGTTATGTTCCATATTTTCAACCAGTAAAACATTTTCAACCATTATGTCTTTGTTCAAACAAACATTGCCTCTTCCAACTATTCGAGCTGATTGATCATTACCAAATGTGATTGAACCTTATTTTCTTTCATCTAAGGAATCAAATAATTGTTTTCTTCTTGTCATATGTTTTGAGCATCCACTGTCCACACACCACTTAACTTTATGATCAGCTTGTAAAGCAAGTTTGCACTCTTCAATTTCTAAATGATTATTCTACTTTTTCCAATAACTAGTTTTCTTATTTGTGTATTGGTTTATAACAGATTTTTGAAAATTCACTCGACAGTTTCTTGAAATATGTCCAAAGTTATTACACCTATAGCATTCAAATTCAAATTTCAAAGCATCAAATCTGTTATGTGAGTTGTTCACATGGTTCTGAACAGATTTATCATGTCTTCTTTCATATTCAAATCTTGATATGCCATGACTGTTATGTGCACTTATATTTCTTGAAAAAACATTATAGAAAGTTGCTTTGTGTCCATACTTATAACAAAAGAAACCGTAACCTTCAAACCTATTTTGATGTCTGCCATAACTTTTTCTGTACACTGTTGAAGTCTGATTATCTTCTTTCTTTTCTTATCCCTTCTGTTTGTAGGTGTTTTTCTCATGTGTATGCTTTGTACCTGCTTTTTCAAAACTTGAACTAGAGCTTGTATTAGTAACTTCAGACTTATACCAAATTCCAGTATTATCATAAGTTGATCTTTGACTACAGATAATTTGATCCAATACTTGAGAACTACGATTCATGTTATTTTCTTGTACTTTATTTCTTAATAAAACTACTTCAAGTTTTAAACCTTCATTTTCCTTATCCTTCTTTGCAAGTACACTATCTATAGCTTCTTCAGTCACTCTAGCTTCTTCTATTTTGAGTTTTAAGTCAACTAACATGATCTCGGTGCTTTCAATTAAATTGTTTGACTTCTGTAATTCTTGATCTAAACCCTCAATCTGTTTTTTAAATTGTTTGCATTCCCTTCTTACTTTCTTTAATTCAGACAAAGCACTTACAAGTTCAGCTTCCAGGTCAACTTCACCTTCTTCTTCTTCAATAAGTTCATCATTCTTATTTTCCATAGCCATAAAAAGTCTTATATATGTACTTTCATCACTTTCATCTATATCTGAGGATTCACTATTATTTTTGATGAATAGACTTTTCTTTTTATAAAAGTTTCTTTGAAATGGCTTCTTATACAATTTCTTATATTCTTTGATTTTGATGTTACTTTCTTCTTCTCCATCAAAATGTTTATTGTATGGACACTTAGAAGAAAAATGCCCTATTCTACCACAATTAAAGCACTTAAGAGGAAGTTTACCTTTGTACTTGCCAGTACCTCTTTTTAGATTTTTGACAAAATTAGCTTCTTCCATGTCTTCTTCTGAATCCTCATGATTACAAGTTTTTGTTTCAACCTGTTTCTTGTCCTTCTTTGTTGCCTTGAAGGTGGCTTCTTTATTGGAAGGATTCTCATTAGATGTCCTCATCTCATATGCTGTTAGTATTCCTTGCAACTCATCCATTAGTAAAGTAGCAATATCAATTCTTTCTTCTAAAGAAGATATTTTGGAATCAAATCTTGCAGGTAAAGATCTAAGCACTTTTTGCACAATAATAACATTTTCAACTGTTTCTCCTAAACCTCTCATAGTATTGACTACTTCATSAATACGTAAAAAATAGGTAGCTATATCTTCAGATTCTTCCATCTTTAAACTTTCAAATTGACTTCTATATGATTGTAATTTAGCATTCTTTACCTTAGTATCTCCTTCATATACCTTCTTTAGTTTGTCCCATAATTCTTTTGCTGACTCACAATGCATTACCTTAACAAATTTTGAACCTGTCAATCCTCCAAGTATTGCATACATAGCTTTGGAATTAGTTTCATAGAGTTTCGTCCCTGCAACATATGTTGGAATTTCTGTTGGAGCCTTATATTCATTCAACACAACTTGCCAAACATCTACTCCTTGGGACTGCAAAAACAACTTCATCCTGATACTCCAAAAGGCATAATTATGTCCATCAAACAAAGATAATCCATGTTTAGTAAAATCATATTTCTTATCCATTATTAAAGATCAAACTTCTAGTGATTAAATTGAATCTTGAAGTAACCTGCTCTGATACCAATTGTTGAACAGGATAAGTCAACTGAGAGGGGGGGGGGGGGAATCGGTTGTATACAATTTCTTTCATTTTATAAGCAGATTACTTATTAATCAATAAATTATTCCTTTAACATTTAACTTGCAGTAATACATTTAACCAATAAATATACAATCACACAAATGAGACAGTGACACAGTGATTTTTCATGAGGAAACCCAAAAGGGAAAAACCTCTTCTTATTATGAATGAAAGGAAAGCTCCAACTTCTCTTTAAATTCTTATTTATCTGAGCTACAACCCAAATGAGGTTGCTACCTCTGTTTCTTCAGTACCTACTGAATGGAAGCTACATCTCCCAGATGTACAAGCACCAAATTGTACATGAGACTTTTACAGCCTCCCCTTGCTCCTCCCTACCTCCCTGTAATCCTCCTCTATCACTAAGAACCTTTCTATTCAAGAGAAACAACAACACTAAAAAATTTCACTCCATATATTTATTTTTTTTACAATTTCATTTCTGTCCATTCAAATCGTACACCAGAACCCTCAAGCATTGAAGATTCAGTTACAATAACTGAACAACTACCTTACATAAATTATTATTGGCTAAGGCATCAAGAAGAACAACAAATGTTCAATTTGTTTCATCATTTAATCAGTGTCGTTCGATGAGCATACGTTTTGTTTTGACTTTTCAACAGAAACAAGCCTCGAGCGCTTCGGCAAGACACTTGTGCTAAACCATATGCCCATTGCCTGTGACCACGGGTTTAATCAAAATGCATTTCGCATTTCACATTTCGGAAATATTGTGATGAGGCTTCTCGACACTTTTAAGTCACGATTTCCGAAACCCCGAAAAGGAGCTTAGCTAGACTGGCTCCTTCCCTTCTCATGACCACCGGCTGTGACCAAGCGCTTATCCATAAAGCACTTTCATGACTTGCGATTTTGGATTTCTCTATTTGGAAGGTTAGTGCACCTTCTTCCTTTGACCTCTAATTTCTCGATATCCACTTTTCTCCGATCGACGACCCACGACCTTTCATGATCAAATGATCCTGATCTCACCCGAACTTTGCATTTCGCGATTTCACGTATCATGATATTGGAGGTTTGAGCACCTCCTTTCTTTGATTCCTGATTTCCCGATATCTGATTTCCACTTACGTTGGATCGACGGTCCTCGACCCTCCATGATCCAATGGTATGAATTGGATCATGAATTTCGAGGTTATTTACATAAGCTTTTGTTTGATTAATTCATAAAACTGAAAACTATGCCAATGGAATGCCATTCTGAATCTTCAACACATGTATGCGCCATTTGTGGTAAGACTGTTTAGTTATAGTTTGTCTCTTCATACCTATGACCAAAAACTATGCCATTCTCTCTCAACGATGGAATGCTATTCTGAAAACTGTTCCATTCCAAATCTACCATAAACAACAATGTCGATAAACTCCACAATGCTAACAAATGCTCTGTTCAAAATACTCTGTTTATAATAATGTTTGCCAAATGACAACTTCTCTTATAACAACAATGCCAATAAGGCCATTTAACTAATATGCTAATCTTGGAGAAGATCTAACCCATGTAGACCTCGGACATAGCCATTGCTAACATTTTATGCCATATTAAACTTTGATATTGCATATTTAAAGTTAACATCAATGAAAACTAAAGTTAACATCAAATGACAACATGTTGAATGCAATTCCAACACTGTTCATTCAGTAATCTGGCCAACAGAATGGAATGGAATGCCATATTCATTTTTTAATTATAGACATCGTGTGATGATTTCCTATTGGTTTTATGTACATGCTTACAACATAGCGTTAATGCACATGATCTGATTAGAACTCCGTAGTTAAGTGCGCTCAGGCTATAGTAGTATTGGGATGGGTGATCACCCGAGAAGTCCTAGTGTTTGACATGCCTATGCAATTTTATAAACTTAGTCCAATTTATCCCACTTGCATCATGGGAATTGTTCTCCTCTCACTCTCTCATATATAATTGAGGTGAAGGAGGACCTTTAAGCAATAAATGGAGTGTGTTGTAAAGCTTGTTGTGAATGAAGTGTAGCCAACATCCCTTTCTTTTTAGAGATAAGCTACCCTATTCTGCCAATTTGTGTTCTATAATGTTTTTCTCTCTTATTCATTAATAGAATTTGGGTTTCACTATATTTTTGTGTTCTCTCCTATATTTTTGTTTTTGTCTTGTTTAATTCTTAGCACAATCTGGATTAGTGGTATCAGAGCAGTCTGCTCCTTGTCATTTATTAGAGGAGGTCCCCACCGAGGTCAAGGTATAGATATTTGGGTCTCAAGCTAGTTTCTCTTCAGGACAACCTCTCTCTCTATCCCAAGTGACCTCCCATGGTGGAAGAAAAGAGAGATGATAGAGAAAGAGATCCTTTCAAGACGTTACTAGAGGAATCTCTCTTGTGATAGAGGAACGATATGATGGAAAACTTCTCTCAGATCCTTTGAATATTACCGATGACGGTGGCTAAGGAATATTCGAAAAGAAACCATTTAGAAGATGAGACACCGTTCAAGGTACAAGTCAATTTTTATATCCCTTTATTTGAAGTCCATATAGATGCAGATTCTCTAGAAAAATGGTTGAATCCGCTAGAAGGTTATTATTCTGTCCAATTTTTTTTCGACAATGAAAATATCACCTCCGCACTACTTAAATCCCTTCCCTATGTCAAAGATTCATGGGAAGGTTACTGGGAGAGGTACATCGTGGTTGAATATACATCATTCAGGAGAGAACCCACTTGGGCGACCTTTGTAGATTCTCTAAAGGAGGATTTCTACCTTATCGAAAACTATGATGACTAGTACATGAGATGGACAACCCCACGTCAGAAAAGAGACCAGACAGTGTTGGAGTACACTAACATATTTCATACCTTGCGCTCAACGTTGGGTATCAAATACTCTGAGCGGAACCTAATCTTGAAGTACCGTAGTAGTCTACACAAGTACATACAAACAAAGATGGATTTCTTGGACATTGCCTCACCAAGAGATGCTTATCGATATGTAGTCAAAATTGAGCAGAAATTCAAGAAAATGAGTAAGGGAGAGTTCAGGTTTGAAAATATGCCACAACAGAAGTATGGAAAAGGAAACCCTAAATGTAACATACCCAGGCTTAGACCTGTTGGGCTATGCCACACTTAGACTCTTGTGGAACTTAATACATTGTAACATACTCGACCTTCCAGGATGACCATGCCAACTCCATAAAAACAACAATACCATATATATATATATATAACTTAAGCAGACAAACATATTATGCAAACACATAGATTCATGTGGAAATAAAAGTAAAATATACATGCAACGTACACAAGAAAAACCCATAAATATAAAATCGTATATAAATACACAACATTTAAATTAATACAAAATTGATACTTATATTTTATAGAAGACCACCAACTGAGTGCAAACCTTCCACGATCCTCGCAGACTTAGACCACGCCGCTCATAACTCTTAGCAGTGGGTCACCCCTGAGCTGGGACTAAACTCCACCCAGGTAAAGGGGTTCCTATCTAGGGTAAGACAAATTAGACAACATGAAGGATCTCGTCCTAGGATCCAACTCAAACTACCAGCCTACATCCTCTCATTTCCCACATGCCTGTCCCACCCCAGGAAGTGTGCCCCTTCTCTTCTAAATAGTCCTTTGGCTGCTGCCCCACTTCCCTTCCAGAGCTTCAACAATAGGTTGGACATTAATTCTCAAAACACTATAGCTGCAGTTGGGCTCCCTCAGGAAAATCACTTCCCCAACAAACTCTGTCACATAGACAGAGTTACTCATGGGCCTGACAACCTACCTCTTCAATCCATGGGCCTGACAACCTGCCTCTTTAAACTCACCGGCTTGACAACTGGTTTCTTTAGTCTAGAGCTTAAGTCAACTAATTATAGGTAATGATGAAAACAACAACATTCAACTAAGGAAACAACAAAATTTAGGTATGGAACAAGTGATGGAAGCAACAACATCCTTCAGGTTTGTTTTAGGCACTTCCCATAATATCAAGTTACAGCTGCACTACTCCTCCCAGGATGGGTATGAGTTACTTCTAGTAATGGGAACAATAAAGGGTAGCTTCAAGAGTGCGTGCAGGATGGAGGGTGCCAATCATGCAGAGGTCGACTCATGGAGAATATGGCTGAATGTGTGAATGGATATGTTAGTGGGAAACAAACTAATTCCCCCCACACTTATTTGCATGTGCCCTTGATGACACATGGCTCTCAAGGATCTCGTTTCTCTCCACTTAGGATTCATGCTCTTTCCCATAAGAAATTATATTAAAATGATTATCCTCACCATAGTCTTTAGGAATAATATTATAATATTCCTTTGGAAATAAACCCTCTAGCTTAGCACCCTTTCCTAGGATCTTAGCCCCTCCCTTTACCTACCTAGTGTATTTTAGTCCCCCATACTCTTTTATCTTGGTCGGTCTACACACAAATATGTATTATATTAATTATATGAGTGTTTACATATACAAAAATAGGCTCAATGGCCTTTAGCATCTAGTCTCTCCAGCCTAATAATCACATAAGTCTTATGGCCTATAATAACTTGGCTCACCAGCCTATGAAACATTTTCACATTAAAATTTACAATTGGGGCTTGGTCTTGGGGTGTTACAATCCCCTCCCCTTATTTATTCATTGTCCTTAGTGCATTATATACCATGAACAATTCAAAATTCTTCAAAAAGATCCAAGCTTTTTCTATTGGAAGCTTGTTATCCACCCGGTGCTCTACTTTCAAACACCATTTCATGTATTCATATTGTAGCTGGAAGTTATTTTCTTTATTCCATAGATATTATTCAGGAAAGAATTCAACTCACGTTTCCTTATTACATGCTTCAATTAAACCTCATTGGAAGCACCAACTGGCTACAGATCCACGACAATCCACCCAGCCTTAGATCTCACTGTTGATAAAATCTCTACAACGTATCACCCCTGAGTAGGGGCTATGACTCCACCAAGGAAATGGCTTCCCAAGATAAACACGGTCCACAATCAATACCAACATGTTCTAGGCCAAGGTACCAAACCTTAGCAACACTCAAACCAACGGTCTCTCATTCCCCACATCCATGTACAACCCAAGGTAGTGTGCCCCTTCTCTACTCAACAATCCGTCAGTTGCACCCCTACCCTTTCCAGGCTCCAGCATAGGCTAGATAGGGAGACTCAGAGCACCATGGATTCAGGAGATCCAATTTCCCTCAGAGGTATCCAGGTACCCTCTAGGCCTCATACTGGGGAACCTATCCACACACTTCTCCCTCCAGGGATCCAACCTTCTCCAAGGAAACCCAAGGAGAAGTGTACACACACCCAGATCTACCTGGGATCCACATGGTAAGATCCATTGTCTCCAATCAACATCTTCCCCAGAGATACTCTTTGTAATCAACATTCCAACTTTAATTGATATTATCTCATCTGTATCACACACATACATTTTTCATGAGAGAACATTATAAAAATTCCATTTTAGAAATCAAAGTAATTTCATAAGGAATTCAACTTTTCCCCAAAATAGGAAATTCTATTTCATATCTTTTCATGGCTATTGCAATAGTAGGAGACCTTCTTTCTTATGGATTTCAACAACACCATACTTGTAACACCCCTATTTACCCTAGCTTGTAATTAATCATTAATTATGATTACCATGGTAAATCATGTGAATGATGTAAATGTATTATTGTTTATATTTCCAATGAATGATTGTGGGGGTGAAGCCTTGAAGTACTGGCTATGATATCACTAGAGGAAAGAATGGGAAAACTATAAGAGAGGGTTCATTATGTAAAATGACCATGAATTTCCCCTTGTTGGGAATGATAAACCCCCTCTGGATCCAAAGGAGAGGAATCGATTAATGAAGGAAGGACTGGTGGTTGAATAATCAACCACCCCCATGAATGGAAGCATTGTTTGACTGAATAATGTCAGCCTGAAGTACCACGGGGTCTGGCAGACCAGGTTGACCCAAGTTTCCTTCTTACAAAAGGAACAGGATAGGTTGAGAACCATCCTGGGAAATGATATATAGAAAATAGAGAAAAAAATAAGACACAGAGAGGAGGAAGAGAAGAGTGCATGAGGATCGATAGAGAGCAGGAGAGACACCAAACAATAATTCATGCACATAGGGGAACACGCGACCTAGATATGTAAAATAAAAGAGGAAGGATTCAAAATTGATGCTGGGGAAGCATCTAGTAAACCTCGTAGGGATACTGTGAGAAGGTCTCTAAGAAATGGCATAGTTCCCTAGTGATATCATGGCTTGGAACGGGGGTGGATAGAGTGCTAAGAATGAATGCCTCTGATCCTATGATTGGGTGGAAAGGAGAACACCCATAGTCGGTTAGCTAGCTGTGACATGTAATAGATAAGTATCTTTTGAATCCTGTGAAATTGAATTTAAATGCATGATTGAATGTCTATGTATGTGACTAAGGTTTAGAACGTCTAATTTATAATGAGAATGCCCAACTGTTCTTCTGTAATCCATTGCATGTGAACGGATGTAAGATGATGATTTAGGCCTCTAGGCTAGTTTAAAGATACCCCATCCTATTTTAGAACTTAGAGTTCTATGAATTTGGAGGGCGCTTCCTTCAAACCAACAACCTAAGAGACCACAGGCTCGTGCCCACGACCTTAACCAAATATCGACTAAGAGAGGAGATTACAACCCAATATTCAGTAGAGGATCCATATGGTCAAGTTCTGGGAACCCTCTGCTAGCTAAAGGGAGCTAAGCCTTTATGACTTCGGAAATCTGGTAGTTCGGAGCTCTGAGGTGTTGTGACCTTAACCAAATCTTGGCCAAGAGGTATGACGATAGCCTTTGGGGCTTCACAAAGCCCCATATAACCAAGGCATAGGAACCCTGGGTTAAGTTTTGAGGGAGTTAAGTGTTCATGACTTTGGAAGTCATGAACATGACTTGTCGAGTCGGTGGCTTGACAGTGGACCAACATATGGAAATCATTTACCCATTACTGTGGAACTCGTCCCCACGTTAAACCCTAATCCACTTACCGGTCACAAAGAGAAAAGCGAGGCGTATATATAAGGATACTCGAGAATTTACCTGACCATTAAACTTACACTGAGGTCATTCCGGCATTGATTGCTTCGGGAGAACAAAGGTGTTGCACCTCGAAAACTCCCGAATGATGAATTTACAAAGTAACGTGGACCATCAATATTTGGATCCTTCGGGATCCTCCTTAGACATCGATCTGGGGACTCTATTGAGAATCTCTCTTAACCATCCATCGACCAGGACACCTATCCATGGATAGAGTATATTTAGGAGGCTTTGACCTGATTGTGAATGTGCACTTCGTCGAAGAACTGATGACTAGATTCCATCCCAGTCATCCATCATTACGGACACTATCCTGTAGTCCAGGAACTTAGCACTCCGAGAGGAAGCTGGAAACTACACACCAAAAATATCAAATGTCAGAGTCACAAATTAATGAGATCCATTGATCTGGAGGAGATTTAGGACCACTCGTGACCATTGGATCTACCCCATGGTCAATTCATCTTTGAACTACTCTAGGATTAAGGCGAGGATTACACCATGAAACCCTCGAACTTTGAAGTTGTGAAGTGACAGAGGCTGTAGATACTGAGGTCTACGTGGACACATCTTGATCATAAGATCAAAGGGTTTGGAAGGCTATGAGTCCAAGGTGATATGGTGTGATAGCATCACCTAGGGTGACATGGACCCATGATTAATGTGCCATGTGTCACTAGGATATGGACGTTTTACAAACCTCTTATAACTATTTGAGCATGACACATGTCACCCCCTAATGAGGACATGTGTCACCTATGGTCCTCTTTGCATGTCAGGCTCTAGTTCATGCCCACCTGACCAATGTGGTTGGTGATGTGACCAAGACTTTGGGAGTTCAAAATATTTGGGGTGTAGTATCGTAGAGGAATGTTCAACGTTGATCGCTGATTGTCGAATGTCGAATGTTCAATGCAAAAATTTGAAATCTGAACGCCGAATTCTGATGTTCAACATCTATCACCAAAAGTTGATCACTCACATTCAATGTAGAATGTCGAATGATGAAACCCTGAATGTTCAAATGTAGAACGTTGAATGTCGATCACCGAATGGTTGAGGCCACATGGAGATATTTCAGGGCTTCAGAGAGTATGGGTGCATTAAGGAAAAAGGGGCGTTCAACGTTGAACACCGACCTCCATGTGGTCCCCAACTGATAATGCCTAGACAACTTCGGGAGGCCGCATATTGAAAATCAAAGTTCAGATTTAGAGTCGATAACAATCATTAGAAAGCTACAGGCGAGTATAAGAGGAATAAGACCTCAGAGAGATGATCAGAGTGAGAACAATTTTGATTCCCCACCCTTAGAAAGGGTATTTAGGGGTCGGGTGTGTTACAAATTGGTATCATAGCATGGAAAAAACACTTGGCCTGCTTGGGCTCATGAAAGAGTCGAGTGATTTTCTTTCTTAGAAAACTTTAAAGGAGAGGGCACCCTGCCCTACCCTATCGAGCAAAGAATGATTCAAACATAGGCCTGGAGGGACCAAAAACTAGTCAGAAGAGTGGTACACCAAAGTTAATATGATCCTATTGAAAGGTAATTCTACCTTTGGAAGATGTTTATTATCTGCATTAACTCCTTGAGGAGAAGGATTGCAAATTGAAACTATGATTTGGAAATTCCTACTGAATTTCAGAAGAGGAATTATATTTTTCCTTTGTCAAAGTGATAACATATCTTACAGGAGTAGGGATATGTTGATCAACGTTAATGGTAAGACCTAAATGTGATTGGTAGAGGTGGCATAAATTATGCTATGAAGTTACATGAGCCATACATGGGACATGAACTGAGTTGTTATGTTATAGTGTGACATTGTCTATCTTCTAGGGTAGGCAGAGTCTCTTGCAATTAATATGGATGATTATATGAGGATTAAGATCCTAATGAAGAATTCCTTCATGGTTAAGGAAATATGGTAAGGAATGGTAGGATCCTTAAAAGTTATAATTACTACAGTATTAAAAGACTAAACCCCGAGTATATAACTCCTCCTCACTAGAGGACTGATGAAAATGTGTAGGGTCAGTTTACTTGACCTATAATGGTTTAAAACGACAACAGGGATAATCTATTTAAGCAAGATAAAGAGAAGTACTTTGGGACTGTTGCTCATGCCCATAACAGGAAAAGAGAAATGGGTATATGAGCCATATTATGAGCTCATCACTATACAAAGTGTGTATTGGTGTGAGTATTGTCTAGGCATGAAAATTCAATATGAGAACATGTTGTGATGCATACGATAATGGTTGCATGAATGTAACATGCAAATAGACTCAATTAAACCTATGGTTGGTTGTAGTGTAATACCTGTTGCTAGTTGCAATGGTCCATAATGATTTGATGAAAACATGAATGAAACATAGATATATGAATGAATTAAAAGGTGTAGGAGATGCACCTACATATATACTAATATGTGTATACATACTTAAATGAATAATGTGACTGCAAGCTCTCAACCGAGAGGGAATCTCAATGTTGAGTATCCCTATGAGTCTTGTCATAAGGATGGTAGCAGTATCCTTGGGAGGAGGATCCAGAAGTCTGATATGTCCATGTGCATGTATGACATGGAAAGGGTGCAAGAAATGAACTTGCATAATGTATGTTTGGGCTAGGTATGTATAGGCTTGAGTGCATGGATTAAATTCATTGTGAAGCTTCTTGATATGAAGCCTGATATTAACACAAACTAGGTATGAATGATATTAAATGTGAAAGTGATGAACATGTATGATGTAAGAATATATTTATACTAAAGGAAAAATATGGATGCCTTGATGAGTGATATGCAAGGCAAGAATTTCGCTTGCCAATATTAAGTGAATCCCATGGATACATGGTTGATTCCATTCTAAAGAATCATGAAAGTTTTTTTTTGGATGATATCTTAAGGGGAATGTGCTCCATTCCCTCAGGAAAGGATGATCTGGATTTTATGAGCAGAACAAAATGAATATAGATTATTAAAACATGCTTAACAAATAATAACAGAGATACAGTAAAACTGGTTTTCTATTCAATAACAAAATAAGATGAAACTGTAAAATGCAGTGCAAAACAAGCTTGTTGGAATGGTGGTGACTTATCTCTGAGAAGAGATGTGATGGCTTCACTCATTCGCAAGAAGATGATTACAATGAGGCTCTAAAGGATTTTTTACAATAAACAGGAATGTCAAAAACCCTAGACATCCAAAAACCTAACCCTAGAAGATGAAGCGCCAAAAGTCATGTGGGCCCCATTTGGGTAAGTCAGTACATGAACTTCTCGGGGTCGTAACTTTTGCATACAATATTCGTTTTAGGCGCACGATAGCCCGTTGTAAAGGTATCATCGAGGAGATTCATTTTGGGGGATCAATAATTCCTTTGACTATCATTGAGAAGCACAATCCTGAAAAACATTCATTTAGGCCCTCAAAATGGCCCCAGAAGTTAAAACTGCAAAAAATAGTAAATTGCCAGAAAATTATTTTGAGCGAGTTGGAAAAGGTGGGTGGACACCGATATCCACCTGGATCAAGCCTCCCTCCTTAGGAAGCAATGGTCTCCATTTCATTGATTTCCCCCATCAGATGAGGAAATTTCTACTGAATTTGGCCTCGGGTGAGCCACTTGCCTTGGTACAGGAGCTGGCATGCTTTGACAACTCGATAAAGCTAGATCCTTTGTTTTCGAGTGTCCTTGATCTTTGTGTCCACAATATGATCACTGGATGCATGTTGCATGCTATCAATTTTGATCTATGTTGGTGTCAAATTCTCTTCTATCTCTGAGGTGTCCAATAATGGTGGGAAATATGGTCGAAGGAGAGCCACGTTGAAGACTGGGTGCAGGCCAAGGAAAGGGGGAATGTTGAGCTCAAAATAATTGTCACCCACAGCCTTGGTGATGTTGTATGACCCATAATGGAGTGGAAGAAGATTCCAATGGGGCCCTGCAAGGAGTTCTTTCTGCAAGTGCAACCAAACTTTGTCTCCCACTTGAAACTTCTAAGGCACCCAATGTTGATCATGGCGTTGCTTATACTTGGCATTAGATTTATGTAGAATATCTTGAACCTGTTGGCAGATGTGTTGGATCCACTCAATGAACCATGTGGCTTTGTCATCTTCTGGTGGAGCAGGGGACGAGTCGGTCGAGGTGGTCACCAGGGGTAGTGCAACATCCATGGGGCCCAATGGTCAGAATCCCAACCCCACCTAAAAGGGGTTGTGGCCAGTTGAGCTATGCAGGGCTCAATTCTAGCTATGTTGGACACAGGGAAGACTCTCATCCCATGTGTGGGGATGTTTTTAATTGTACATTTTCATGATATGTATGATCATACGATTGACAACCTCAGTTTGACCATCTTTCTGGGGGTGGAAGGCAGTGGATATGGTGAGATTGGTATCCAACAGTGACCAGAGGCTCGAGCAGAGTGTGGTGAGGAACTAGATGTCATGGTATGAGATAATGGTTTTTGGGATCCCAAAATGTACCCATACTCATTCAAATAAGAACTTGGTAGTGGCTTTTGTGGTGATGTTCTTCTTGCAGGCGACTAGAATCACCATCTTGGAAAAGCGATCAACAACCACAAAACACAGTCACTTCCCCTCTTGGTGGACGGGAGGCCCAACATGTAGTCCATTGAGATGGATTCCCATGGAATGTCAGGAGTAGGAAGAGGGGTGTACAGACCTTGTTTCTTAGTGGTTGGTTTGGAAATAGCGTAGGAGATGCAGGACCTGATATACTTTCCAACATCTTGTTGAATTTGAGGAAAGTAGAAATGTTTCTCCAACACTGCCACTGTCTTTTCGACACCAAAGTGTCCTGCCACCCGACTGTAGTGATATTCCCAAATAATATTCTCACACTCACTTGATGGAACACAAAGATGACCTAGACGACACAAAACCCATCTTGAATATGGAAATTAGCCACCACTAAGTTCGCGCCCAACATTTGGTAGGTGGTGGAGAAGTCAGGTGTGTCTCGTAGAGGTGGGGCCATCCATAGGTCTTGTGGCCACAAGATTATAGCACCGTGGTGAGTGCCATGAATGGAGGTCTACCAAGGAAATAAGAAACTCAGTTGGTACTTCTTATTTTATACTTTATGTTGAGGTGGAACTACTGTAAGTATGTGGACCACATCTGATGGTAGTCATTCTGTAATTTTCCTTGGGTCTGCATGAACTATAGTAGATTGTGATTAGTGTGGATGACCGTCTCCTTCCCAATAATGTAATGTCTCCATTGGAAGCAGGATTTCACAATGGATTAAATTCATTTTTCATAAGTAGGGTACTTATTGACAACATATGATAGTGTCTCACTATGATATGCCACAGGGTGGCTGTGTTGAGTTAGAACAACGCCCACAACATAGTCTGAAGCATCTGTCTCGATCTCAAAGGGATGTTGCAGGTTCGGTAATGAAAGTACTGGGGATGAGCACAAACGATTCTTCAAGTCATCGAAGGCTTGTTGTTGGGACATACCCCACACAATTTTTTCCTTACCTCCACCCCTAGTTACTTGGATGAGGGCCCATGCGATATGAGAAAATGCCAACACGAACCTGCGATAGAAATTGGCGAGGCCCAAGAAAATCTGAAGTTCAGTGAGTGTGGTTGGGATTGGTCAGTCATGGATGACATGGATATTGGCTGGATACAAATGCACACCATGCCGATCAACGATGTATCCTAAGTAATGGACCTTGTTCATGCTGAAGGAAATTTTTTCCAAGTTTGCATATAGTTTGTGCTGCCATAGGGTGTGCAAAACCTATTGAATATGTTGCAAGTGTTCCGCCCAAGCCTTACTATAGATGAGGATATCATATAGATACACCACTACAAAAGTATTGGTGAAAGATCATAGGATATCATCCATCATCCTCATAAAAGTTGTTGGAGCATTTTTCAAACCAAAGGGCATGACCAACCATTCAAAAAGACCTTATTTTGACTTGAAGATGGTCTTCCATACATATGTACATTATATTGGGACTTGGTGGTAGCCATACTTCATATCAATCTTACTAAAGTATTTGGCCCCCATGAGATGATCAAGGATATTTTCTATCTGGGGAATCGAGTGTCAGTTTCAGACAATGATTTTATTTAGGGCCTGGTAATCAATGCAGAGTCGCCAGGTCCCATCTTCTTCTACACCAACATGATTGGGCTCCCACAAGGAGATGATATGGGATGTATGTTCCCCTTGTGGATCAGTTGTTGGATCTGCCTCTTGATCTCCTCATTTTCTAATAGAGAGCGACAGTAGACTAGCCCATTAGGTAGCTATGTGCCTGGGGTCAGACCGATGGGATGCTTGACTTGGCAGTGCAAAGGTACCCTAGTAAGAGAGGAGAAGATATCTAAGTATTCTTCCACAACCTTATCCACTTGCTTTTGTTGTGTGGACATATTAGCCATGAAGGCCCTGGATGTGGCTATGATATTTCACTCACTCTGAGAGAAAATCATGAAGAATGCAAATTTCTCGATCTGAGAGATGACCTTCCTGCATTGCTTGGTATATATCAAGGAAATAACACTAGGAGGGATTCCCTTGGGTACCCTTACAATTTCCTATTCAAAATAATAATAACACTACAAGTCCTAGTCTCACAGACAAAATGACGTTTCCATAAATAAAGTTGGCCCAAAATAACATTTCAAAATTCGATAGGAGAAACATCACACAATACCTCATCTTTGAAGGGTTTGATGTTGTACGACAGTCGATGCTGTTTGCTGATGTGGAGATCGCTTCCTTGCTAGAGCCATCCAATGGTGTAGGGTTGTGGGTGCGGCATTGTAGGCAAGGCCAATCGCTTGATGAACTCTTCTGATATTAGGTTCTTTTGGCTACCACTATCAACGATGAAGTGAAGCAGGGTGCATTTTACTCACATCTGTGAATGGAAGAGGCACTCACCTTCTTCTGGCTCATCTGGTTCACTAGGTTGGAGCTTGGTGGTAGCAATGGTGGCACTGGGTTCTGTGTCAATGGTCCTTATTCCCCTTTCTGGTTCTGACTCAAAGTCAGAACCTACATTTGATTTAGAGGCTTTCACTTTGGCCACCAACGACTTCTTTGAGTGACAGACATCAGTTTTATGCCAAGGGATCTTATGGAAGTCTCAACACTTCCTGATATCTTTCTTTGTCTTTCTGGTGTCGTTCTTTGCTTGCAGCTTGGACTGGTTGTCCTGATATTTTCCATCTTTTATTGTCCTTTGTTATATGGGTTGGGGCTGCCCCTTCCTGGCTTTCGTTGTGAGGGGTTCCCAAACCCAAATTGATACGTCTTTTGTTTGATCTTTCGCTCAATTTTGACAACATATCGGTAAGCCGCGCCCAAGGATGAGATGTCCAAAAATTCCATTTTGGTCTAGATGTATCTATGCAAAGCACCGCGATACTTGAGTATCATATGTCACTTCGAATATTTGATACCCATCATGGTGCACAATGTATGGAAGATATTTGTGAACTCTGGCACTTCTTGGTCTCTTTCTTGTCACAGTGGGGTCCATTTGGTATACAAGTCGTCATAACTTCTGAAAAGGTAGTATTGTTCCTTAATATCATCCCTGAAGGATTCCTAGGTGGCCACAAATGTAAATAACGAGGGTTCCTTAGTTTCCTTTTTCTCACATAAAGTTTCCCACCAATCTTTGACATGGGGAATGACTTTGAGGGGTGAAAAAGTAACATTTTCTCTATTTCAAAAGTTATGGACACAAAAATACCCTTCTAGTAGATTCAACCACTTGTCTACAACATCTGTGTATATATGACCTTCAAATATAGGAACATCAAAGTTGATTTGTACCTTGAAGGGGGCGACGCCTCCTCTCGAGGAAGATGCGTCGCCTATTGGTAGTTGCCGAAGGATTTGTGTGAAACTATCCATCATCTCATTCCTCTATTGCGTGAGGGATTCCTCAAGAAAATTTTTGAAATGATATCCTATCTTATCATCTTTATTTTCTCTTTCCATGAGAAGTCGCTTGGGAATGCGAGAGATTTTTTCCTCAAGAGAAACAAGCTCGAGACCCAATTATTTGTACCCTGACCTCATTGGGGACATGCATTAAGACATCAAGGAGAAGACTGCTATGATACCACTAATTTGGATTTTATGAGAAGAATGAAATGAATACAGATTATTAAAATATGATTAACAAATAATAACAGAGATACAGTAAAACTGGTTTTCTATTCAATAACGAGATAAGATGAAAATGTAAAATGCAGCGGAAAACAAGCTTGCTGGAATGGTGGTGGCTTATCTCTGAAAAGAGATGTGACTATTGCGCTCATTCATAAGAATATGATTACAATGAGACTCTGAAGGAAATAAAAAATAAAAAACCCTAGACATCCAAAAACCTAACCCTAGGAGATTAAGCGTCAAAAGTCATGTGGGCCCCGTTTGGGTAAGTCAATACATCAACTTCCCCCGATCGTAACTTCTTATTGCGATCTCCGTTTTAGGTGAACGATAACCCATTGGAAAGGTATCATCAATGAGATTAATTTTAATAGCTCAATCATGCCTTTTAATATAAATGACAAGATCGATCCTGAAAGACCTTCATTTAGGCCCTCAAAATGGCCCCGAAAGTTAAAACTGCTAAAAATAGTAAATTGCCAAAATTGCCAAAAAACAGTTTTGAGCGAGTTGGAAAAGGAGGGTGGCCACCAATATCCACCTGGATCAAAGGATATCATAAATATATGAAAGAATACACGTGCAAGAATGCTTTGTTTTCATGATAAGAGGCAAATGATTATGCCTTTGAGGATCACATGAGAATGACTGAGAACAATCATGAGTTGACTGATTTTAAAGTAGAGATGTATGTGGGATGTGAAATATACCTATGGAAGCTACACACATGCTTATGATTATGCATATGGTTAAGTGTGTCATGAATGTAAGTTAACAAAACTAGAATATGTGTGGATACATAATTTGGATGCATGACAAAGATGCATGTTTATATTCCTTATGGAATATTTGATAAACATTTGAAGCTAACTCAAGGTTAAGGCCATCACAGATAGTGATGGATATGCAGTAAGGAAGTTGCATGATTTATAAGTTCCTTGTGGAGGAACTGTGTGAAGACTCTGCCAGGAGAACATAGTCACCACCTTAATGACTGCTGAGAATTGAGCAGTGGACTGCAAACATATATATATACAATAATCCTGGATTACATTTTGAAAACATCATGTAATGAATAAAATACTAATAAATGAATATTGACCATTCTGGTAACCGAATGGTAATGTTCATGATGCACAGGTTCATGATCCATTATGGACAAAAATTTTCTATTAAAGCATGATGTTGTATTCAAAAAGGTTTGGGTGAGACCTTACCAAGGTTGCTCAAGGAAAAGAGTAGGAATATATCAATGGGGATTAAATTGAAAAAGAAAAGAAAAGTAAAAAGGAGGAACACCTTTTCCACCCTAAGAACTTTGAATTGCTTACAGAATTGTAGGTCTTAGAGGAGCAGTTGTGAGAACAAGTACAATTGGGAAAAAAAAGAGAGAATGAATAAATGAGTATGTTTGATTGAATAGGATTGGTTGAATCCATGTTAAGAAAAGGTAGTGAGGCCTTAGAAATAACTCAGCTGGGCTGAAAAGTCCCAGGCAGTGTAAAAAAAGAGTTGGAAGAAGGGGAGAGCCCTCAATTATTTTCTTGTTGTGTATTATGTTTTTCCCTGGGATGAGAAAGTTGGTATGTTGATGAAAGTAAATGTTTTGACACCATAGTGATGATGGTTGTATTACTATAGAAACAATTGAAAATTGTTTGTGTTTCACTCATGGAAGCATTAAATATAATGCAATGGAGTGCATGAAAATATGCTAGGACATATTTGAAAAATGTTTCATTGATTGGAAGGCTAAGATATATGCATTTTATCTACCGTGGAAAAAAAAATCATAAGTATATTCTGTGATCGAACTTAGCAAATCGAGACTATGTTCACAATCTAAAATCTCTGTCAAATATTACTACGTCGTAATTATTATATCTGGAATCATGTAGTTTACAAATTGATTAAGGGCTAATATCGATGAACAATATTCATTGCAGAGATTGTATATGCACACGGGTTAACGTTGGGACTTGTACCCGTAAATTAAATTAAATATAGTTTTGTTTTGAGTTTGGGATCCAATTCATTGCGGAGATTGAACTCTCCGATGAAGAGTGAGAAAATTAGGGTTCTGCAATCGTTGTGAACCATTGATCTGTAAATGATCGATGGGTGAACCTGCAAGGAACCCATGCATTAATGTTGTGTAAACACGTACAATGATCGGGTTTTGTGGGTGATTTACGAGTCCGATTTTGAATTTTGTTGGCATTTAAGTAGGATCTAGAAGGGTTTAAATCCAAACTTGCATCATTGTAACCCTTGAAAGAATTCATGAAACGATATGTCTGCATTGATCAATCAAGGAATGATTGGAAACAAAGGTGCTCATAGTTAGCACATTGCATAGAATTATTTTGAGGAAATGCATGTTTGCATAAAGGGCATACAATTTCCATTGAGGAAGGAGGACCTTCCAATATTTTACTTACATTGTGTGGGTGTTAAAGAAAACAAAATTTGGGTGGCCATGAGTGTTGGCACCTTGGTTGCTAATGAAGGAATAATGCTTGGGTTGGATTCAAGAAAAACTTATAGTTTCATAGGTACTGATTTGGGGATTGTGATCATCCTATAGCAAATCATAGTCCTTCCACAATAATGAACAAGAATGAATAATCCATATGGTGAAGAGGTTTGTTAGGCTCCAACACACCATGGTAGAGTGCTTGTCACCAATTATGGAAAACTTGAAAATCAATGCAAGGGTGCATTGGCTATGAATGTGACCATGGATATTGGCACATTGATTAAAATCATTTGATATTTGAATTGCATTTAGAAATGTAGCATGTTGAAAGGGTGTTTACAATAATAATGATATTTTGTTTTTCTATGTACTCTTGAATGGATGAAAATGAATTGGATTGTTAGTATGCATAGTTTTGAAAATATAAAGTGCATGAAAACTAACAATTTGTTTGGTTGATGATTGTTGAAATTAAAGGAAGAAAAGGGTCTTGCATATGGAAGTATCATAAGCCCATAAGGAAGACCAATTTCCTACTAAGAAAAACTGCTATGGGAAGGAAAGTCCCATGTTTGTGGATCTAGTCCCTGTATGGAACCAAATTTGAAAATAAATATGAAATTGAAAAATCCATGGGTGACAGATTTGCGAGAAAATTCTGAATTTGAAATTGATGATAATTTCTCATAATTGTTGTATACATGTGATACAGTTGAGATGAAAAATATATATCTAGGGAGGATAGATGAAGGTTTTCAAGCTATAAATCATGAGAGAGGCTACTGGTTGGGATGGAAGAACCTTGTGGTAATCCATGATCACCTTAGAACATGTTGTGTCATGATAACACAAGCCGGAGGGATGCTTCGACATAGAAATTATGAGGGAGGCCTCGACTATAAGGCTCAATGAAATCCTTAAAATTATTCTTGTATGAGAAATCCTTGGAAAGGTAGGATAGATCACCCGAGGAACTATATAGAAGAGAAGGGGATGCTTGATCCTGGGCCTGGAGGGTGAGTGACCGCAAGGAAGAAGGGAATTTGAAAATTCTCATACATTATTGATCGGGATAATGCACACAATGGGTATGTCCAGGAAAAATAGTGACCCCAGATAACCAAAAAGACACATGGATGCATATCCACAGACTTCACAGATAAGTATTGTGCTAGATTATGAAATTTTTCCTCTTGAATTTTGCACAACAATAAAATGTTTTTGCATGAAATTGTGGTTAATATGCTTTTTTTCCAAGATTATTGAAGATAGGTGACAAAGGCAAAGAGTCTGAAAATATTTGACCCACAAAGATGTAACACCATGTTTCCCCCAGTCTGTAAAAATAACTATACTGGCCAAGAACTATGGCAAACTCAAAAATGTGAATGTGTGATGTGAATGGACCTTGTGGAAAAGGTCGATGAATGTAAAGAATAATATAAATATATATATGTATTGCAGGACTGCTGAGAGGGGAAGGTGATGAAAAAGAGACCACGATGGCTGAAGAAAGGTGGTGGAAGGCACCTAGAATGGTGGCGTTAACTTCCACCAAAACCAATACCATATTTGGACTTCACTGGCCTGGAGAACCAAGAGTGGCTCACTGGCCCCGAATTAAATGACTCACCAGGTTGGTAGGTAAATGGATCCTTATGAGTAATGAGGGATGGGGGTGGACCGCCCATCCATAGAGTCCTCAGACCTGACCACCGCGAGGAAAATCATGCTACACGCAACCTCGCCGAAAGGAGAAAAGGCAGGAAGAGTGGGCGATCAAGGGGGGGCAAATGCGAGGGGAAGAGGAGAACTCTGAAAAAATACAGAGTGAGTGATAGTAGAGAATAAGGAGAGTAACCTTCATTCTCGGTCACTGGAAAACAGAGATGCAGTCTCGCAGCATCGTGGTCTCAGCTCGGGGGTGGCTAGTGGTAAATTTGTTGGGAGTCACTGAGCCCACGATTGGGTGGAAACGAGCACCCCTCTCAACAGTTGCAATCACATCTGGTGTTATTTATGATAAGTGTTTTACATCTTGCATCTTGAAATGTATATCCTGGCATTTATGATCATCTTGCATCTTGAAACTTATATGCTAACATGATTGCTCATAGTCTGTGTAGTTTATGAATGGTTTGAGTATGAGACTGTTTGTGTGGTGTTGATTAGAAATGGTGGTTGCACGATTTTATTGGAAGGACCACATATGGCTTATGTTTATAGATAGATTTGTATATATTTATATGCATATTGAGTTAATTCAGACTTTAAAGCCTGTTCTCGGGAAATCTATACCCTTATCCGTCTCAGGTAATACCCTGGATAGATCTCTCCATAGAGACACCCTTTTTGGAAAGCTCACCAAGAACCTGGAAAAGGATTTGAAGGCACAAGTCTTAGTAACCCTGTACGAGGAAGAATGATCCCCTTGAAATATTGAAATGGCAGCGTAGGAATAATTATCGATTGACGGATGAGATCCTATCGGAAGACCTGCAGTCATTCACGACCGCTAGATTGGAGGAATGAACGAGGGTGTTAAATACCTTAACCCTTTTTCCTTTATCTTCATGAGTAACGAAGAAATCAGGACCATAGATCCCCAAGGTCTGTGGGAGTATCTGGACCATTGGTTTTTCCATGTCTAGGGAGCAGTGGGAGAGTGCACAGCACGGGACATATCTGAACCGTCAGATCTTAGTTAGAAAACCCGACAGTCGTTGGATCTGTCAGGAGATGCATGAGTGTTAAGCCCTCGTGAACGGAGGTAAAAGTCCCGAAAGAGGAGTTGGTATCGGGATTTTGGACTTCGGGATTCTGAAAGTCCTGATGATGAGAGGTCAGGAAACTTCACAATGAAAGTCCCGAAATAGATCTGAGTCGTCCATCCGTGGAGGACACATGGCGGAGATCGAGAGTCCATCGGTATTTCAAATACTGGGGATTCGAATTGATAGAGGATTTGTGTCACTGGGGGTCGCCAGTCGCGAAATTGTGAAACGTCGAGGACCGTCCATCTGAGGGAGGATATGTGGCTGCAATCCAGGATTTCAGGAGAATCCTGAAAGGAAGAGTCCATTGGGGAATCAAAAATCGGGAATTCGGGAGTCCCGTTGACAAGAGGTTGGGCTCTCGTATTCATAAATCCCGGAAGATATAGGACGGATTTCTTATGAGGAATGGTCACCTAGATCAGGGCATAGCCAGGAGGGCTAATGTGACAAAGGCCATTCTGGGGAATCGAAAATTGGGAATTCAGGAGTCCCGTTGACAAGAGGTCGGGCTCTCGTATTCATAAGTCCCGAAGGGAATAAGACTACGGTCTTATGAGAAGTGGTCATATGAACCAAGGCATAGCCCAGAGGGATAATTGATGATCGAAGCATCTTTGGCATTTCGGCATTTCAGGGTTTGCAGAGTCGAAAGACTCGACTCGCTTATACCGCTGAGTCGCGAAATGTGAAAAGGCACCTAGTTGTTTGGCCTGTGAATCATGATCAACAATCACAAGGAGGTGGGAAAAAGGGAAAATCTAGCCTGTGCTAAGCCCCGTAGGATTTTGGGGATTCTGTCCCTCGAAAAAAGGCGAAAAATGTATTATGCTGCGGCGGGTGTGTGACAAATTGGTATCAGAGCATGGTTACAACACTTGGCCTGCTTGGGCTCATGAACGAGTTGCACAAAATCTCTGTTTGAAACACTCTTAAAAGGAGTAACCCCTTGTCTTAACCTTCCTAATCAAAAGATGAAGTTAAGAATGAAAAAACCCCTATTGTGTGTGTACATGTGAAAATATGAATTATGTACTGGTTATAAATAAATATAAATATTAACTAACAACAAGTGTTTTCTTTTCCCTTTTTGCACACAAGCAGAAGATCAATCGTGGGAAATTATCAATGCATAAGTATGGTGACTCACCATGAAGTGGGGGAAGGCTCCCACAATAGAGACGAAGAGTCTGACGAAAGGAGGCTAGTAGGGACCCCTCCAGTTCTAGCCGAGACTGTGAGGAGTCTCATGGTTGAATTACAAATCTGCAAGGATGACAATGAAAGGATGATGCGAGAATAAGAAAAGCAAACAGAAATTAATGCAGTTTTACTACAGAGCTTATGCAATCTACAAAGACGAATGCAGTATGAACCTGAAACTCAGAAACATGGTCATATACGTGGCCACACTGAGAGGAGAACCTCGAAGAAGGTCCACCCCAGAGGTAAAGGACAAGCGTCGGATGATTCCTCTGAGAAGGAAGCTGGTGATTCAGAGGGCTCTTCTAGCAGCAGAACTAGTTCCTATCCCCAAAAGAAATAGAAGAGGCAAAAGCCTTCCAATGGTCGAAAATTTGAAGAATTCAGAAAAGCCAAACCACCCTCCTTCGATGGTGAAATAAAGAAGGGAGAGGAAGCAGAGGCCAGGCTACTTGGACTAAAGAAGTATTTCAGAGTCCATGACTTTTCAGAAAATATGAAGGCCCGAGTGGCCACCTTCAACTTGAATGAAAAGGCTTCCATTTGGTGGGAATACCTTAAGAATGTGAAAGGGGTTTGCGAAGAGGACCTATCTTGGGAATGGTTTGAGAAATACTTCTGGAAAAAGTATCTGTCGGAAAAATATTTCGACGAAAAGACTAAAGAGTTTTATGAACTCAAACTGGGACAACTCACTATATAAGAATATGTCAACAAATTCCTTGATTTGTTGAGGTATGTACCCTATTTAAAATCGGAAAAGGCAAAGGTGCAATGCTTCATCAGTGGACTACCTAAGGACTATCGGAACAAAATTGAATTTGATGAGCCAAAGACTCTAGAAGGCACTATTCGAAAGGCGACCTATTGTCATGAACATTTTGGGCATCGAGCAGAACCTTGCGAAGGATGGAAACAGAAGAATAGTTCAAGATTTTAGAAAAGGGGAATTAAATCCCCAGGATTTAAGAACTATAAGAAGAACCCAAGAATGAGCTTCTCATCCCGGAGTATGCACCAACAGAATTTTCCCTCCTTGAAATGAAATAAAACTTCTGGACCCATATTAGTGAAGACTGATAACCCAAAGAGAGAACCTTTGAAATGATGGGGTTGTGGGGAACAACATCTATTGAGAGATTGTCCACACCGACAACAGAATAGTTGGAGGATTTATAACATCCAAGAAGCTACTACTATCAATGATGTGGCCAGGAGTGAGCCACAAATTTATGCAGCCTTGGATAATAACCAAGCCGACCACCAAGCTTCAGTAGTGGAAATATAAGGTATGATTTCCAACCATCTAGTGTCTGTTTTAATTGACCCTGGTTCAAATTTGAGTTATATAGCCCCTAAAGCTGTTGATAAGTGTAAAATATAGCCACAAAAACATACCAAGCCATGGTTGGTACAGTTAGCCACCGACACCAAAAGAAGGGTAGCAGAGGTTATAGCAACTTGCCAATTGATGTTGGGTATATTCCCCACCCAAACAACCCTTAACTTATTACCCCTGGGATCGTATGATCTGTTGATTGGTATGGACTGGATAGCTGTCCATAAATCCAGATTGGACTGTTACCATAAAACCTTAGAATGTGTAAGTAAAGAAGGGAAAAAGATAACCCTTCAAGGGATCCAAAAACCTCTCTCAGTGTGACAAATATCAGCACAGCAAATGAGAAAGTATTGCTGAAAGGGATGTCCCCTATATGCAATATAGGTGTTGAAAACAACTGAAGGTGACAAACCAAGCCTTGACGATCACCCTATCTTGAGAGAATACAGAGATGTGTTTCTGAAAGAGGTATTGGGTTTACCTATGAGAAGGGACATAGACTTCTCGATAGAACTTGCACCGGGAGTGGTTCCGGTGTCTAGGGACCCTACCGGATGAGCACACCCGAGTTAGTTGAACTCAAGTTGCAATTAAAAGAAATGATGGATAGGGATATATTTAGCCCAGCGTGTCTCCATGGGGAGCACCAGTCCTATTCGTGAAAAAAAAGGACGGTACCCTTAGACTGTGTATAGATTATAGGCAACTCAATAAGGTAACCATAAAGAACAAGTACCCCTTGCCCAGGATCGATGACCTGTTTGATCAATTGGGGGGTGTGCCTATTTTCTCAAGGATTAATTTGAGGTCGGGATACCATCAAGTCTAAATCAAGGGTGAAGACATCCATAAAACTACCTTTCGAATGAGGTATGGTCACTATGAGTTTGTGGTGGTGCCATTTGGGTTGACCAATACCCCTGCCACTTTTATGTGCTTGATGAACAATGTACTCAGCAAATTCCTAGACAAATTCATGCTTGTTTTTATTGACGATATATTAATTTACTCCAAGAACATAAAAGAGCATGAAGAGCATCTTAGACTTGTGCTGCAAGTGCTAAGAGAACATCAACTCTATGCCAAATTCAACAAATGTGAATTCTTCCAGAAGCAAATACATTACTTAGGCCACGTCCTATCCGAAGAAGGGGTAGCAGTAGACCCTGACAAGATCAGGTCTATCATGGAATGGCCCACCCCAAAGGATGTTTCAGATATCAGGTCCTTTATGGGATTAGCAGGTTACTATATGAGATTTATAAAAGGATTCTCCAAGATTGGTTGTCCAATCACTGCCCTCCAGAAGAAGGGGACAAAATTCCAATGGACACAAAAATGTGAAGAAATATTTCAAACCCTGAAACATCTACTGACCCATGCACCCATGCTGAAGATCACCAATCCAGAAGTTGAATTCCTCGTGTGCATAGATGCCTGTAAGGAAGGGCTCGGAGGAATCCTTATGCAGGAAGGAAGTGTGATCTGCTATGAATCCCGAAAATTGAACGAGCATGAAGTCAACTATGTGACCCATGATCTAGAGTTGGTTTCCATAGTGCATGCCTTGAAAATGTGGAGGCATTACCTCCTAGGAAGAAAGTTTGTACTTATGATAGATCACTGTGGATTGCGATACCTATTTGATCAACCAAAGCTCAATGCTAGGCAAGCTAGGTGGATGGCCCTCCTTAGCGAGTTTGATTTCAAAATCAAACACATTAAAGGAAAGGAAAATAGGGTGTCTGATGCCCTTAGTAGAAGCATGAAAACAATTCACCTGGCATGAGTGAGCACCTATGAGACGGATGTCAAATAAAGAGTCAGAAATGCACAAAAGATAGATCCATTTGTCCAGACCGTGACCTCGTACATACAACAAGATCCCACCGGGGTAAAATATGAGGGCTACCAGATGACCGAAGAAGGTATGCTCACTTACAGAAATAGACTGTATTTTCCAAATTGTGGCGATTTGAAGAGGTTCATTATGGATGAAATACATAAAAGACCCTATACTGGTCATCCGGGATATCAGAATATGATCACTGCCACCAGGAAACAATTTTATTGGACTGGATTGAAGAAATACATAGCTGAGTACTTAGCCAAATGCATAGAGTGCCAATAGGTTAAAGCAGAGCATCGACACCCAGTAGGATTATTGCCACCTTTACCAATCCGAGAATGGAAATTGCAAACCATATCCATGGATTCCATCACTGCATTACCAACCGCAACCAATCAGAATGATGCCATTATGGTGGTGGTGGATAAATTGAGCAAGTCTTCTCACTTCATCCCCATAAAGTCGACTTGCAAGGCAATAGACATCGCCTAGGTATTCATGACGGAGATATTCAGACTGCATGGTATGCCAAAAGAGATCGTGTCTGACAGAAACACGAAATTTACTTCTAACTTTTGGAAATTACTGATGGCTGGCTTAGAAACCAAATTGTTGTTTAGAACCACCTATCACCCACAAACCGACGAAAAAATAGAAAGAGTGAAGAAAATACTTGAAGACATGCTAAGAATGCATGTAATGCATCAACCCAAGAAGTGGGAAGACTACCTGCCACTGGTAGAATTCACCTACAACAACGACTACCAAGCATCCTTAAAGGTGAGTCCCTTCAAAGTCCTCTATGTTAGACCATGTAACACTCCAGTCAGCTGGAGTAATCCCATAAACATGATTTCTTTTGGACCCAACATGTTGAAAGAAATGGAATAGAAAGTGACTTAGATAAAACAAAACCTGAAGGTCGCTCAGAACCGACAGAAAAGTTATGTCGAACAAAAGAGAACTCCAAGAGAGTTCAAAGAGGGAGATCATGTATATCTCAGAGTTAGGCCCAGGAAAAGTTCTCTGAAAATGGGAGCTTGTGCCATGTTGGCACCTCAGTATCGTGGACCCTTTGAGGTTCTAGATAGAGTGGGACCTGTAGCCTATAGGCTAGCACTTCCTCCCACAGTAAAAGAACATAATGTTTTCCATGTTTCATTACTAAAGAAATATGTACATGATGTTAATCATATAATTGATTGGTATGTGATCCAAGTGGAACCAGAGGGAGAGTTTCTACCAGAACCTCAATGCATACTGGACAAAAAGGAAACCCCACTCCGAAACCGAACCATTTCATAGGTCAAGGTGCAGTGGAGACATTTTGGCCCAGATGAGGCTACATGGGAAATGGAGGATGCCATGAGATAGGCATATCCGATTTTGTTTACTTCTGTACATCCATGTCATGTTGATAGACAAGAACATCGAGGATGATGTTCCTTTAAGGGGGAGGAAATTGTAACACCCTGTTTCCCCCAGTCTGTAAAAATAACTATACTGGCCAAGAACTATGGAAAACTCAAAAATGTGAATGTGTGATGTGAATGGACCTTGTGGAAAAGTTCGATGAGTGTAAATAATAATATAAATATATATATGTATTGTAGGACTGATGAGAGGGGAAGGTGCTGAAAAAGAGACCACGATGGCTGAAGAAAGGTGGTGGAAGGCACCTAGAATGGTGGCATTAACTTCCACCAAAACCAATACCGTATTTGGACTTCATTAGCCCGGAGAACCAAGAGCGGCTCAATGGCCCTGAATTAAATGACTCACCAGGTTGGAAGGTAAATGGCTCCTCATGAGTAATGAGGGATGGGGGTGAACCACCCATCCGTAGAGTCCTCAAACCTGACCACCGTGAGGAAAATCATGCCACACGCAACCTCGGCGAAAGGAGAAAAGGTAGGAAGAGTGCGTGATCAAGGGGGGGGCAGATGTGAGGGGAAGAGGAGAACTCTGGAAAAATACAAAGTGAGTGATAGCAGAGAAGAAGGAGAGTAACCTTCATTCTTAGTCACTGGCAAACAAAGACGCAGTCTCAAAGCATCGTGGTCTCATCTCGGGGGTGGCTAGTGGTAAATCCGTTGGGAGTCACTGAGCCTATGGTTGGGTGGAAACGAGCACCCCTCTCAGCAGTTGAAATCACATTTGGTGTTATTTCTGATAAGTGTTTTACATCTTGCATCTTGAAATGTATATCCTGGCATTTATGATCATCTTGCATCTTGAAACTTTTATGCTAACATGTATGCTCATAGTCTATGTAGTTTATGAATGGTTTGAGTATGAGACTGTCTGTGTGGTGTTGATCAGAAATGGTGGTTGCATGCTTTTATTGGAAGGACCACGTATGGCTTACGTTTATAGATATATTTGTATATATTTATATGCATATTGAGTTAATTCAAACTTCAAGTCTGTTCTCGAGAAATCTATACCCTTATCCGTCTCAGGTAATACCCTAGATAGATCTCCCCATAGAGACACCCTTTTTGGAAAGCTCACCAAGAACCTAGAAAAGGATTTGAAGGCGCAAGTCTTAGTAACCCTGTACGAGGAAGAATGATCCTCTTGAAATCCTAAAATGGAAGTGTAGGAATAAGTATCGATTGACGGATGAGATCCCATTGGAAGACCTACGATCATTCATGACCATTATATTGGAGGAATGAATGAGGGCGTTAAATGCCTTAACCCTTTTTCCTTTATCTTCGTGAGTAGCGAAGAAATCGGGACCACAGATCCCCAAGGTTCGTGGGAGTATCTGGACCGTTCGTTTTTCCACATCCAGGGAGCAGTGGGAGAGTGCACAGCATGGGAAAGATCTGAATCGTCAGATATTAGTTAGAAAACCTGATAGCTGTTGGATCTGTCAGGAGATGCATTAGTGTTAAGCCCTCGTGAGAAGAGGCGAAAGTCCCGAAAGAGGAGTTGGTATCGGGATTTCGGACTTCGGGATTTCGAAAGTCCTAATGACGAGAGGTCGGGAAACTTCACAATGAAAGTCCCGAAATAGATTTGAGCCGTCCATCCATGGAGGACACGTGGAAAATATTGAGAGTCCATCGGTATTTCAGATACTGGAGATTCGAATCGATAGAGGATCTGTGTCACTGGGGGTCGCAAGTTGAAAAATTGCGAAATGTCAAGGATCGTCCATCTGAGGGAGGACATGTGGCTGCAATCCAAGATTTTAGGAGAGTCCTGAAAGGAAGAGTCCATCGGGGAATTGAAAATCAAGGATTTGGGAGTCCCGTTGACAAGAGGTCGGGCTCTCGTATTCATTAATCCTGAAAGAGATAGGATAGAGGTCTTATGAGGAATGGTCACATGGATCAAGGCGTAGCCAGGAGGGCTAATGTTACAAAGGCCATTCCGAGGAATCGAAAATTGGGAATTCGGGAGTCACATTGACAAGAGGTCGGGCTCTCGTATTCATAAGTGCCGAAGGGAATAATACTATGGTCTTATGAGAAGTGGTCATATGCACCAAGGCATAGCCCAGAGGGCTAATTGCTGATCGAAGCATCTTTGGCATTTCGACATTTCGGGGTTTGCAGAGTCGAAAGAATCGACTCGCTTATATCACTGAATCGCAAAATGTGAAAATGAACCTAGTTGTTTGGCCTGTGAATCATGATCAACGATCACACGGAGGTTGGAAAAAGGGAAAATCTAGCCTTTGCTAAGCCCTATAGTATTTTGGGGATTCCGTCCCTCGAAAAAAGGTGAAAAATTTATTATGCCGCAGCGGGTGTGTGACAAAAGAGGATCGATATTTCTGAAGCATATAAATGACAAAGGCATGATAGGATTTATTGAGAAAGAACACCGAGGATAGTGTTCCTTTTAAGGGGGAGGGAATTGTAACACCCTTGTTTCCCCCATCTTGTAATTAATCGTTAATTATGATTACCATGCTAAGTCATGTGAACGATGTAAATATGCTATTGTTTTTTGGCCCTTGGTCATGTATTAAGGAAGAAAGAAAAGATTAAAGAAAAAGAAAGACAAAGTATGAAGTGCGCATAAGGCACACAAATCGAGGAGGGGTTGAAAGTGGTTAAAGAAGAATAAAAGATGGAGCGAAGTAAAGGAAAAGCAAGACGTTAAAAGTGAAGATCAAGGAAGACAAAGTAGCGAGGAAGAAGAATTGTGGACAAGTCAGCAAGCGGAAGAAGACACTAACAGGTGCTTTGTATCACCTCGCGGAGAAGAAGGAAGAACATGTCAGCGAAGTCCTTAAAATGTGGGTTATGTGGAGCTATGGTTTTGGTACCTATCATTTTTGCACCTGGACTTCGGTCTAGGGTCTCTAATATTCATAGATGGATAAATAGAGGTCTAAGAAGATTTGAGGGAGGGAACGATAGGGAGATTGAGAGGTAAAAGTGTTAAGTCTTAAAACATTCTTGTATTTTTTTGGATCTTCAGTTGGGTGCAAAGATCTACCTTGCAACTGGGTGCGCGGGGAGGGGAAAGAAAGAGGAAAATAGAAAAGGATTTGTTGCTGAGTGCGTAGATAGAACTGTATATTTTCATATATTTGATCAATAAACATAGTTCTGTGGATATATCCCTAAGGGGGTGAACCATGTAAAATATTGTTGTTCTATGGGGTCGATGTTGTGTTATTTGTTATCTGTTGTACTGTTAATGCATTGTTGTTTTCCTTATTGAAGATAAGAAATGTAACTAACTTCACGAAGTTAAGAATAATATTGTTAAGAATCTCTAGGTTATCGTGCATTTTTATTCTTGAATCATCTTATGCTTCCTCTGGTTGTAGACACCTGTGTCTTGCAACCCCCTATTGCTACTTCGGGTGAGACTTCTCCTTCTTCGTAGGTGTTGTCTAAAGAGACGATATTTAGGGTTTGTTGGTGCACTGTTAGAGTTGAACCCTGGGTCTGCCCCTGTGCCAACAAATGGTTCCGTTTCTTGGACCAAGATCTTATTAAGGGAATGTCAAGGTGGTTTCCATCAAAGACACATATTCAGAAGTGGATAGAAGAATAGGAAAGGGAATTCGTCAAAGCTCAAAACAAAAATCCTAGCATTAGCACTGAAGACTAGTTGGGAAGGTACATATTTACTGACGTACAAGAGATTTTGTTTGCAGGAGTTCATAAGGACTTGTACAAGTGGCTAGCCAGACTAGCAGACACTCAGTTTTAAATTAGATCTAGAACACTTGTGGTTTGGACAATGGTGTTGATTAAGAAAGTCAAGAGAGTCAATAACGTTGTTTCTAGAGCAGTGGATCTCTAGTTTGATAACACTATTGGAGGGTACATTACTAAGTTTTCTATCGACATGGTAGAATCATTTAGTCAAGCAGAGAGGTATTTCTTTAAGGGACCTAGAGGAAAGTTTCTACACTTTTTGAAACTGAAGATTAAGATGTTATTACATGAGAAGAATATCCCGAAGATACAATAATCAATAGATTTTAAATATAAGTTCAAGAACTTAGACATCGTTAGTGACATAGAGGATGGACACACGTGAAATGAGAGATCATTCATAAGGGTTCCACTTGCAAACCTGTTTAAGCAGAGTTACGGGCCATTGGCACAAGATGCAGATTTCTATAGTGGAGAAGAAGTAGGGCGATCAGACGAAGAGTATTCAGAGTTCACAAGGGTAGAGGAAGTATAGAATGAAGAACTTCGCCGAGAAGAACCAGAAACTTCAGGGACTTTTCCTACTAGCGAAGTAAGTATTACTACTCCTCCTAGTGTTTTAGCAATAGTAAGTAACCAGAGTAACCAAAGTAATCAGAGCACTCAGAGTACTGTTACAAGCAGTTTAGTACATAATCGGTTGAGAAACCAAGGAAAATCTATGGCAGATGAAATGAGGTTACCCATTTTCAGAGGATATGGATATGAGGATATTGAACAACAGTGGTTCTTATGCATAGTTGTATGGAGCATTAAGCAAGTCACCGACGAAGCTATTAAGAGAGCTCAGTTTAGTACTACCTTGAGGGACCGTGCATTGAGTTGGTGCATGAAATTTGTTACATGATCTATACAGCCTAAACCGCTTAATGACATTAAGACTGCGTTGAGTGCAGAGTTCAAGAAGCCTAAGTCAGAGTCAGAGTGCATTATAGAGTTGAAGGAAATCAAGCAGAAGGTGACTGAACCTGTTTGGAAATTTGATCAGAGGTTTAAGACCTTGACATGCCATTTAAGTTTTTAGACTCCAGATGAAAAACATAAGGAATGGTTCATCGTTTCCCTCCTACCACATATTAGAGTTCCTCTGATGCAATAGAAGGTTGCTTCATAGGCTGAATCATTAGAGATTTCCATGAAACTAGAAGCAGCCCCTGTAGGAGAATCCAGTCTAGGTATGAGTCAGATTTTGAATCAATTAACTAGTTTATCTTTACAGGTTGAAGACATGAAGAAAGATAAATGAAAGGAGAAAAGAGAATACATCTGGTGTATCATATGTAAAGCAGAGGGCCATGAAAAAGAGTATTGTCCTTTATTTAATGAATACTTAGCCTCTGGAGCCCCTAACACTTTGAAGCAGGCTACTGTACCATGGTGCGAGGTATGTAGAACTAGACATCGCCCTGGTGAATGTTATTATATGCATAAATATGTTCAGACACCCAACAATCTTTATTGTACATTCTGCAAATCTGTAGGGCATGATGAGAAATATTGCAGGACTTATGACCTCATGCATGAAATATCAACAGATACATATAAAATTCAAGGAAAATTACACCAAGAAGGGAATGTTGTGCAGTTCAACTCCCCAGGAAGAGGAAAATTCAATCCTCATGGTGGGTTCAGAGGAAGAGGAGGAGGAGGAGGAGGATGCATGGGTCGAGGTAGAGGTCATATTATTTGCTATAACTGCGCCCATCTAGGTATATTTTCAAAACCCCTGCACTAATTGTAGCTACTGTAATTCATTGGACCAATTCATTGAAGACTGTCCAATATTGTTAGCTAAAGTTCAGGAAAGATGAGGTGGGAACCAACAAGTCCAACTAATATCAGTTGAACCTTGCAATGCGGAACCCAGAGTCATTTTTATTACTAGAGGAGGCACTATCACAGGAGAAGATAGGGTGACTCCAGGAAAGACTATATATGGATCAGGGATCAAAAGAGCTTTAGAGAAGGAATCATTGTTCGATACAATGAAAGAGAAGCATACTTTTGAAGAATCAAGAAGAGAATTTGTAGTTGAACAAGCTTCTTCATCTAGGGAACAACCAAAAGTAAGGGAATGTGAAATGCCTCCAGCATTTGATTAGTGTGCCCTACCTAGACAGGGGAAAGAGGTAAGCAAGCTTGTGGACTTATTATATACTTGTATTAATTTTATTAAAGATGAAATAGTTGTGCATGAACTACAACACCTGATAAAATAGTATGAAATCAGAAGAGTAGATCCTCTATTGAATAGAGTTGTGAATCAAGTATCTAGAAAAGGAGGGCAAGAAAGGAACTACACCTTAGTGATCACATTGGAGACTACGATGTGGAATATGTGGTCCTCAACCCGAGGCCATAGTTAAATGTTATGAAAAAGCAGACTTGGGCACTAATGGGAAAATATAAATTGATTTAATCCCCTATTAGGCTCAGGATGGCTAACCAGTAGGTGGTGATCCCCTTTGGAAGACTAGAGCATGTTCCTATGGACATCGACAAAATGAGGACATTTGCAGACTTCGAAGTGATCGAGATTGTTGATGAAAGTTGTCCTTATCTTACGTTGTTGGGTATTTATTGGGATTTCAAAACATTGACTATTGTTGACCTAAAAAAAAGAAGAATGACATTTGAGGGTGATGGCCTTAGGGTCATTGCACCTCTTGATCCTGATGAAGGTCATAGATACACAGAACCTATAAGGGAAGAAGACTGTGCCTACGAGCTAGAGAACATCTATAAACTGACAGCAGGACAACAAGATTATATTAATCCTATAGTGGATGGAAATCTAAGTTGGCGAAGTGAAAGTGCATGCTCATCAGATTTAGAAGAAGCATTGGAAAATTGGCAGAATAGAATGCATGAAGTGTCTACGTGGAGGTGTGCCAGATTGACTAAAGAAGTTCGTTGGATTGGCACAAAAGTAAGTAATATTCCTACATTTGAAGGATCGAATAATTTAGAGACATTTCTACTTGAATTTGAAGGAATTGTACCAACACAACAGAGGTTGTTGGCACTAGACGAAGCCTTGAAATACTAGAGCATGTCCTTGTGGACATCGACGGAGTGAGGACATTTGCAGACTTTGAAGTGATCGAGATTGTTGATGATAGTTGTCCTTATCCTGCATTGTTGGGTATTGATTGGGATTTCAACAACTTTATTGTTTTTGCCCTAAAAAACAAAAGAATGACATTTGAGGGCGATGGCCTTAGGGTAATTGGACCTCTTTGTTAAGAATCAAACATCAATATAGCATAGAAAAACCTCAGGAAAAGTACTCAACGCCTCGAAGAAGAGATAATTTCAGATAATAAGCCTCTTCGAGGGGGCAACCTCCTTTTACCCCACTTAAATGTTCAAGTACAAGATGATTCAAAATGAAAATGTCTCCTTGGTATATATA
>JZKD02S0813712.1:161770-180120 GCA_000966675.3 Picea glauca | reverse complement strand
AAATGTCTCCTTGGTATATATAGGAGACTAGGAGGTATAATTACAACTAATGGCCTAAAGAAGACATAAATAAAATAACATTACTAATCTAATATGCCCCAATTAAGGGGTAATGGGCCAATATTAGGGCTTAACACTCTTGGTCCTAATGAAGGTCACAGATACACAGAACCTATAAGGAAAGAAGACCACGCCTACGAGCTAGAGAACATCTATAAACTGACAACAAGACAACAAGATTATATTAATCCTACATCAGATGGAAATCTAAGTTGGATAAGTGAAAGTGCATGCTCATAATTTTCATAAGAAGCATTGGAAAATTGGGATAACATAATGTATGAAGTGTCTACGCGGAGGTGTGCTAGATTGACTAAAGCAGTTTGTTGGATTGGCACAGAAGTAAGTAATCTTCCTACATTTGATGGATTGAATAATTTAGAGACATTTTTACTTGAATGTGAAGGAATTGTACCAACACAACAGAGGTTGTTGGCACTAGACTAATACTTGAAAGCAACACCAGCTAGATGGTGGGAAGCTCACAAGAAGAACATCGCGAAATGGGTATAATGTCGCACCTTGTTGAAAGTACGCTTTTCAGACCAAGATGAAGGCTACAAAGTTCGATACACAGGTCAGATTTTTCCTAACGACCATGTTCCTAAAGAAAAGTGGCTTCATAAGTTCATTAACACCTTAGATACTACACCTATCAACTGGAGCAGTGTTCCTAAAGAAAAGTGGGTTCATAAGTTCATTAACACCTTAGATACTACACCTATCAACTGGTATCTTCAATAAGAACTGCACTTAGCCACTACAGATTGGTATGTTATGACCCATAAGTTTATAGCTACGCTCTTATTTTAAATTCAGTACCCCACATTAGATCAGGATTTATAGATTATAAGACAAAAGGTCTTTGAGGAGGCGCCTAACCTCCCTCTTGAACAAGAAGAATATGAATGGACTGCACCTCTTCAACGGTTACAGGGTTGTTATAATATTAATGCTGATGAAGATGATGACCCTAGGAATGTGAACATTTCAGAAACTGAAGGACAAAGAGATATATAAGAGCCAGGGATTGACTTGCCTTTTGTTGGGAAGCCTATTAAAATTAAGAAGGTTAATATTGGAATAGAACAAGCACCTAATTTAGAAAATGTTGGAGACTATTGGGATGATGCTACTATTAGTAAGATTATAGAATTATTGCATGAGTATCAGGACTTGTTTCCAACCAAGTTCATAGACATGAAGGGCATAAAAGGGCCCATGGGAGAAATGAAGATTCCTTTGAAAGAATATGCAAGCCCTATCAAGAAGAGGCCTTAAAGAATGAATCCAAAGCACAAGAAGAAAGTTAAGATTGAATTATATAGAATGTTGGAAGTAGGAATCGTAGAACTAGTTGAAGAATATGAATGGATCAGCCCTATGGTGGTCCAAGATAAGAAGTCATGAGAAATCAGAATTTGTGTAGATCTAAGGAAATTGAATGATGCATGTTTACATGATCCATTCCCTACACCTTTTACTAATGAAGTTCTAGATAATGTAGGAGGACAGGAAGTTTATTCATTCACAGATGGATTTTTAGGTTATCACTAGATCAAAATTGCTAAGGAGGACATAAATAAGACTACATTTGCAATAGAATGGGGTTCTTTTTAGTACACTGTGATGCCTTTTGGTTTGAAGAATGCACCAACCATCTTTTCTAGGGTGGTGGTCGAAGCATTTAAGGAATTCTTACATAAGTTTTTGGAGGCATACTTTGATGATTGGACCATTTTCAGTCTATTGAAAAATCATATTGAATGTTTGAGAATAATGATGGATAAATGCAGGCTATGTCAGATTGCCCTAAACTTGAAGAAGTGTATTTTATTTTTACCTTTTGGAGTGTTGTTAGGAAACATTGTGTGTAAACATGGGTTGTTGGTATATCCTTCCAAGATTACTATCATGGTTGATCTACCTCCTCCTACTTCGGTGAGACAGTTGCGCACTTCATTGGGACACACTAGATATTATAGAAAGTTTATTGAGGGCTATGCACAAACAACAACACCTATGGAAAAGTTGTTAAAGAAGGATAGTAAGTTTCAATGGACCTAGGAATGTCAATGGAGATTCAACACACTAAAGAAGAAAATGCTCACTGCACCTATTTTGGTTTTTTCGGATTGGAGTAAGGAATTCAATGTTCATGTCGATGCTTCATCCATTGCATTAGGAGTAGTTTTGGCACAACCAGGTGCAGGAGATATTGACCACCCTATAGCCTTTGCTAGTAAGAATATTTCCACATCTGAAATGAATTATACTACTACTGAAAGAGAAGGCTTAGCTATGGTATATGCACTGCAAAAGTTTAGAAACTACTTGTTGGGAGGACATTTTAAGATGTTTACTGATCATTCTGCATTGAAGTACTTAGTCAAAAAACCAGTGTTGGGGGGAAGAATATTCAGATGGCTATTATTATTCCAGGAATATGAATTTTAGATTGTGGTCAAGCCAGGAAGAATGAACAAGGGAATTGACCACTTATCTAGGTTAGAACATGGAAAGGATCCTACCAGATTGGATGATACACTACCAAATGCACAGTTGTTTTCCATCAGAAAAGTCGATGATCACTTCGCTGAGATAGTCTAGTTCTTGTCCACAGGAATGACACCTCACAAATATACAGTTATTCAGAAGAAACAGTTGGTAGTCCGTGCTGCAAATTTTCAAATTATAGCTGGACAATTATATAAGATGGGACCATATGAGATCTTAAGAAGATATGTTATGGAGTCAGAAAGACCATTGATTCTTGCAGAATCACATGAAGGCGTTGCAGGAAGAAATTATACAGGGAAAGAAACAATGGAGAAGGTTATTAGAGCTGGCCTCTGTTGGCCCACATTACACAAGGATGATAAGGAATACTACAGAGCTTTTGATGTATGTCAAAGAGTAGGGAAGCCATCCATAAGGGATGAGATGCCTTTAGCACCTCAGTTAACTTTACAGGAATTTTTGAAATGGGCTATTGACTTTGTGGGACCTATCAACCCACCATGAAAGCACATAGGAGCTCAATACATTATCACTGCTACAAAGTATTTGACCAGATGAGCATAAGCAATATCAATTAAGGACTATAGTGTAGCTATAGCTGCGTGGTTAATCTTTGATGATATCATAACCAGATTTGGATGCTCACAAATCCTTATGAGTGATCAAGGCACACACTTCATTAAAAAAACTTTTGAAGCCTTGAAGCAAGAGTTCAAAGTTCACCATCAGAAGAGAACACCATACCACCCACATGTGAATGGTATAGTCGAATCTTTCAATAAGATCGTAGAGACAACGTTGACTAATATTTTTAGTGTTAGCAAAGATGACTGGGATTTGAGAATTCTAGCAGTGTTGTGGGATTATCGAACTACTTGAAAAAATATAACAATGCAGAATCCCTTTAAGTTAGTTTATGGACTGGAAGCAGTGGTACCTATGGAATATTTGGTTCCTAGCTTAAGAATTGTAGCATTTACAGGTATGGATGACACTGTTGTTGTTAAAAATAGGCTCGCGTAGTTGATGGAACTAGAGGAAGACAAGTTCATTGCAGGATTTCATCAGCAGGTATAAAAATAATGAGAAAAGGCTTACCATGAAAGACATATCAAGAAAAAATCTTTTAAATAAGGAGATTTGGTACTTTTATATGACAACAAGTTTATGAAGCATCTAGGAAATTTTAGGACACATTGTCTTAGGCCATTTGAGGTTGGCTATGTTACAGAGGGTGGACCTGCGCAGTTGAATACCCTTAGTGGAGAATGTAAGGATGGTTTAGTAAATGGGAGCCGGTTGAAAATGTATTATGACAATCTACCTCGTAGCTCTTAGTAAAAGAAAGGAAGAAGGGTCTAGGTACCAGGTGTAGTCAAAATTGGGTACTAGACATAGAAAATATAGTCTGCACAAGATAGGGAGGGACAAAGAAGAAAGCACAAATTGCTTCATGCAGTCTGCAGTCGAAGTAATACATGAGGTTCAACCCTACAATGAATCGGGATGAGTCACATGTGAGTGTTGTGGGCCTGTTGGCCCTTGCTCATGCATTAAGGAAGAAATAAAATATTAAAGAAAAATAAGGACAAAGTATGAAGTGCGCGGAAGGTACAAAAACCGAGGAGGGGTCAAAGTGGTTAAAGAAGAAAAAAAGGAGTGAAGTAAAGGAAAAGAAAGTCATTAAAAGAGAATATCAAGGAAGACAAAGCAACAAGGAAGATGAATCATGGACAGGTCAGCAAGTGGAAGAACACACTAATATGTTCTTTGGAGCACCTCGTGGAGAATAAGGAAGAATAGGTTGGTGAAGTCCTTAAAATGTGGGTTAAGTTGACCTAGGGTTTTGGTACCTAGGGTATTTTCACCTGGACATTGGTCTAGGGTTTCTAAGAGTCATAGATGGATAAATAGAGGTCTAAGAAGATTTGAGGGGAGGGAAAATAGGGAGATCGAGAGGTAAAAGTGTTAAGTCTTAAAACATTCTTGTATTTTCTTGGATCTTCAACTGGGTGCAAATATCTACCCTGCAGCTAGGTGCACAGGGAGGGGAAAGAAAGAGGAAAAGAGAGAAGTATCTACTATTTATTGCACAAATAGAACTGTATATTTTTGTATATTTGATCAATAAACACAGTTTTGTGGACGTACCCCTAGGGCAGGGGTGAACCATGTAAAATATTTTTGTTCTATGGGTTCGATGTTGTGTTATTTGGTATTTGTTATATTTTTATTGCATTGTTGTTTTCCCTATTGAAGATAAGAAATATAACTAAATTCGCGAATTTAAGCATAATAATGTTAAGAATCTATAGGTTATCGTGCATTGTTATTCTGGAATCATATTACACTTCCTCTAGTTGTAGACACCTATGTCCTGCAACCCCCCTATTACTACTTCAGGTGAGACTTCGCCTGCTTCATAGGTGTTGCCAAAAGGGCTGGTAGTTAGGGTTTGTTGGTGCGCTGTTAGAGTTGAACCCTTGGGCTGCCCTTGTGCCAATAGATTTCCAATTACTGACTATGGGGGTGAAGCCTTGAAGTATTGGCCATGATATCACTAGAGGAAAGAATGGGAAAACTATAAGAGAGGGTTCATTATGTCAAATAACCCTGAATTTCCCCTTGTTGGGAATGATACACCCCCTCCAGATCCAAAGGAGAGGAATCGATTAATGAAGGAAGGAATGGTGATTGAATACTCAACCACCCCCATGAATGGAAGCATGGTATGACTGAAGAATGTCAACCTGAAGTACCACAGGGTTTGGAAAAATAGGCTGACCCAAGTTTCCTTCTGACAAAAGGAACAAGATAGGTCAAGAACCATCCTAGGAAAATATATACAAAAAATAGAGAAAAAGAGAAGACACAGAGAGGAGGAAGAGAAGAGTGCACGAGGCTTTGTGGAGAGAAGGAGAGACACCAAACAAGAATGCATGCACATAGGGGAATACTCGACCTGGATATGCAGAATAAAAGAGGAAGGTTGAGAACTTGATGCTGGGGAAGCATCTGATAAACCTCGCAGGAATATTGTGATAGAGAGAAGGTCTTTGAGAAATGGCATAGTTTCCTATTGATATCATTTATTGGCACAGGGGTGGCCAGAGTACTAAGAATGAATTCCTCTAAGTCTATGGTTTGGTGGAAAGGTGAACAACCACAGTTGTTTATCTGGATGCAACATATAATAGATAAGTATCTTTTGAACCCTATGCAATTGAATTTAAATGCATGATTGAATGTATGTGTATGTGACTAAGGTTTAGAACATGTAATTTATAATGATAATTCCTAACTATTCTTCTATAAGATATTACATGAAGAAGACCTGTCGAGTCGGTGTCTTGATGGTGGACCGAAAACTAGCGATCATTTACCCATTACCGTGGGACTTGTCCCCACATTAAATCCCGATCCACTTACTGGTCAAGAAGAAATGTGGGCTGTAGATCTAAGGACACTTGGAAATTTCCCTGACTGATAGATCTACACCGAGGTCAGTCCGGCATTGACCGATTCAGTAGAACAAAGGTGTTGCACCTACAAAACTCCCAAATTCCTAATTTATGAAGTAACATGGACCATTGATCTTCAGATCCTTCGGGATCCTCCTCAGCCTTCGATCTGGGGACTCTATTGAGAACCCCTCTTAATTGTCCATTGACCATGACACGTGTCCACAGATCGATTATATTTAGGAGGTTTTTACTTGATGGTGAATGTGCACTTCGTCGAAGTGACGACGACTGGAGTCCATCCCAGTTGTCCATCGTTAAGGGCACAAGTATCTATATCATGTATTCTAGGTACTTAGCACTCTGGGAGGAAGTTGGAAACTACACACCAAAACTCTCGAATGCCAGAGTCACAAATTAATGAGAGGCATTGATTTGGAGGAGCTTCAATACCACTCATGACCATTGGATCTGCCCCATGGTCAATTCATATTTTACCTACTCTGGGAGTAAGGGGAGGATTACACCATGAAACCCCTAAATGCCAAAGTTGTGATGCCACATAGGTCATAGATCCCAAGGTCTACGTTGATGCATATTGACTGTGAGATTAGAGGGTTTGGAAGGTTGTCAGTCTAAGGTGACATGCCATGTTGACATCACCCTGGGTCACATGGAGCCATGATTACCGTTCCACGTGTCACCAGGATATGGATGTTTTGCAGACCTCTTATGCCTATTTGAGCATGAAACATGTCACCCCCTATAGAGGACATGTTTCACCTATGGCCTTCATCGCGTGTCATCCTCTAGTTCATGCCCACTTGGCCAACATGGTTGGTGATGCAAACGGGACTCTGGGAGTCCAAAACTTTGGGATTTTTGAAGATTTGGGTGTAGTATCGTAAATGAACATTCAACATCGATCACCGATTATCGAATGTCGAATGCTCAATGCCAAACTTAGAAAACATAACATCGATGTTCAATGTCAATCGCCAAATGTCGATCATCGATGTTCAAGCTAGAACGCCGAATGTCAAAACGTTGAATGTTCAAACGTAGAACATAGAACATTGAACGTCGAACATCAAATGTCGATCGTCGAATGACTAAGACCATGTGGATATATTTTGGGGCTTTGAGGAGTATGCGGGCATTAAGGAAAAGGAGAGTTTAGTGTTGAACAATGACCACCATGCAGTCCCCAACTGATAACGTCTAGACAACTTCAGGAGGCCACATCATGCAAATCATAGGTCGGATTTAGAGTTGGTAACAGTCATCAGAAAGCTACAGGGGAGTATAATAGGAAGAATACCTCAAAGATATGATTTCGGATGATTAGAGTGAGAAACGTTTTCATGCCCCACCCCTAGAAATGGTATTTAGGGGTCGGGTGTGTTACAATATTGAATACCACTTTTCCTGCAATGATTCCATCTTGCATTCAAAGAACAGATTGTCAGTATTTCCTGTACATCATACTTTCATTGCAATATGTACCAAAACCTTCTGAAGTGATATTAGAACTATTTATACTTAACAATTCAATCAAATTATCAACAATTTATTAAATAGAATGAATTATCATTCTATGCATATGCATGTTCACAATTAATATCAGTAAGTTCATTACTCTATTTTCTGAACAAAGAAATTCCTATAGTCAATGCTCATGTGACTACTTGTCTTGCAAATTTCTTGTTGCAATGTCTAACAACTCCTGAAATGTTCTCAACTCCATGAGTTAGTAACATTTCAGCTGTTAGTATAATTATTTCCATTCAATAACATATATGCATGCACTCACAAAATGCATTCAGCAAATGCATTTAAGTATACAATTCTATCATGTATGAGTGCAACTCTACGACTTACAATGCATGTGTGTAACTCTCAATGCATATCTATTCAATGCACCTTTGCATTGATTTTCAGAATGATCTATATCTAAGTCATGTATCTCACCATCGATAAATTGGAGATTTGGCCAATGCCTTGACACATTCTCCATACACTTCCCATTGTCTTCTCAATTATTTGGATGCCTTCCTTTTCGACCCAAACAATACACAAAGAATATAATTATATGGTGTTCATTAGTGTTAGAAAAAAGGTTGCAGTCCAAGTTTTATTTAGAAGTGGGAAGTTCATTGGATATTTGTGTGGTACATAGCCTTTCCATATCCATATCTCGCCATAACCAACCATGTCATGGTATCATACATGACTATCTTTTATGGTATTCATTCCTATAATAGGTTCATACCCTTTATTTCTTTGGTTATTACCTCATAACAAAATTAACATTACATGCTACTATGTCAGTGTGTGCATTCAAAAGATAAGAAGCTTTGATAATTATTACATGCCTCCAGCCTTTACCACACCTAGTGGTATATCATTCACATTAATGCATTCAAATAATACAATAATGTGATTTGATAAATAAATCTGGCTGAGAAAATTCTTACCTAAATTCTCTTCATCAATTATACAATAAGAGTAAATAAAACTCATACATGCATAACTGCCATTAAATGAATTGGATGCTACCTAATTAGATGATGACAATAAAATCTCCCATGCCTCTTTTATCAGTCTTATAATCAACACTTCAAATTTATGTTGCTTCCTTCCATATGCTGCAACATTAATAGCAACACATGCAACATGCAAGAATTCTCTCTTTTTTGTTTATGGTTGTCCATCAAGCCATAACATAATTGTTGCTATAGTAATTGCAACAACCTTTTTCTCCCTGTATCACTTTTCCTTGTTGATCCCAGTAGTCATCAATTCTTCTGGGATTCCTGAATCTTCTTGTGCTCTCACTGTAATCATTGTACATGATTATTTCTTCCCTAAGCACTTCCTAGCCAAATCAATCTTGGATACTTTTTCATTTCCATCCAAATACTAAGTTGATATTAACCTTCAATATTTATTCACATTTGGACAGATTATAATTCCAATCATGTTGTCTTATCGAATTTTGTATCTTCAACATCCATTTACTTTTTGGGACTGAACTACTTCATCCCTTTCTTGATTGAATACTTAGCACTTGATATCTATTGCACCATTCTCTTCTCTTTTCCTAGCCAACCAACCTCAAACTTGAATTGCATAGCCAATCTCTAGAATACTATAAAGATGTACATATGCCTTCCTTTCCGGCTGCATAGAATTAATTGGAAGTAATTGTTAAATTTGGCAGCATCAACAGTCATTCTCCAATGAGAGGCCATATGGGCCACCCTGAGGCTAGCCAGGGAGATTTGGAGAATCAAACAATCTTGTGAGGTATTGACAAAATCTAGGGGAAACGTACAACCTCTGTGAGCATAGACAGTCTAGTGCAAACATCATGGGGAACATACAACCTCTGTGAGCATAGACAGACTAGTTAAAAATTCAGGGGGAACGTACAACCTCTATGAGCCTAGTCAATCCTTGTGAGCCATGAGAAAAATTCAAGGCATCTAGAAAACGTTAGGTTGAATATAAAATTCCTATGAGCTAGAAACAAATGATATTCCTAATATTGCAAATGATATAAATGTATTGATCTAGTGCGTTGGAACGTGTAACATTATCCACCATGAAGAGAATTTTGAATTGCCTTGTAATGTTGAGTTGTAACTAAAGTCTTAAGTCTAGTTCTATTTTAGAACTAAAGTGTAATGCTGAGTTGTAACTAAAGTCTAAAGTCTAGTTCTATTTTAGACCTAAAGTGTAATGTTGAGTTGTAACTGAAGTCTCAAGTCTAGTTCTATTTTAGAACTAAAGTGTAATGCTGAGTTGTAACTAAAGTATTATGTCTAGTTCTATTTTAGAACTAAAGTGTAATGTTGAGTTGTAACTGAAGTCTCAAGTCTAGTTCTATTTTCAAACTAAAGTATACCAGTCTCAAGTCTACTTTTATTTTCGAACTAAAGTGTAATGTTGAGTTGTAATTGAAGTCTCAAGTCTAGTTCTATTTTCAAACTAGAGTATACCAGTCTCAAGTCTAGTTTGAACTAAAGTATGAAGCTAAGTTATGATTAAAGCATGAAAAAAAGTTACTATTTCGACCCTCTCCTCTTCTCCTCTTCAGCCTATATAAGCAGAGGTCGACCTCTCTCTTCAACATAGTTTTTGATATGAAGGTTAAGGGAGAAGAAATATAGGACCATATCAGTGATAAATAGGCAGCATACCAAAGCAACATATCAGTGTTGTATATTAGAAATAGAGGTTTCATATCAAAGGCATATATCAGCAACATATTAGTGTTGTATATCAACAATAGAGGCAACATATCAAAGGTTTGTTTCATCAAGGTCTCTTAGGTATTTTTCAAGTCAAAGTCATCTTGGAAAGCTCTTTAAGAGAAGAACATTCATGGTGGATATTTGTAATTGATCATACATTATTAATGCAATAAAGGAATATCATTTGATGGGGTTTTCCTCCCTATACAAGGCTTCCCCAGGGTATATGTGTTGTTGATGTGCATGCTTACTTATGTACATTGTTATTTCTATTCGGTTATTATTTGGTATTGTTGAAGTGTATTAATATGGAATCAAAGTGTTGAAGAAAATAAAATAATTAATCTGCATAAGAAATCAAGCTCATAATTTAACAGTAATTAACATTGCTTTTAATTTATCATCATAATTTCCAATGATACTTCCAACCTCTAAAAATTTCACTCATGGCTCTATGTCAATTGAGATGAACTCTTGTCAGGTACCATCTCCTTTGCATTCTATACCAAGTGTAGAACCATTTTCTTGTTCATGGTTTCTTATTGATTTCTCTTTAGAAATTCATTTCATTTTCAAGTTCTTCTTGATTTGATATCTCCATGCTATTGTGGAAATACCTTCAACACTTTTGGAATGCATCAACAATCCTCCACTATTTTAGTCATCCCTCCTGGAGTGTTGTCATGCATCCCTATTATCTTGATATATACCTCATGATTTATTCTTCCATTATCGTAAGATGTTAAAGGACTTGACTCCATCCAAGAATCTTTCCTTGTCTACTTTGCATACTTGCAACCATATATTATGTTGATATTAATTTCCAGCATTCCGCTATTACTTGGTTCCCTCTGATCTAACTCCTACATAACCAAATTACTTTTCTGATCATGCTATTTTGATTAACCTTGGATATTTAACACCAATTTATTTCTTGAAGAAATTGATTTAGCCTTTCCTTGAATGAGCATATCAGCACTTGGATTTGCTTAATGAACCATTACTTCCTCCTATCTTGACCCATCTGATTTTCCACCTAACATGCATAATCAACTTTTATCATGCCATATTTGATTCCCTTCATACCATGCTTCCACTATGCACTATGATAGAAATAATGGAGGTGCTACCTCCAAACTATAGGATTGATCCTTGGAGATGTTGCATCTTATCTCCAATATACTCCTTGTTTATATTTATTAGAAAAATAGCAATTTAACCCATCAATATTTTAGAGAAGATATACCCACATTCTACTTCCTTATATGTACATTGGCATCCTTTAGAGTGAATGGACTTTCATTAATTCATTCACTAAATGAGCTATTTTTATAACCAAATTCCATTGAGCACTTTGATTAACATGAGTGGATTTCCAAAACTTTATGGATGCACTTAGATTCATTTCTTAAAATTCTTCAATCTTGATCTTTGATCATCTTGTGGGATATTCTTGACACAACATTATGTCCTCAAGTTCCTCAACTCCTTCTTGATACTAGGTCCAAACTCTTTTATATTCTATAAAACCATCCTTCATTATTCCCATTCTTTGCATATCCATATGAACCTAGGGTACATGCATTATCATGTATTGCAGATGGCTTTCCCAACATAGCATTCACATTTTGATGTGAAATATTATCATCCAGATTGTTTACCCTAAACAAGAATTTCATTAGGGTTTTCCATGTTGCTTATTGAACCCAACATCTCATCCAATAAATTCTTAAAGATCCCAAATGTACAATGAAGAACTGTCTTTGTACTTCTTCCTTCTATCTGTAGACATCTCTAACACTTTTTCTATTTTAATTGTAACCATAACTTCAAAAATAGGCATACAACAAAATTTGTTAGCTAGAACCACAATATACAATTTTGGTAACATATGCACAACTTTTCCTTTTATCTCTTGTATCCATCTTCCACTTCAATCATATGTGACTAAAACACAACTTGCTTGTTGTCTAGGGATGCATTGATCCTAGGTACACTTATGCCCATGTCCTCCACTATTTCAACTTGTTGTACACTCTGAACAATCCTTAATTTTTCACCCCTGCGAGGACAACCTCTGAACATATGATCTTCCCCACAACCCCAACATTTAATAGGTGGTTGTCTTGGTCTTTTCCCCCTTGTCTCAATCATTTTGGGTTCAATAATGCATCAAAACTCTTCTTCTGATTTTTCTTGAAAATTTCCTACCTAGGTCAATTTTCTGAGTGAGCAGTTATATTCTATTTTTCAATATATTTCCATTTCCTGCTTCCACGCTCAATTCTAAGCTTTGAGCAGAAAGTTATGAATGTTTGAAAATTATGCTTCCTAGTAGGTCATCCCTCTACATTGTTTCTCCTTCTTCAGAGCCGAATTAGCTCTTGGACCCCTGCTGGATCCTTTCATAAGTACACATGCCTTCTTTACTTCTTTAGGTGTAGGTCTGTACAATTTGTAACCCAATAGAACCCTTCTTTAAGTCCCTTTCTATCCTTAAAAATTTTTTCAGGCACTAGCCCTTTTTCTTCAGCCCCCAATCTCATACGACTACGGGCTGTGACCAAGCGCTTAACTGAAACACACTTTTCTAGAGATTCAGGACTTCATGACTCCAGAACTTTTGGCTTCAAAGTCTCTCACTACCTACGATCTTATTTCTCCCAAACGTCAAATTGGCAAAATTTTGCACGATACTTCTTTGGAGCTTTGCAGCTCTGCTACTTCGAAGCTTCAGGAGATTCACAACCATAACATAACACTTCTCTCGAATGTTGAACTGGAGAACTCCTATATTGGTGCTTCAGATATTTTTGCTTTGGGGGTTCTTATACTATTACACCTTAATTCTCCCAAACACCGAACTTCTAAATTCTTGGGTTGGAACTTTGGCATTTCATTACTCCAATGCTCCCTTGCTTTGGGCTTCGGAAGATATTGCAACAAAATACACATATCCCTGAATTCTAAATCTCAAAAATTTCGTAGTCTCATTAGCAATCATGCACCAGGGGGTGATACGTGTCGAAATATAGCAATGACATGTGGTCCAATCCATGGGTGACATGTGTCAAGTTATAAATAGCACAAAAGGTCAGTGAAAAACATGAAACAAGATGACACATGGAATGATTAGAGTGGGTCTACGTCACCCTAGGTGTCACCAACAAGCCACATCACTTCGACACTCCATAACTTTGGAACTTCGGAAGTTGGAGTATTTCACATTTGCACATTACAAAAATTTTGAACGTCGATCTGGCTAATCTCTCAAACCACCGCTCTACAGAGCTTTACTAATTCGGTGCTCTGGAATTTTGGGATTCAGAGAAATTCTCAACATAACACAACAAATATTCCAAACGTTGAACTTACAAAATCCCAAATAGCTCCACATCACCCTAGGTGACGTCATCATGCCACATCACTCTGATGCTCCATGAATTTAGAACTTCAGGCTTCAAAAGATTTCACACCAATATATTTTAAAACTCCCGAATGTTGAACTTCCAAACATACGCTATCTGGAGCTTTAGAGCTCTGGAGATTTAGAAATTTGGGCTTCAGAGGTTTCTTTTACAAAACAACTCAAAACTCCCAAACGATCACTAATCTGCAGACACGTGTCCCCTAACTGCGAATGGTTAGGATTGAATCCAAACTTCAGGAATTCGGATAAATATTCTCCAAGTGACATAAGGATCAAAAACTCTTGAATGTTGAATATTTGATAATCTACAGACACTTGTCCCAGACAATGGACGGTCTAGATTTACTCTGGAGTTCGGGACTTCGAGATATTTTCTTCCTAGCAGCTTACTGAATCGCTTCTCCCAGATGCCGAACTTCCAAACTACCGTGAGATCTACGACTCACACTCGCTCCAGCATAGATCTCACGGTTGGGATCTGATCTTCTCCATTGTGCCTCATCTCTTGATTTGTGCTTGATCTAATGGCCTAGATATGTCCTTGGCCAAATCCAATGGTCAAGTACTCCTTCCAGTGATTTACGACGTAGATTCACTCTAGGACTTTGTAGCTTCGGGGCCCTTACCTCTTTTTCATCAAATACTTAAAATTTTCCAAAGCAACGAAGTCCAAAGGACTTGATGGGTTAACTATCGCACTCATTTTCCCATATCTGATGACTGTGAATGATTCAGGCCTTTCCTGAATAGATCCTACAACCATTGTGGTTTCTTGAATCGCTACACCTCCTAAGCTTTCAAACACAGTTAAGGTGTGCTCTCGATGCCTTCCTGGCACTCATGGATTCTCTCTAGCTCAAAATTTTGTCCATTTTGACAACAAATCTCTGTGAAATGTTTGCTTCAATTTCCTCTTACATGGCCCATCTAGGATCAGTGTTGAAAACTGGAGCTATGATACCAAATTTTAACATACCCAGGATTAGACCTATTGGGCTATGCCACACTTAAACTCTTGCGAAACTTAATACATTGTAACATACCCGACCTTCCAGGATGGCCATGCCAACTCCATAAAAAAAAAAATACCATTTATATATATATATATATATATATATATATATATATAAAACTTAAGTAGACAAACATATTCTACAAACAGACAGATTCCTGCAGAAATAACAGTAAAATATACATGCAGCGTACACAGGAAAAACCAATAAACATAAACACATGTATAAATACACAACATGTAAATTAATACACAATTGATACTAATATTTTATATAAGACCACCAACTATGTGAATAACTTCCACGATCCTCCCAGCCTTAGACCATGCTGCTTATAACTCTCAGTAGTGGGTCACCCCTGAGCTAGGACTAAACTCCACCGGGGTAAAGGGGTTCCTAGCTAGGATGAGAAAAATCAGAAAGTAGGAAGGATCTCGTCCCAGGAACCAACTCAAACTACCAACCTACATCCTCTCATTCCCCACATGCCTGTCCCACCCCAGGAAGTGTGACCCTTCTTTTCTTAATAGTCCTTCGACTGCTCCACTTCCCTTCCAGGGCTTTAGAAACAGGCCATATATGAATTCTCAGATCACTATAGTTGCAATTGGGATCCCTCAGGAAAATTACTTCCCCAACAAACTCTCTCACCTAGAGAGAGTTTCTCACAGTCCTTACAACTCGCCTCTTCAATCCACGGGCATGAAAACCCGCCTCTTCAAACACATGGACCTGAAAACCCATTTCTTCAGTTCATAGCTTAAGTCAACTAGTTACATGTAATGATGAAAACAACAAAAACATTAAGCTAAGGCATCAACAAAATTCAAGTATGGAACAGGTGATGGAAACATCAAAAACCTTTGGGTTTGGTTTAGGCACTACCTATAACAACAAGGTATAGGTACGCTACTCCTCCCAGGACAAGTATGAGTTACTATTGGTAATGAAAACAATATGGTGTAGCTTCAGGAGTGCGTGTAGGATGGAGGGTGCCAATCATGTAGAGGTCGACTGATGGAGAATATGGCTGAGTGCATGAATGTCTTCGTTAGTGGGAAATAGACTAATTCCCCCCACACTTAATTTCATGCACCCCTAATGACACATGGATCTCAAGGAGCTCGTTTCTCTCCACTTGGGATTCATGCTCTTTCCCATAAAAAATTAGGATAAAATAATTATCCTCACCATAGTCTTTAGGAATAATATTATAATATTCCTTTGGAAATAAGACCTCTAGCTTAGCCCCCTTTCCTAGGTTCTTAGCCCCTCCCTTTCCCTACCTTGTGGAGTTTAGTCCCCCATACTCTTTTTTCGTCGTCGGTCTACATGCAACGATGTATTATATTAATGATATGAGTGTTTACATATACAAAAAATGTCTCAATGACCTTTAGCATCTAGGCTCTCCAGCCTAATAATCACATAAGTCTTATGGCCTATAATAACCTGGCTCACCAGCCTATGAAACATATTCACATTCACATTTACAACTAGGGCTCGGTCTTGGGGTATTACACTAACTCATAGAATGAAGGACATATCAGCAAGGAAATCCAACCTCAAGAGAACCATTCCAAGATGCAGGAAAATAAGGGTAACGAGAATTTTAAGAAAGACACTAGAAAGTAGTGTGAGTTCCACAAAATCCCCTAGCACAAAATAGATGAATGTTGCTCGAATAGTCATTGATGGTTGAGCTCAAAGAAAAAGAATTAGAATCTGACTCATACTTTCATTTAGAAAACAATAAAGGGAAATGGATAATTGATGCAGAACCCACTACTACCATCGTGACCACAACAATACAACCAAAAGAACCAGATGGGATTGAGAAGAGGGAGTACCTATTCCACTCACATATGTGGATAAAGATGACTCCACTACATTTCATTGTTGACAGTGGTAGCAGAAGAACCTGATCTCATCTGAGGTTTTCAAGATGTTGAAGTTTTCAACGATGCCACACCCCCAACCATACACCATCGAATGGTTGAGCCGGGGATGAGACATTCGTGTCATCTAGAAGTGCCACATGTCCTATGGCATTAAGCACTTCAAGGATGAGGTAGTGTGTGATGTTTCCAACTTAAATGTTGTGATTTTATTTTAGGAAAACCATATATGTGGAAAATTCATGCTATCTATGAGTCTCGACCCCACAGTGTCAATGTTACTCTAGGAGGTCATGTCTACATGGTACCATAGGTAGATTTGACTACTATCTTGGTAAAACAATGTCGCAAAGTAATCTATCATACCACAAAGTTTATCCTCTTCACAATCTTCTCAGAAGGTGAATAGAAGGACAGTGTGACCATTATAGCCTCAACCCAAGATGTTTATATCCAGTAGAAGCAAGTCGAAAATATTGTAGAGGAATATGAACAGAATGATATTCTTCGATATTTTTAACATAAATTTATTGGACACAACGCTTTTCAGGTGTGCCTGGATTCCCACAAGTATCCCCCATTGACATATGTTGGTCCTCGACCATGTTTTGAGGAAACCTTGGTCAGATTTGGCCCACTTTTGGACTTTGACACATTGATCGAGGAAGGAGCGCCTAGGCAGAGGTAAGATCACATATCTCACTTATTTTGCGGGCTACGTGGACCCAGTAAGGGGTTCTTTAGGGTTTTTGTAATGGGTTATGGGATGTCGGCCCATGGGGTTTTCACATGTTTAGGCCTTATTGTAAGGATTTGTAAAAGTATAAATAAAGAAGACTGTATTGTAAAAGGGGCCTAGAGCTAGCTAAGTGCAAGTAGTTCGAGTTGCTTTGTGCAAGAGAATTTATTTGCATCAAGGATTTGTCCTTGATAGAGAGTTATCTCAGTGCCTTGATATAGTTTTTGGAAGTAGGATTTGGTGCTTAGTGCACAGATATCCCGTCTGGTGAGAAACTCGACTTTGTGGATTAGTGTACAAGAGTAACTGAATGTAAGAAGTTGACAAATAATAAAGAGGTGAAGCGGTTTATGGACATAGCCCCACACTGGGGTGAACCACATACATTTGATGTCTTATGGTTTGCTGTGTGCAATGATTATCTTTGTTATTTTTTGCTTAGTTATTAGATTAGATATGTAATGGATATGTATATGTTTCTTTGATGCTTTTATTATGTTAAAATGCTATATCTGATTCATAGTGCTAAGTGGTAAGTGTATTATGTTCATAGTCTTTGTTGTTACTACGCTAGATCTATCCTTGGGTATGTTCTGCAATGTTAATAGGGTTAATGAAATAATCTATGTAACTCCCTAAGAGTTAACATAATACTCTGCAAAGTTTTATTATCACAGATCTGTGTCCTAGCCTGGTTACAGACACTCGCGTCTTGTAACCCCCTTGCTTCTACCTCAGGTGAGATTTTTCCTGCCTCACAGGTGTTGTCGAAAGGGCCAGTAGTCGGGGTTTTGTTGGTGTGATGTTGTTAGCGATATTTATGGTAATGGGGTAAAATGAGAAAGAATGGGTTAAAAACCCACTTGTCCTAAGTTTTGAATGCTAATGCACCTGTGGTAAGCGACAAGTAGGTCTGAGCGGCAGAAATTCACGCGCCCGGATCAATGGTGCATATGGGATTCTGGACCCC
>JZKD02S0813712.1:141182-161607 GCA_000966675.3 Picea glauca | reverse complement strand
ACTACCTTTAAGCGGGAGGGGGGGGGGTCCGGAATCAGGCATGCATCTTCCTGAAGGTTGAGATAAACATGCCTGGATAAATGGTGCTCATAATATCCTGTCCTTCTCAGCTCCTCCGGTCTTAGCCAGCGTGGGCCCCCTTCCCCGTCATGTAATCTCCTGTGCCATAGTCTCTCTTCCTGGCCGTGCAATGAGGCTCGCGCCCTTTGGCCCCTTCTGCATCCCTCGACATTTGTCCACCTCCCCCCTCCTGGTCCACGTGTTCCTTCTTCCATCTAATCATCCACTCATCGACTGTCGTGTGCCCCTCTCTTATCCACGGCAGTCTCTCGCTAAAAGCAAGCCCATCACATCTCGTCTCCTCCCCCTCCCCCTTCGACTGTTGTCTTTCGCCATGTGTTTTCCTCTGTCATTCCTCTCACGCCTCGTCACTTCATAACACGCCCTCATGAGTTTGGTGCCACCACTCCTATTATGCGCCTTATCTTTTGCACTGGCCAGCACGCCTTTTTATCCGGCAGCTCAGTTAATCTAGGTGGCAGTGCCAGGGGCCTTCCACATCCCAAAGGTGCCAAGTTGGCCGGACCATCCTCAATCCCAAGGAAGCAGTTATTGAAGCAGTTGGTGGTGGTTAGACATCGTCTCCGCCATAATGGGAAAGTTCAACGACGAATTAAAGGCACGTCGATTCGCCCATGGTGCTGTCAGAAGTCCGATTGCGTCCGCCGTTGGTGCACGATTATTCAAAGATTGCAACTGCAGATTGTCAGAAGCCATGCAGACGCAATGTGTTTAATGCGACGTCTCGGTTTTTTTGTTGTTGTTGTTTTGAGTATATGAAGGCGTTTTCGCCATTTTTGTAAGGATCAATGGTAGAGCAAAGCTCTGGACTGTAAAGTTTTAACAACCATTCTGGTTCCCTGGTTATGTATCTGTGTTTGAGACTTATTGTTTTATGAAAAACAGTTTTTCTTTTCCATCTGTGTTTCGTCTCATGCCAGAGAGTTCATGATTGAATGCTTCGTATGAATTGGAGCAACTATGTTATGATAAATGATTTATTATTGCATTGTTGTTTTCTCTGGTTTCCTGCATTTGGGCATAAGAAGATCTTGCCCTTAGATGCCTTCTCTCACAGACTGTTAGAAACCCGATGCTTGTAGCAAACCCTTGCACCCTTCTTGTAAAGTCTTCCACCTACTCACCTTTATTACAACTCAGTGTTTGAAGTTTATCTAAGACCTCACTCGCCCATGCATGCCTGGCCTAGTTTCAGAGTTGAGACGATATTGTTCTGAGTTTTCTTCCATTTGATCACCCCTTTTAAACAACTCGTGACATTAAACTGATGGGTGTCAGGCTCAGCTCCTGCAAGCAATCCAGGAGTGACTTCTGACGCTAACATTTATGGTGCCGTTGCCGGGGATGAAGTTGAATATTTTCCCCGCGATTTAACGACAATGATCAACTGATTCTGAAGGTGCATCAGATATCAGAACTTGAAGATTTCTACTGTGCACCTGGCGACTCCATTGTGACGAATCCATTGGAGCAAACCCACTGTTAATTGTGGCTTTCAGAGGCAGACGCACGCGGTCTCATCCACACTTGCCTTTAGCTACACCGGAAGCTGACCCCAAGGCGGTTCGAAGAAGAGGAAAGATCTCTACAGAAGAAGTTTCCACCACCGAAACAGGTAATACGCCATCCCCTTCTATGAGAACTCCTTTTTCTCCTCAGTTTCTTAATAGACCTCCTTCAGAGGTTCCTCGTTTCTTGAATTTTGGGAGTGTTCCTGCTGAGTTTTCCCCTCCTGGTCTGGGATTGGAAGGAGAAAGCCTTGTCACTCCCCTCTCCTATGAATCTATTCCTTAGCATATACCTGGAACTACAGAAGATTCCCTCACTCCTGCACATAGAAAAGCATCTGCTGACTTGAGCTCGTTAGCTTTCTCCCTGAATCCTCTCTTGTTTCCTACTCCACTTCGAGACTCATTCCCGGTAGTCCCTTCACGAAATCCCTCTCCTCCAAGTTCTCCTCCTCCTAATATCCCTATGGCTGGTGCTAATCCCCCTCTGAATAGGATGGATGCCATAGTTGCTGCTAGATATGCTCCTCTAATCCTACCCCATCCTATGAATCCTCTCCCCGTTGGAGACTATTTGAAATACACGCCCAAGTTCGTGGGAGAAGGAGACACAACTGTAGAGGAGAACTTGGCTGCTTTTTACAGTTATGTAGACAACCTAAACATTGGAAATGAAGATGTCTAGATGAGAGTATTCATCTAGAGCCTGGATGGCGAGGTTAGGAAATGGTTTAGAGGATTGGCCCCTGGATCTATTGCTGGAATTGAAGCCCTGGATAGTGTTTTCCTGAGGCAGTGGGGAGACAAGAAGGATTATATGTATTACATGACAGAGTTTGGGGCTCTAAAGAAAATGGATGGAGAGTCTGTCTCTGACTTCTCCAAAAGATTCAATAAAATGTATAACAAGATTCCTGCAGAGGTAAAACCCTCAGAAGCCTCTGCCCAAATTTCCTATGCTGGTGCATTTGACCCTGATTTCTGTCTTTTATAAAGAGAAAGAAGAGCCACCTCCTTAGATCAAATGCAAGATGCAGCTATAGAGGTGGAATCCAACATATTAGCAACCGACAAACTGAGGAACAAGGCCGACGCAGACAGGAGAAAGGGAAAATCGGAAGCCTCAACTTTCGGCCCATCACTGCCCTACCCTCAAGTGGATGAACTGACCCAGATGATGAAGCTTTTGTCTGAAGAAATGGAGAGACTGAAGGTGGAAAGGAAGAAAATGAACAAGGGCCCTCAGAGCATCGAGAACAAAGGGGGTTTCAGAAAGCTAAATAATATTTCTCCCCCAACTATGCACAAAGAGAGAGGGAGAGACAAGGACGACCAAAGAATTTAGGCTCCCTTTCAGAACAATTTTGTGGCCGATGAAGAAGAAGGGGAAGTAGACGATCCTCAACCTAAAATACACTATTTAGAATTCACTCCTCCTTTCCCTCGTCTGACTCAATCTGCATACGAGGAGTCTCTCATGAACAGTCAGCTAAATGAATTGAGCAAAGGAGACAAGGCTGGTGATGGCTGAGGCAGGTATAACCTGAGGTCCAACAAAAATACAACAGCACCTGATCTTCCTGAGTAGTCCACCAAAGCAGAGAAACCTGCTAATAAAGTATCTGATAGTCACAGAGGTAAGAAGGATCAACCCCTCTCTCCCCTTGTCCACAATCAAATTCCCGAAATAAGAGAAATTCCAAAGCTTACATCTTCTTTTAATTTCGAGCATGAGATTCAAAAGATCAGAATCCCTGTGCCCCTCACCAAGCTAATCAAACATGAAGAATTCAAAAAATGATTCTATAAGCTTTTGAGATCTGAAGCCTCATGCCCTTCCACAGACTTCATAAACCTTCAAGATGAAAGGCCAGAAGTTGTACTAGGCCCCATGGTAGAAGACAGAGATGATTCATCCCCTCCTTTCTACACATCCCTGAACATACATGATAAATTGCTGCACAACTACTTAATGGATTCAGGGGATTCTCACAACCTCATGCCCAAAGTCATCATGGAAGAGCTAGGGCTTGAAGTCACCCGAACCTATCATGATCTCTATTCTTTTGACTCCAAGAGGGTGCAATGTCTGGGAGTCATCAAGGACCTGGTAGTTTCTTTGTTTCAGCTGCCCATGAAGAGTATGGTCATGGATATTGTGGTAGCCAATGTTCCCCCCCTAGTTTGGCATGTTGTTGTCAAGGTCTTGGATTAAGAGACTTGGAGGGACGCTACAGATGGATCTCACATATGCCACCATTCTAGTCTTTGGAGGAGAACACAAGATATTGGACAGAGAAGCCCATCTAGCCTACATAGTCAGTGATGAAACGAACCCCACTAATCACCCCATCTTTTCACTTGACACTGGCTTAGGGTCTAGCTTGCTACAGGTCACTGAGACTCCTGAGGCCCCTTTGCAGATCAAAAAACAACCCACTCTCGATCAGGAGATGCCTCCTCCAACCACCTCTGTTTGGAAGATGTTCTTTGATGGAGCTTCCTCCAGTATGGGTGCAGGTGCCGGGGTGGTATTCGTGTCCCCTTGTCAAGAGACCATATCCATGTCATACAAGCTGGAATTCGAAATCACCAACAACGTGGCAGAGTCTGAAGCTATGGTTCTGGGATTAAGAGCTGCAAAGGAAATGGGAATTAAGGAGATGGTTGTGTTTGGAGATGCAGAATTGATCATCCAGCAGGTAAAAAATGTTTATTAGTCTAAGCATCCTTGTCTCAGAAATTACAGGAACGAGGTATGGGACCTAGTGAATAATTTCTTCCTGGATTTTAACATTTCTTTTATTCCAAGGGAGGAAAATGCTTCAGCCGACTTTTTAGCTGTCACAACTAGTTTTCTTGAGGTTCCCACACTGCCCATTGTCAGATCCGATGTTGAAATAAAATATAGACCCTCTGTACCAGACAATGTCAAACATTGGAAGGTATTTGAAGATGATCAGGAGATCGAAAAGTTTCTTCAATCCGTTGATGAATTTTCTGCATTACACATAGATGAGGATCCTGACATTGAAGGGGAATCTGACCATCACCCTGGAGGGCTTTTGAATAAAATTGCCGAACACCAGATTATTCAGCTACCAAGCAATCACATACCGAAAGTACTAATCCCATTAGAAAGGTTGTTTGATGGGAATGATGTGGCAGTAAAGGGTAGAGTTTCAGGTGATGAGGCTGACACAACTGAGTGCAACATAGGCACACCAGAGGAGCCTAGGTTTGTCAAATTGTCAAGAAGTTTGACCGAGGAACAGAGGGCCAAATATACTGAGTTGTTGAGGGAGTTTGTTGATGTGTTCGCATGGACCTATGAAGGCCTCAAAACATATGACACATCTATCATTGAGCACAATATTTCATTGAAAGAAGAGGCTAAGCCATTCAAGCAAAATCTGAGACAGATAAATCCCATGCTACTATCTATCATGGAGAAGGAAGTGAAGACGCTGCTAGATGCCCAAATCATTGTCCCCTTGAGATATTCCAACTGGGTGGCCAATCTGGTCCCAGTAAGGAAGAAAAGTGGCGAAATTAGACTCTTTGTTGATTTCAGAAACCTGAACAGGAGCTCAAGGAAAGATAATTATCCCCTGCCCAACATGGAGCACATATTTCAGAAGGTCATCGATGCATCCAGAATATCCATGATCGATGGATTCTCTGGATACAATTAGATATCAGTTATGCCTGAGGACAGAGAAAAGACAGCCTTCACCACTCCATGGGGCACATTCATGTATGCCAAGATGCCTTTTGGGTTGATGAATGTAAGAGCCACATTTCAGCGAGCCATGGACATAGCCTTCATCGGGGAGAAAGATAAGTTTTTGGTGATCTACCTAGATGACATAACTATCTTCTCCAAGATTGATAAAGAGCACTATTGCCACTTGAAGAAGGTTTTCCTGAAGTGTCGAAGGTACGACCTATCTTTAAACCCCAAGAAATCGTTGTTTTCTATGAAGGAGGGGAAGTTGTTGGGCCATATAGTATCAGTAGAGGGGGTGAGAATTGATCCTAACAGGGTGGAAGCAATACAGGCCCTGTCACTTCCCAGGTCTAAAAAAGAGGTTCAAGCATTTTTTTGGGGGGGTCAACTTTCTGAGGAGATTCATCTCAAATTTTTCCGAATTAGTAAATCACATCACAGCCATGCTCAGGAAGGGAAATGAAGTAAAGTGGACCACTGAACCCAGGGAATCTTTTATCCAAATAAAAAAGGCGTTGACTGAGGCACCTGTGCTAATCAGTCCCGATTATTCCAAAGATTTTCTGATATTTTCTATCGCCTCCTGTGATACAGTAGCGGCAGTTCTGTTGCAGAAAAATGATCAAGGGCAAGAGAATCCCATTGCTTTCTACAGCAAGGCATTGAGAGATGAAGAACTCTGATATGAGATCATGGAGAAGCAGGCCTATGCCCTGGTGAAGGCTCTTAAAGCTTTCAGAGTCTATGTATTGCACTCAAAAATCACTGCATATGTCCCTTCAACCTCTGTGAAGGACATTCTTATACAACCTAACATAGACAGGAGGAGAGGTAAATGGATTTCTAAGATCCTAGAGTTTGATCTGGAGATTAATCCCACCAAGTTGATAAAGGGGCAGGGTTTGGCCAAGTTGCTGGCTAAATCCAACTGCAAGGCCTTGGGAATGAATTTCATTAATAAGCAAGCTGAGTCATCCAACAAGCAGTTCGAGGGTTACCTATCACTAGCATCATGCCCCTGGTAGTAGGATATCTTATACTTTCTGCAGGAATTAAATCCCCCTAATGGATTGGGAAAAAATAAGGCCCGGGCCTTGAAGCTCAAAGCGGTCAGATATTGCCTCATTGACCAAGACTTGTATTGGAAAGACCCTCTAGGGGTATTACTAAGGTGTCTGGACCCGCAACAAGCCCAGAAGGTTATGATCGATTTCCATAGCAGTCTCTGTGGGGGTCATCATTTCTGGAAGACCACAGCTCACAAGATCCTCCGAGCTGGGTACTACTGGCCCACCTTATTTCCTGATGTCTGCAGGGAAATCAGAGCTTGCATCAAATGCCAGAAATTCTCAGGAAAGTAGCAGCTCAAATCCATGCCATTAAAGCCTGTGGTAGTCTCGACACCCTTTCGGTAGTGGGGATTGGACTTCATCGGGGAAATTCATCCTCCCTCAAGTGGCCAACACTGATGGATTCTGATTGTGACCGACTATTTCACCAAATGGATAGAAGTTGTCCCTACCAGAAGCACTTCTCACAAAGTGATTATCATATTTTTGGAAGATATTATAACCAGATTTGGTTGCCCCAACAAAATTGTCACTGATAATGCCTCTCCCTTTCGGTCTGAGCCTCTGGTCAAGTTTTGTGATTAGTTTGAGATTTCACTGATTCATTCTACTCCCTATTATCCTCAAGGGAACGGACTAGAAGAGTCCTCCAATAAAAGCCTAATCAAGCTTATCAAGAAGCTACTAGAGGAAAATAAAAGGGCCTGGGACTTAAAGCTCAAATTTTCTCTTTGGGCTGATCGGGTGACAACAAAGAAATCTCTGGGTATCTCACCTTTCCAACTTGTTTATGGGATAGAGGTTGTTTTCCCTATTCAGCTCGCCTTACCTGTGGCTAAATTTCTCCAGGACCTTGAAGGAGAACCTAACCATGTGCTCAGAAGGATTCATCATATGGTGGAAGTACAGCAAATCAGAGAACATGTCACGGACAGGGCCTATAATCACCAGCAGAAGATCAAGCAGACTTTTGACAAGAAGAGGAAAAAGAAAGATTTTGAGCTGGGGGATCTGGTTTTCAAATGGGATGCACCAAAGTAGAATAGGGGAAAGCACAGTCAGTTTGATGCCCTCTGGTTTGGGCCTTTCAAGATCCTTTAAGTATTTTCAAACAACACTTACAGGTTGCAAGATCTGGAAGGCCAAGAAGTTTTTAGTGGCCCAGTAAATGGGCATTTCTTGAAAAAATGTTTTTCATGAGCCGCAGTCAGCTCTTTGCCTTGTAAATATTATTTTTGTTTTTTTTTGTTTAGTTTAATAAAAGACTCCATAGCCCAACAGCAAGGCACTGAATCTGCAAAAGTGTTCTTAGAGCATCACAGGGAAGAATCTATCCCCCATGGAGCCAAATGTTAGCGATATTTCTGGTAATGGGGTAAAATGCAAAAGAATGGGTTAAAAACTCACTTGTCCTAAGTTTTGAATGCTAATGCGCCCATGGTAAGCGACAAGTAGGTCTGAGCGGCAGAGATTCACGCGCCCAGATCAACGGTGCATATGGGATTCCGGACCCCCCTTTCCTTCCTACCTTTAAGCAAAGGGGGGGGGGGTCCGAAATCAGGGGCGCATATCTTTGACGGTTGAGATCAAGGCGCCCGGATCAATGGCGCACGAGGCGATTGGGGGGTCCAGAATCGGGCATGCATCTTCCTGACGGCTGAGATCAACACGCCCGGATCAACGACGCTCAGAAGATCCCGTCCTTCTCAGTTGCTCCGGTTTTAGCCAGTGTGGGCCCCCTTCCCCGTCATGTAATCTCCTGTGCCATATGCTCTCTTCCTGGCCATGCAATGAGGCTCGCACCCTTTGGCCCCTTCTACATCCTTCGACATCTGTCCATCTCCCCCCTCCTGATCCGTGTGTTCCTTCTCCCATCTAATCATCCACTCATCGACTATCGTGTGTCCCGCTCTTCTCCACGACAGTCTCTCGCTAAAAGCAAGCCCATCACATCTTGTCTCCTCCCCCCCCCCCTTCCACTGTTGTCTTCTGCCCTGTGTTTTCCTCTGTCATTCCTCTCACCCATTCTCACTTCATAACATGCCCTCCTGAGGTTGGTGCCACCACTCCTATTATGTGCCTTATCTTTCACGTTGGCCGACACACCTTTTTATCGGGCAACTCAGTTAATCTAGGTGGCAATGTCAAGGGCCTTCCACGTCCCAAAGGTGCCGAGTTGGTCGGACCATCCTAAATCCCAAGGAAGCAGTTATTGAAGCAGTTGGTGGTGGTTAGACATCGTCTCCGCCATAATGGGAAATTCCGGTGATGAATTGAAGGCACGTCGATTCGCCCACGGAGTTGTCAGAAGTCCGATTGCGTTCGTCATTGGTGCACGATTATTCAAAGATTGTAGCTGCAGATTGTCAGAAGCCATGCAGACGCAATGTGTTTAATGCAACGTCTCGGTTTTGTTGTTGTTGTTGTTTTGAGTATATGAAGGCGTTTTTGCCATTTTTGTAAGGATCGATGGTAAAGAAAAGCTCCCGACTGTAAAGTTTTAACAACCATTCTGGTTCCCTGGTTATGTATCTGTGTTTGAGACTTCTTGTTTTATGACAAATAGTTTTCCTTTTCCATATGTGTTTCATCTCATTCCAGAGAGTTCATGATTGAATTCTTCGTATGAATTGGCGCAGCTATGTTATGATAAATGATTTATTATTGCATTGTTGTTTTCTCTGGTTTCCTGCATTTGGGCGTAAGAAGATCTTGCCCTTAGATGCCTTCTCTCATAGTCTATTAGAAACCCGATGCTTGTAGCAGACCCTTGCACCCTTCTTGTAAAGTCTTCCACCTACTCAACTTTATTACAACTCACTGTTTGAAGTTTATCTAAGACCTCACTCGCCCATGCATTCCTGGCCTAGTTTCAGAGTTGAGATGATATTGTTCTGAGTTTTCTTCCATTTGATCACCCTTTTTAAAAAACTCATGACATTAAACTGATGGGTGTCAGGCTCAACTCCTTCAAGCAATCCAGGAGTGACTTCTGACGCTAACAAATGTCAAGCATTGAACCCTAGGTTTTCCCCTGTGCCAACAACACAACTCTTCTTGCTGCATCTTCATCTACTTCAACAAGACAAACAACTCACCAAGGTTCAGATTCAACAGAATTTTCTCGATCTCTCATGGGAACTTAACATAATGGGGACCATTTCTTCCAAAGGGGGGAGGAATGATCCAGGTGGATCTCAGTGACCATCCACTGTTTCCACTAAATCAACATTTCGAGGCTATGGTTTTGACAAACCATGATATTCACCCTTTTGACGGGGAATGAAATGTAATTCCATCTTCATTTGTTAATTATAAACATCATGTGAGGATTTCCTAATGGTTTTATGTACATGCTTACAATGTAGTGTTAATGCATTGGATCCCATTAGAACTCAGTAGTTAAACACACTCAAGATATAGTAGTATTGGGATGGGTGATCACCTGGGAAGTCCTAGTGTTTTACATGCGTATGGAATTTTATAAACTTAGTTCAATTTATCCCACATGCATCATGGGAATTTTTCTCCTCTCACTCTCTCATATATAATTGAGGTGAAGGAATCCATTTAGGCATGAAATGGAGAGTGTGATGTAAATATTTTTGTGAATGAAGCATAGACAACATCCCTTTCTTTTCAGAGATAAGCTACCCCATTCTGCCAGTTTGTGTTCTATAATGTTTTTCTCTCTTATTCATTAATAGAAGTCGGGTTTCACTATATTTCTATGTTCTATGCTATAATTTTTTTTGTCTTGTTTCCTTCTTAGCATAATCGGAATTAACGTGGTGATTTTGTAGCAAGGCATATGGGTTGAACCACGAAGGGGGCCCACTTTGAGGTGAGGCACTATGTATGCTTTTTGTATATATGATGTAGATGTATGTTGTAGTTTTAACTCTATTATGTTCATTTGTTGGTGTTAATTTCCTTCCTAACAATTATTTCCTTGGCTTCCTATAGACCATTTTGTTGTAGAAATAAGTTATTAGCTATCAAATTATAAATCACTTATGGTGACAGTCTAATACAAGAGAAAAATAAGTGTTATTACAGGACTAGGTTACTGATGATATCACTCTGAGAAGATCCAGAAATTGGGCATGAAGCCATAGTGTTAGGATTTATTTAAACATTTAAATTGTAGAAGAATCAATTTATATTTGCAAGATTTACAAGTTTTTTTTTTATTTAAATTTCAAATTAGAATGGATACATTGCTTTTAAGTCATTTGCATAGAACAAATAATTTTTATTTTCCATAGGATATAGAAGTTAATATGTATATGATTTTTATTCAGTCAATACAAGGAACTTGTTCTTTGTATACAACACATGATGCCTCACAAGATTTATAGAACCCTAGGTTAATAATTAAGTGATTTAGTGGATTGAGTTTACCCTTTCCTTTTAGGAAGGTAATTAAAAAAATTGTAATTTTTGGTGCCATTATTGAATTTGTGACATGGTCTAACCCTTTCCCTAGCTTGCAATATTAAATCCCAACTTTCCTCATAAAATTCACTTAAAACACATGATTTTTAGTTCCATCCGCGGGTCATATGTGTACAACTTGCGGATGTCCATGGGTTGCTAGTTGACAACTCATGGATTCCCTAAAAAAAAATTGAAAAATAAAATAATTCCTTATTTTTGGGTGGGGATTTAGGTTGGGCTCATTTCCAAACCTCCCTAAGACATTACTCAACGAAATTCAACCTCCTTAACCTCTTGAGGATGGTGTAAAGGAACCTTTAGGGACATGAACGAGGAGGAAAACCATGGTGCAAAGTTATGTTGTTGGATCTGCAAGTTTCCCTATCTCCATTCTCTGAGTAGCATCCCCTTGTTTGGGAACTTACTTTCTAGTACTCCTTCTTCTCCATTATAAGACTATAGGGTGTGTTCCTATCCCTATTGAGTAATACAAAGAAGGCCCATTGTGTTAACTTGATTCTTGAAGGACCATTGGAGTAACCTAGGAAGTTGGCTTTGAGACAATGCCGATGGTTGGAGTCATGTTGTAACCACTCGTTTTCACATTTTTCAATAAAAAAGTTCTCTTTCCCCCATACATGTGTAAACTGGTTTCTAGTTGTTGATATATGCTAACTTCTTTCATATACTGGAATATTTGCATGTTATATGTATGATTGGAATATATAACTACCTTGTTGTAGCATAGTTTTGGTATTCTTTTACAGGTTCATACTAGTGGAGATCAGGAGAAAAAATGAAGATGAAGAGTGAGGATCGACATCAGATGTAGGATACAAGGTGTGAGGCCTCTCCTTCTCTCTATATATCTATATTTTGAAAGTAGTTATTTCTTTACAAGTCTTGTATGTGGGTTAGGGTTCTGTCTTTTATATAGTCAATCTCTACTATGACATGAACAAAAGTCACGGGGGGAAAATCTCGTAACAGAGTTGGCAACCACATTGGGGATTCTCCTAGTTTGGGTTGGTCTTAGGGTTTCTTGTGTTCTCTTGGTTTTGATGATTTTTATTGTCTTCTAGACTTTCTTTCCAAAGAATTTGTCATCTAGAATCTTTGGCCTAAGTTTTTGGAAGCCTCCTTCTAGGTTAGCTCTTTTATTTTTTCAATTTTTACTGGTTCATCCGTGCTTTGGATTTCGATGAGTCACGTATATCTGTGCTTTTCCTTTGTATTACACATGGATATCTGTGAGTTGTAGTGTACACAGTTGCATATCTGTATAGAAGTTGATTTTTTTAACCTTTTTCTCTTAGTCTGGAGGGTCTGGGTTGGTTCTTCAACACAAGTTGAGCCTCCTAGGTTTTTGTTTTCTTTGAATTGATTTGTTAAAGTCCTTCAAAACTCTCAAGTCAGCTAAAATTTCTCCCTCTTGGTTTCCCTTTTATCCCTTGGATTGCATGACTATAAGACTAGTCTCGTTCTCAAGATCTCGGTTTTCTGGTCAGTGTTGTGGTCATCTTTGAAACTTGAGTTTATATTTGAGTAATAGAATTTTATTTTGTGTTTTCCTTGGTTTTTCAAAACCTAAAACTAATTTTTTTCCTTCTTTTATCATCTTTTCTTAGTTTTTCTTTGGTAGAAAGAAAAAGAAAACAAAACAAAAAAAACTAGTTTTTCTGCTAGCTAGGTCTCTTTCTTTCTTTGCATTGTTTTGCATTGTTATTTGAAAAGGAAAAATATTTTAGCCTAGAATTTTTTTTTCTTCTCACCTTAAAAGCATTTCAAAAGAAAAATAAGAAAGAACATCCTTTGTTTTCTTCTTTTTCTTTTCTCAAAAGGCTGCATTGTCATCTTGCATCAGAAAGAAGAAATTTGCATTTAAAGGTTTGAAGGATTGTTCATGCATTTTATTTTTAAAACTCTTTTTCATTTAAAGAATTAGTGTAAAGTTTTATTTTCCAGCGTTCTTATAAGTTTCATTTTTTTTAAGAGTCTCAAACAAGATCAGTTTCACTCCATAACCCTTGACTAAAAACAAGCACTAAAAACGAATGCTAAACTTAAAATGTACTAGACTTTGTTTCTAGGGTTCAAAAACAAGTTTAGGCTAGGGCCTTGGTTTAGGTTGGAGAGTTAATTTCTCCAAGGCCATAAAACAAATGTAGGAGTATGAGCTAGGGACATTTTAAATCCAATTGTTGTATAAGTATAGCTGGGAGCCTCCTCTAACACATGAGCTAAACATGAGGTCGCATAAAGGAGACTTGAGGAGATACCCCTCTGAATCTTAACTGAGCGTAGTGGAAATATTGTATATTGGGGGTTTCTATAGTGCCTTTACCTCTATGAGATGAAACACTTAAAAATATTTGGGATTTTTTACCTTACCCATACATTCAAACAGATTATGTCTAAGCTACTAGAGGTTCATGCAAACATCCAATATCTACAGAACTGGGATGAGTCACAGGCCACTGTGCGACTACAGGAGGAGATTGTTGTAGGAAAATTCTCATGTAGACAGGTGAATCTCCTCTTGGATTATAAACCCCTATACCAAGACATAAAACATGCTAACATTAGACACTAACATTCCTTTGAATCTAAATAATTAATTAGAAAGAGAAGGAGAAGGAATAAAGTTTGATGCACCTTACTCTGATGTTTGTCCTTGCTACTCCAATTTGAGCTTGATATACAAACTCTTCAGCACCGCTCAATACCTACAATGCAATGGAAAATAAAATACAAATAACTCATACTCTACTCTATAATATTAGTCCAATCAAAACCATCTATAAGACAAACATATGTAAAGAGACATAGGTTAGAAGGAAATAGGCCAAGCATTAATGAGAACTCTTAAAGAAATGATTATAGACTGTAGATGTAGTTGCAACAACTTCTCCAATTTCTCCTCATCCATCCCTTGCACAAAGCTCCCAAAATCAAAGGTTTCATATCCTAAATATTTCTCCCAAGACCATAGGTTTGATACCTTAAATATCCACTATCATGAGATCATAAGTTTGGTATCTCTAAACTCTTCTCTCCCCCCCTTATCCATGGAAATCCTTCATTATATAGGAGTTGGAGGATTAACCACCATGGAGAGGTTAACTCATCAGATCCACTAAAAAGGGATCTAAAAGATATTTAGGGAGAAAATATTTCTTAAGGATTTTAGGGAGGAAATATCTCTCAAGGATTTTAAGGAGGAAATATTTCAACCATCCATGAGATCCTCCATATTCCCTAAAAAATAGGAAACCAAATGTGATGTGGATTCTCACACTTAATTAATTTCTTTTTCATGAATATTAATAATAATTCATGTGCACATGGTCTTTTGGCCTTCATGTAATATATCCCTCCTCCACATTGACTAGGGATTGGGACATAGGTTATTCCATGGTGTCAAGGTGTATGAGACACTTATATGACACTTACGACACTTAGGGAGAGGTACATAGGTGTGAAAATTTCATGTGTAACATAATGCCCCCTAAAGTGTGAGGTTACAAGAGAGAATGATGACCGAAACACTTTACAAATATTTAATGCAAGGGTGAGGAGTTGGAGAACCCGGAAGAAGTTGCAAACAACCATCAAACAATATTAAAAATATTTCCATTTTTGAGGCAGGGATACCTATGCTCGGAATACGAGATGAATCAAAGCACGGTCACCGACTAATACATTGCGGTTCCATGAAAAATATTGACTAAGGATATGGCCACCAAATATACAATGTGGATCCATAACTCTACGACATGAACTAATCATAGCCACGAGAAATACATAGTGGATCCATGAGATGATAAAACATAGCCACTGACCAATACAATGTGGATCTATGTGACAGTATATACATCAGCATGCTCAAATAATCTCCTTTGCAGCCTGAGAAAGAAGATAACAAAGTGAAAGCTCAACCCAGGGTCTTCGTCCTAAACCCGATGTAGTACGAATCTAACAATGTGAATAAGTGTTTTGATGTCGAACATGGTAGAAACCACTTGATTACTGGTCATTGAGGTAAATCATTAACAAGTGTGAGGGAAATCACTAGTGATGTCAATGACTCCCAAGGTAACCTAGTACAATCCAACAAATGTGAATAAATGAGTTGAATTCAAACATTCATGGAATCATATGATTAGATGTCAATGATGTAAACCTACTATCGGAAGTGAGGAGGCCTTCCATTGAGGCATGCAAGTGCCAAGGTACTAATTGGTTTCTAAGTCTAATTCCTAGATGATGTGTTGAATTCGAAAGGAAAAGACTCGTCGAAGGAGGGCCTTGATGTATCCCCCATCAACGACACAAAACTAAAATAGGAAAGTGATGTAAGATGATGAATCGAATGAATATGAACTGACACAAGAAATGGAAACTGGCAATACTACAGATGGATATTTTGAAGTGAAACTTCCCTTGAACATGATGAAGCATGACAACTGATTTGGCAACATTGACTCAACAAGTACCAAGAATGTAATGCGATGAAAATAAGAGAAATCTTTGACTGGACAAAAAAGTATGGTGACACATGGAATTAGCATGACTCAGAGACAAGAAGATTACCCAACTATAAGATAGGACGCAAAAAGGTGCCATGTTCAAGGGAAAAAATAGCTTCCATAAAGGATTCTCAAAAACTTGACCCACTTCCTTCAATCCCCGCCCCCATCCAGATAGATGAGTACCTCTTTTTAATTTAATGAGCTCTAGGAGGGTAACACATGCTCAATATAACTCACCTTCAGTAATTTCCTCTTCCTTTGTTTAACGAACTGAAAGAAGTAAGGGTTCATTCCCATATGGGTCCTTCAATGTGTAGTTTAGAGATTCCAAAGAAGGAAAACTCGATTTTTTTTCATGCTTAGAGAGTTTGAAAAGAACTTAAAGGCGACTCCAGGGTTGTTCTTCTTTGTAATTTTAGTCTCATGAGGCCAAAAAAGAGATAAACTACCACTTGAAAGACACCCTTTCAAACCTTTTAACGAGTTTGAAAGAAAACAATATCACTCGACAATCTTTTCATGTTTAGATCACCTAAAAAGAGCTTAAAGGAGACTCCAGGGGGTTCCTTTTTCGTATAACCTTTACGAGTCTGAAAAAGTGATAAAATTCTACTTGATTAAATTCTCATGTTTTTACGAGCACGAGAAAGAACAAAGACTAAGCTCAGTATTGGTTTCATTTTTACACAAGCTTGAAACAAAATTAAACTTATTCTTATAAATTCCCAACATAATTTCCAAAGGTAGGGATACCCATGGATGGTTGGTACTCTGCCCCTAGCTTGAAAGCTAGCGGCTTAACTCCAGAATGATAATAAAAGGTTGGAGACATGCCCCCCCAAGATTCATTTCATTCACCGACTTTGATTTTGTCACCAATTTCTGTACTAGATGGAGAAAAAGGATAAGGGTGGATGAAAGAAGTTTCAAATATGATACCTAACGAAAGAATCGAATCAACATCTACAAGATCTAGAAAAAGACTCGACTCAATATCTACGAGATCTAGAGAAAGACTTGACTTTAAGGGAGAGGTGATTTTTTCATTTTTTTAACAAGCTTGGAACAGGAAAGAACTATGTTCAGGACCTCTGTTTCATTTTTTAACAAGCTTTCCACAGAGAACCAAAACTATGCTTGTAGATTTTGTTTCATTGTTTAACGATATTTATACATAGAGGAAAACTATGCTCATGACCTCTATTTAATTTTTTAATGATATTTCCATAGAGAAGAAAAAAATTTCTCATGGCTCCGTGTTCAATCCCCAGATTTTTATTTCATTTTTTAACGAGCTTGCTACAGAGAGGAAAACTATGCTCATGTCTCTTGGTTCAATCCCCATATTTCTGTTTCATTTTTTAACAATATTTCTACAGAGAGGAAAACTATGATCATGACCTCTCATTGATCATGGCTTGCAAGGGGACAATGCTCTGAAAGGAATACATGTCAAGGGACAAACATCAATCATGGCTTCCAATATATATTCACTAGATGGAAGAAAAGCACTCTGGAAGGAATACATGTTGATGAACTCGATAAGGGTAGGGAGATATGGCTCTAATATCCCTATCAAAGAGATGAACATTTCAACTACCAGATCTAAGTCAGGAGAAGGGAGAGATTTCCTCTTGTTTAGGGTTGAATGCATGGGGCAGGTCGTTACATAATTGACCTGTGGCGGGGCAGACATCCCTGACATGTATGGACTATTCAAGGAAGGTGGATGGTTGATCATCGGATGAGGGTGAATGAATGAAAGGTGGTCGATCATTACTATGTTTCCATTGTGAGGGAAGCATATCACTCGAAAAAAAGTGGACACAAAATCTCTCATAGCATAGACATAGTCTCTCCCGAGGAGTAGGTTAAAGTCCAAGGGGTCGTGAACTACCATTACATCAACGTAGACCATTTTTCCTCCCAAAGTAACTTGAAACTAAGGAAGGATCCGTAAAGGTTGACTAGCTCTTCTGTCAAAGGTCAAGATATTCTGAGTCAGGGGCGCAATTTGCGGGGAACCAAAATCTTTCCAAGCATTCATGGATAAGATGTTAAGAAAAGCACCTTCTTCTATTGTAGTGTTAGGAATATTCCTATCACAAACCTGCATGGTGATTTGGAAAGGCACGTAAGAAGGAAGACGAGGTTCTATCAAATGATTCCAATCAATAGAAATCATATGATTGCTTGAAGGGGGTGCCATCAGGAAGAGAAAAGTTCCCCCTTATCTGGGTGAATCAGTATTAATGAGGTAGACTTGAACAACATCCTCACTCTTTGAATGAGGAGTGGGATCAACTGGTGGTGGAATTGGATCAAGCACTTTGGTTGCATTCTTCAAAGGAGGATTGGGATTGACTGACGGTGGAACCAGATTGACCACTTTGGCACTCTTCAAAGGAGGAGTGGGATCGACCGATGACAAAACCAAATTGATCACTTTGGCATTCTACAGATGAAGGGTGGGACTAACTGATGACGGGACTAGATCAGTCACTTGGGTTTCACTTTTCATATGAAGAGCATGGTTGATCGATGAAGGAATTGGATCAACTACTTTGGTTAGTGGTTCAACCGAGGATGAAACTAGATTGACCACCTGATCAAACAGACTGACCGGAGATGGAACCAAATTGACCGGTCCATCAATTAACGATGGTTTGGGAGAAATCTTTCGATAACCAGTTGGAAGTTGAAGATTTTCCAAAAGAGAAGAGGCCTCATCCATACGAGGACAAAGGTGAGAGTAATGATCACCTTCACATAACATACAAGGAAATTTGATAGTTCTTTTCTTCCTACCAACCTTAACATCACTATTTGATGGGGTGTCACCAACATGTCCAATAGGGGCTGATGATGTGGAAGACCACATTTCTAAGACCTTGGGAAGACCAGGGAAATCCCTCAGAAAGTGGTCACCCATACAAAGATTACAAGGGAATTTGTGTTTTAGATTCTTCATTGTAATCTTATCGACCTCATCAACACTCCTAGTATGATTAACACTAGTTGGTTGCTTGGATCCAACATTTGATGTGGTTGGAAGCTTGGTCCTTTTCAGTTTCTTCTTCTTCTACTATTTTTGTTTCTTCTTATTCTTATCAACCTGGCTACTTGCTTTAGAGATTTCACTAGATAAAGAAGGAGAAAGGGAAGGAGACTTAACAGGTGAATAAGGAGAAACATTGACATGAGGTTGATGTGTGGGTGGTGTGCTTACATCTGAAGCACTAGATGCATTTGATATTACCGGAGTGGAAAAAAACCATACCAATAACCCAATTGTGAGACCTGGAATGCTCAAAGTAGCGATATAAGGAGGACCAAATTTTTCGTAAGAAGGATAAACAAAAGGTTCCCCTGGAGGAGGGGTTGCTCCATTGGTATTTTTGGAAATTGACACCACAAGTAAATATCCAACCTAGAGTCTGCTAGGGAAAATAAACAACACATGCTAAAAATATAGGAATCAAGAAAAAAAAAAAACCTTCTCACAATGAACACATATGTGGTGATGAAATACAACATCATGAGAACAATATAAGAAGGGGTTGATATAGAGAGGGTGGAAAAGTTACGTTGATGACCTGCTTAACATACTTACACCCTAGTGCAAGTTCCCACACATAATCATGGGTATACCCTCCAAGGAGCCCTAGTGAGTTTGGCCAACGTTGATTCCAGGTACCATGAAGACTTTCCCCTCTACAGTCACCTCGTGTAAATAACCTAAAGATATAGGATACTAAGGTTACCAATTACGACAATGATGCATGGGGAAGCAGTCGATAGTCTGATCGACATGAAACGATAGGGTATCTAAGCTCGAAATCACCTCGAGAAGATCCGCACATGATTTTATTCTCAAGTGACCCCCAATAATACGCGCAATCTCTACACTAAGACCAACAAAGCAGGGTGAGTAACTTTGTCGGCCCTAATGCGACCTCATGATTGACCCTTGTGTTAGAAGGGCTTCTGAGGACAAAATGTAATAAATGGATTTACTGCTCGCTAGCACAAGATTCTATGTTTTTTTATAGATTTGGAAAGTTATATTTTCAACCTATTCCAAAGCCCTACAACCTAAGATGATGTAGGTTTTCTACCAGAAAATGTAAACATGTAGGATAAATTTTAGTTTACCGCTTGATTTTTAAGGTTGTTGTTTACTCAAGAGGAAAATGGCATGGACTAAATGATGTTTTGACCGACTCTAAACAATGAAAATAAACAAGAATGCAAATATTTCACTTCAATGAAAGCTATATTACGAGAATGAGAAAACATTTATCATTCCTAAATGCACAATGTCCCAAGATTTTATTAAACTCATCAATATCAAAATCCTCAAGAAATGATGCACTACTCCATTAAGCAAAAGACATGAAGCAAAAAGGGCTTCAAACAAAGCATGCACTCAAAGTAATGAAAATTGAAAGAAAACAAGTAGAAGATAAAATGTTCTAACAATAAATCAATCAAGGATTCGACAATCAATCAACCATTCAAGGAAAACAAGAAAATGCAAAGAAGAATCCAAGAAAAGACAGGGAGAAAGAGGTGTTATCACTGAAATTTCATCCGTAAATGGTTACAGGAATCCAGCATCTCCAAACAACTATTAGTTCATCCATGGCCCAAAAAATGCATTTCCAAAGGGCATAAAACTATACAACTGGTTATAAAATCAACATGCGCTCAGAATGCAAAGGAAGCGTGTGCACATGTGCAAGTCAAAAACTCCGGAAAAGCGCACATGCACCCGATGCGCGACCGTGGACGCAAAAATCCACGCACACTTCAGAACAACGCATTAATGATTCCGGTCGGCTTACCACCCACTTCTAGTTCATCTCCCAAGTCGATTTGACCCCCAAATCTGAGTTGAATCTGAGTGGGGGGCTGGTCAAAGACCTAGAGGTTCCCTAAAGGGCCCCTTGTTCACACTAAAGACCTGTTGGATAATGCCTCAAATCTTTTCTATAAAAAGAGACCATGGGTGCACTATATTTCCAAGAATATATTTGTATTGTTATGCTGCCTCTATTCTCC
>JZKD02S0813712.1:101954-118240 GCA_000966675.3 Picea glauca | reverse complement strand
CATTTTCTTATTGTAAGGAGAGCAAGTTTGTGAGGGCCCAAAGAGCCTTCCTTTGGAGGAAGAAGGAACCACAGTTCCCTTTCTTCATTGTGCTTTGATTTCATCAATAGACCAGATCAAAAACATTGGTGATATTGGTCTTGTTGTCTTTGTTATTTCTTTTTCCATATGCTCATAGTTTTAGTTTATTTTAATTTAATTCTTTCTTATAGTTTTGTTGTTCTTTTTCTAACTCTTTCCTCTACAGTTGTCATGCTCAGCAAGACCCAACTGGGCATGTAAGCACCCTTTATTTGCTCACCAAGTGACGAATTGGGTGCAAACACATATAATAGAGAGTGCACAGGTTTTTTAACCCACAGGGGCATCTTCCGAGCACGTGCGCCAAACTCATTGTGTTTCTCAGCACATTCTGTGTACCTCTGTCAACAGGTCATTTCTGATTTTCACATTGGCGCCACATGTGCCTCTGTCTACTTTGCGACCCGCACATCTGTCCAAAAATTCACACATTGTAAGGATTTTTGTGATATGTTGAAGGCCCATGGCCTTCTTAATCTTGATTCTATGAAAAATTTAATATGCACCACACTTAGATTCCCTCTCCACATGCAACAAGGTGACACCTAACTTATTAAAAATTTGGCACACTTTCACTTGTTCACAAAAAAATTCACTACTCACTCACATAGTTTCATCTAGAGTCATGGAGGTTGAAGTAGGTTTCCTCCAAAGGGATTTTGAAACACCCCACCCTTTTCTTGATGAAACTATCCACTCCCACTTAATTTCAACAAGATTGGTTCACACCCCCAATCTCTCAAACAACTACATCTGAATTTTTTCTAAAAACTCACTAAGTTTTCCTCCACAGGAGGTGCCAAAAGAATTTTTTTTAGTCTAGGTAGGATCTCGGGGATAGGCATCCAAATAACTCCCCATTATCTAGTTCTCACATCTTCAAACAGTAGAAGTTGTCAAATAGGGAACTTTAAAATCCTCCAAGTCAAGTTTTCCTAACACCATAAGGTAGGGAGATACCCATGAAGGGTCAAAGGTCGAGGTCTGGTTGTTCTGTGCGTCCCCCCTTGAGGCACCCACCTCTTGGATGAGATCCAAACCGTGACCCATTTCTGAGGCCAAAAATCTAAATGTCACACTTTGACTGAGGTACCTAGTGACCAAATTTTAGGAAATCTACCCAGGTGGCAATTGTGGGCTAAAATTGCACCTTGATTGGATTTTTTGTGGATATTGGGAAATATCACTAGTTCTTTCGGGATATGCCCCCTCTACCTCTCATTATAACTGATTGTTTCATCCTTCACTAGTTCCTCTTCCAGTGGCTTCAGACCCCACTGTTGAGTGCTATTAGAAGGTCTAGTGCTATTTTGAGAGGAATGACATTATGTCTTTTAGGACACGAGCATTTGTATTCTTTGTTCTCCCATGTAGACAGAATCTACCTACCCACATGTATGTTTCTTTATCCATTGATTTATGTATGATTCTCTTTTGATTACAAATGATTAGGAAATATATTGTGAAGGTCCAAGTAATACAAATTCTCTTGTTAATTTATTACTCTCATCACCAGTTGCACACATTCATTTTTCTAGTCGGACATCATAGGGGACCCACAAAACCCCTGTCATTCCCAATGCTTGAAAAAAATCCCTACCATTCGAGGAGGAGTTCCTAGTCTTGCCAACTCATCGACTACCCCTTCTCACACCCCTGTGAGTGCTACTGTCTTGGGATCAACTTTTCTTGGGTCCACTTCCCAAGGTCAACCGTTCACTTGCTCTCATTTACATGGAAGCGGGGGAGAAACTTCTTCCCAAGGAGGAAGTATAACCCCACCTAACCCCCCTCAAGGGTCAGGTACACAAAACACTCACACAATGGATGGAACTAACCCTTCGCTGCCACTTCATATGCCATACTTGGCTTCTCTCAACATACTATATCTGAGAAAACTCACCAATGATTCTATATTGCATGACCCCACATGGCCTGCAATTCCCACCAAACTACCTTCAGACATCCCCAATTTTGAAGGAAAGGAAGGAGACGAACCTACCAACCATGTCATGACCTTCCACTTATGGTGTTCTTCCAACAATATCATGGACGACTCCGCTTGATTAAGGTTATTTCAATGCACACTCACTGGCCCACCAACCAAGTGGTATGTAGACAAAAAATCAGGGTCCCATGCGACTTTTGAATCTTTGGCCAAAGCATTTTTTACCTTCCTTCAATTACCAATTCTCCATGAAAATGGTCTTGAAATACTCTTTGATTTTAAACGAACCTTAGCCACACATATCATTGACCACATTCACAAATGGCGTCAACAATGTAGTTTATGCAAAGCAAAAACCACCAAACAAAAATTCCTTAATTGGTTTCTTAGATCACTTGTCTCCCTCCTCGACAAAGATGTGGCTTCCACCTTCCCCCAATCCGAAGAAGAAGCCATAAAAAATTCTCAACAATATGATCTCATCTATTCACAGTCAGGATACTTATACACAGTACTACCTGAACTCCCCAGACTCATACCATTCGACCAGGACAAACCTGGGATGTCCCACTCAGCAGATGGATTTATTGGTACCACAACACACCACAATCCACACCCCCAACCACCACCTATGTATGGAACACCTCATTATCCGTAGGTATATGGAGGACCCCCTTATTATACTCCTCCCCCTTATCAACAACCATACCCTATTTCCCTTCCTCCACCCATAAGTAGACCCCCGCCAACACCCACAATGCGCCTAGTTGTCCAACCAAGTTATGGTACCCCCTCTACCTCAGCGTATAGCCTAAGCACTAGTGAAAGAACTACACCTTCCTATGTACCCTACGGATCATTGCCACAAAATAATTCGTACTTTCCATTTCTTGGCCCTCCACAGCCCATGGCTCCACCACAAGGACACCCACATGCTGGAGTTAATTTTGTTTAGCCTTCTCCCATTCAACAATATCAAAATTTTGAACAAATGAATACGAAAAATCCAACCCATCAGTCAAATAATGCCAAAAATAAAGATAAAAACTGAAACAATAATAATCCAGGACCAGGAGGGAATCACCCCCATCAGAACCAACCTTCTGGGGGAAACCAAAATCAAGGGAACCATAACCCCCAAGGGGGAAATAACAACAAATGCCAAGGGAATAATAAAAAAAATATGTGAACAAACTTCCCTTGTTCCCTTTGCGATGAGTATGGCCATTATACTCACCATTTCCCTCAAATTTTTGACTTTAAACAAATGAAATAATCTAGAAATGGACCACATCCCCTAGCATCGCTTGCCCCGCTGCAGGCCCCTCAACAATATGTGCAACAACCACCCCAAGTCATGTTGCAAAACCCCATTCCACACCAAGGGGTGATGAACACCCAATAGGACATGCATCCTGCCCCACCACAGATGGGACAGTATCCAAACCCTGGAACTCTTGCAGATTGCACCATCCTCCTCACTAGCGAGGAAGAGGTTCTTCTACAAACGTGGAGTCGTCAATAAAAAACACCCCCTGACTCTACTCCCATTACCTCAAAAGAAACACTAGTCACAAATGGACCACCTTTTATAATTCCACACCCTAATACTGAAACACCCCTTCGTATTCCTCACATCCGATTGCGATGGAATTTCAACAACCCTTAGGCTAGGGTGACACACAATTATAGTCTGGTCAATGACTTGGCACAATATCCTGCTGTCATGTCATTTTTATAAGTCCTTCAAACCTATCCTACTCATCATAAGTCATTAATTTGAACCCTAGGGGCATTCAACCCTGCTAATACTTGACTCATCACCTTTGATCTTGATAGTAGGGAACCTTGTCTCCCCACTTTGGTAGCTTTCCAAATACTAGTTAAAATCTGGAACATCATAGTTCATCGATGCATCACTGATGAAGGTTCATCCACATGCATCATGTCCAAAACCATATGGTATAAAATTTTCTCCCCCAAGCTCATACCATCCGCCATTACTCTGAGATCTTACGATGGACGACCATCCTCTCCTAAAGGGCTCTTTAAAAATGTCACCATTGAACTCGGGGGAAAGATTATCCTCATTGACATTGAAGTTATCGATGCCCTGCTCTATTAAAACATCTTGTTAAGACATAGCTACATGTACGTTATGAAAGATGTGTCCTCTTCTGTGTTTCACACGATGATGTTCCCCCACAACAGAAAGATCCTCACCATCGACCAAGTGTCACATTACGAGCCCAACCCTTCCTCCAACATCGATAACATTTTACCTTTTTTCTACACTAATCCCAATGTCTACCCACTCGTTGAGATGGGCCCCAACATCTTCAAAGATCCATCCTTTCTAGGGGCATACCACAGAGCACCCCCACTCATCCATCCCTCAGCTCAAGTATGCGTAATCTCATCCAACAGAACAAAAACCGGAGATACCCTTCCTCCCATAGAGGCTTCCTTACTATCAGACATCCCACTAGTCACAGAGCTCCTCCCTCAAGATTCCTTTGAGAATTCTTCCACTACACCTATTCCCAATTTCACCCTCCCCAAAGGCCACATCCCAGTTTGGGAGACAACCCCCCAAGCCATTACTCAAATCCCCTTATTTTACCCCCCACCGCGCGTACAAGATTTCCAAGTAGCCACAAATATTACCCTTCCCAATATGGTGCTGGAAATTCCAGTATGGTATCTACATCCACCTGATATGGTCCCTCAACCATCCCTTCCTTCCCAAACTGAAGGCATAACAATGAAGATACCAGTCCTCACTCCCACCGCACCACCCTCACCCCCACTTGCAAGCACCACCACTATAGTTGGGGGCAGAAGGAAGAAGAGAGATCCCACTGCTACACTTCCCCCGGAGTTCAATTTCCTTATGCAGTATGGGAGAAATAAGGACACCCCACCAATCGATGTCTCTCTCTCCCCGAGTTACACGATTTAATCTAACTTCCTCAAGAAACCACACCGCTCGTCGTGCCACCCAACGCACCAATTACTACCACCACGTCTCCAAACACCAGTACCACAGGGCTGCGAACCAAATTTACCTATGTCATCTTCTCAGAGTATGGCCATTACACCCACCATTTCCCTGCGCTACCTCGATCTCGACAGACACTAACGGTAGTATGCCAGAGATTTCAGAAAGAGTCTCCCCCATCCACATCATCAACTTCTCCTATCATGGACATCCACTATGTCACGACTTCAGTTAACGAATAAATGAGATTCCCTTTCTCTTTCTATGAATCCCTGGATAATTTCACATACCAATGTCCTACGATCCTTGAATACAGGTGTCACCAAATGACCCTTATTCAGAATCCTACACCTACCTCATTGCCATAGGTACCATATATTTCCCCTATTCCATCCCCTAATGTTGTTCATATCCTCTCTCCTGAGCCTGAGACACCCCCTACTCCTCCATGGTTCATGGATAGCCTATATGAGGATTTTCCCCCAAATCCACCCAATTCTCCAGTTCATTTTCCCATGGAAATTTTACACCCAACTACCATTTTCAACCCACAATATCTTGATATTTGGTTTATGTCGAGCGAACCATAGCAACCCGTTTCCATCACCCCCCTTAAATCTTTACCACCAGAAGACACCCACAAGGTGCCAGTCACTAATGTTACTCCTCTCGATCCCCTATATTCTTGACAGTTCCACTGCGACGAAGACATCCTCGAGGAATTAACTACCCCCGATTTCCCATGGGATCTGATCCATCACAAAGCGCTCTTTCTTTCCTAGGAATCATTTACGCCTCCTAACCAAAACTTCGTATACGTAATAAAAACCAAAGATTTTCTACCATCAGGGCATATATATTGGTTCAATAACCCTATCCATGCCCCTGATGCTTTTGAAGAAGGAAACATGGCCAACATTTCCCCAACTGTCAAAATCGATATTTCCATCAAACATGGAATCATAGAGTTAATCTCCATTGGCGCCGCATGCTCTCCTGAAGAAATCATAGCCTACAAATCTCTCTTCCAGGAATACCAAGACATTTTTTCCTGGTCATACACAGAGATGCCCGACCTCGATCCCTCTATTTTCGAACATCATATAGACACATGGCCTGATATCACCCTTGTACGACAAAATAAATGCCCATTACACCCATCCAAAGCAGCGGCCATCAAAGCTAAGACTGACAAATTACGCACTACAGGGTTCATATACCCCATCACATATACATCATGGGTCTCCAACCCTATCCCTGTCAACAAAAAATAGGGCACTGTTTGCATCTGCACTGACTTTTGGGATCTCAATAACGCCTATCCCAAAGACAATTTTCCCACTCCTTTTATCGACCAAATTATCGATGATTGTGCCGGCCACGAGGATTTTTCCTTCATGGAAGGTTTCTCTAGCTACAACCAGATCCAGATTCACCCAGTCGATCAGTACAAAACCACATTTACTACCCCATGGGTTACTTTCGCATATCGTGTCATGCCTTTTGGCCTCAAGAATGCCGGTGCAACATTCCAACCGACCATGACATACGTTTTTCATGGTCTGGCTCAAATCATCCTCGCTTACTTGGATGATCTCACCGCTCGATCCAAGAAACACACTCAACATCTAGATGACTTACCCGTCGTCTTTCACAGATGTCGTCAGTACAATATACGCTTGAACCACCTCAAGCGTGTATTTTTCATCATAGCCGGATGCCTCCTTGGGTTCATCGTTTCACCATGCGGCATCATTGTCGAACCCCTCAAGGTCCAAGCCAACACCGAAATTCATCCACCTCATAATTTACGCCAACTCCAAAGCCTATAAGGCAAAGATAACTTTCTATGCCACTTTGTCCCCGATTACACCACTCGTGCACATGATTTCCTTCACTTATTGCGCCATGATATTCCATTCCAATGGGATGAACATGCCCAAACTGCTTTTGATGATTTAAAAGAGGAACTCTCCAACGCCCAGTTGATTAGTCCACCCGACTATGACCATGACTATATCCTCTACTTATTGTCCTCAATCGTCTCAGTAGCATGAGTTATCGTCCAATTAGGAGATGACGATTGTGATCATGTCATTTACTACATTAGTAAAAATCTTTCAGGGCCACCCTTGAAGTACAATCATGAAGAAAAACTCACCCTTGTAGTTGTCCTCACAGTCCAGAAACTACGCCATTACATCCTACTTCGCACTACCAAAGTTGTAGTAGATTCCAACCCCATGCAATACTTGCTCAGTCACCGAAAAATTAATGGTAAATTTTCTTGATGGATCATCATCCTTTAGGAGTACGACATCAAATTTTCAACACCCAAGAGAAAGAAAGCCCTCATCCTCATCGAACTCATTATGACCTTTCCCTCTGATACTACCATTTCTGCCATCAATATATACTTCCCCGATGAACATCTCTTTTACATCCCCTCGGATGATCCTTGGTACGACAATCTCCTCGTCTACCTCCGAACACAGAAGTTCGAAAACCACCTTTCCTAGGATGATCGTCGACATATTCACCACCAGCCCCCCCACTACCTCGTTATCAGTAATATCTTATATCGACGAGGGGTCGACACCATACTTTGTCAATGTTTGACCATTGACAAAGCTGATAGATTATTGAATGATTTCCATAGCGGCGCTTACGGAGGCCACCTCTCAGGGATGTTCACCGCCCAGAAAATCATTCGAGCAGGCTACTTTCTGGCCCACATTATTTCATGACTGTATCCATGCCATGAAACGCTATGACAAATTCTATCTTTATGCCCACAAATCCCGAGCACCACCCGCTCTTTTACACCCGGTCATCATCGCCGATCCCTTTTGAAAATGGGGCATTGACTTCATGACTTGCAACCCTCCATCCATCAATGGACACAAGTACATTATTTTGGTAGTCGATTACTTCACCAAGTGGGCAGAAGCTATTCCCACCTTCAACAAAACCGATGACACCACATCACATTTTTTATTTAATCATGTCATCTCTCGCTTTGGGATCCCACTATACTTAGTCTCCAATCATGGGAAACACTTCGAGAATGATTTTTTCATCGAACTCTCCTCTATGTTAGGCTTCTCCCACGAGTTCGCTTCCCCATACTACCCTCAATCCAACAGATAGGTAGAGGTGGTCAAAAAGATCCTCAAAACCATTTTACGGCGGTTAACAAACATAAGACCAATTGGCATCATATGTTGTTTTATGCACTGTGGGCTTATCGCACAATAGTTAAAACTTCCACTGGCTTTACACCATTTCATCTTGTCCTTGGGTTCGAGGCCACTCTCCCCATCGAGTGCGAAATTCCCACCTTATGCACCGTTATTGAGCTATTACACGACATTGCTCCAATGGACCAATGTTTGTTGAACATAGAATCGTTGGATGAAGATCGTCGGTTTTCATTACAGAACAATGAAGTAGCCAAAAAATGATCGAAGGCCACCTTCGATCGACATGTCAACCTTCACTCATTCAACGAAGGCGATCTTGTCCTTGGTTATGATATTACTCATGATACCCTCGGCCATGGAAAATTTGAGTCATTATGGCATGGACCTTACATCATCTAACATGGCCTCACTAAAGGTGCATACATCCTAGCCTCTCCCGAAGGCCACCCTCTCAAAGAACCCATCAACAGGTTGTACTTAAATAAATTTTACGCTTGAGCGTAGCCCTTCTACACTAGGATTTTTCTTTTTTGTACACATTTCGTAGATTGTTTAGTCTTCTTCCTTCCCCTCCATGCCTTACGTCTAATATATCATTTGTGTTATTGACAGATGCCTCCTCCATTGGCCTACCACATCGGTTACGCCGACAGAGCTATCCGATGGGCATAGAATCTTGCTTCGGCCGCTTGGGCTCTCTATACCCCCTCACATGAACTGCTCCACTCCAGAGACATATGTTTGGGCTCAACAACCAACAACAAAGCCAAATACATAGTTGTCATTGGCCTCCTTGCTAAAGCCAATCACCACCATATTCGTCACCTTAGGGTCTTAGTCGGTTCCCATCTCATGGTCCTTCATCTCAACAATGTGTACCATGTCTGTGATCCTTACCTCTTTCGCAAATACCTGCAAGTTAGACATTTATATCGACATTTTGATTCAATCACATTTACACATATTCCATGACAATTCAATCAAATAGCAGAAAATATGGCTAACCTAGTGGTGGATTGGCATTTATCACATCAAGATACCATTACACATACATAAATCATCAAGAGTCTATCACAGCATATAAATTAGACACCATAAAATACATCAAAACCATCATCACATGTGAACATCATATAGATCCAAAATGTATATCCATATATATATATATCAATCAAATATGCCATCAATGTTTACAAAAAATAGTACAACATGTCCAACATTCGTAGGAAGGTAAACCACCTCACCCCTATAAGTACAAAATCAGTGTCACAACACTATATACAAAATGGGCTCGCAAGCCTATATAAATACAAAAATACATATACAGAGGTACTCATGGCGCCTCTATAGCTCCATCACCTGGTCCTCTCTCTAGAGGAGGTACCCCACTAGCTAGGGGTCCCTCGGGCCCTGGGGGCAGCCACCCAATCATCACCGCCCCCACTACAGCTTCTATGCGGATCAGGGTCCACAAATCCACCGGAAGGCCCACACACTGCTCCAAGATTCCCTTGTCCTGGATCTGAATCCACATGCCCTCAGGCACTCCCTGTAGTACCACCTCCAATCGGTGACAAAAATACTCAAACTCTCCCTCAGCCCCCATCAAAGGAGAATGTGAAGGCCCTGCACCTGGGTCATAAAATCAATGTCTCCTGCTATCTATCTCATCATTGGCCGGCCTCGCACCAACCTCGTCCCGCTGTCGTCTCTTCCCTGCCCATGGTTCTCCCCATGGTGGTCTCACAGGCCCCTGACATGCTAGCACTCTAACCAACTCTATATTTCTTTCGCGACGTCTGACATATGCACACACAACAACCAACTGATATCATTAGCATCCACATAAAATATATTCTATACTATCTAAAAAAAAACCATCACATACATCAGCATACCTCTATGGTCGAAAACCTCTCCAGGGGGTAGCACCATCTCTGGGTCCTCTCGAAAATCCACCCCACTATATGGGAACTGGAGTATAATCTATGGAATATGACACCATACCCGTGTAGCCTCAGCTATAAATTAATTTCCACCCTCCCCACCCCCATGCCGAACCAAGATCGTTTCCCACCGCCTCAATCGTGGCTCTCGCACACCCGACGCGTCCAACAAAATTCTTGGGTGCAACATGGGCACCCTCTCCAAAACCCAAGCTACCAATATGGACCCAAAGGTGAAATCCCTTGATTCAGCAGCTTGACACCTGTTGATCTACCCCACCATATTGGCATGTAGCATCAAACCCCAGGAAAAATGCTCATCACTCAGTGCCCTCTACATGATCCTCATCTGACCACCACTGATCCCCTAAGTAGCGAGAGACACATACACTCTCACAATCATCGATGCAATGCAACGATGCATAAGGGAATCCATCACCCCAATCCACACCACCAATCCCAACATGAATTCCTCTCTGGAACAATATGTCTGGGCTGGGTCAGCCAACTGTCCATTCCTGGGTAACACAGGCTCAACAGGTAACGAGATTCCCCGAAAAGGGAGCCCATTCAAAAAATACACATCCTCTGTCATAGAGAATGCAAGTTGCTCACCTCACACAATGAAGAACTGCATATCAGGGCTCCACATCGAGATCAAGAACTACAGTAGATACTCTTGTGCATGCACCAGTGAACAGTCAAAGAACTTTAGCAACCCATAGGCTGCTAAAGGTCCCCGTACACCCGACTCCTCATCTCTCACTGCCTATCTCAGGCATACCCAATCTCTCTCCCTCCAGTGGATTGGCATCGTAAACTAGTCACCTGCATCCACATATACAAGTAATTGATCAGACGTCACAATCTATAAAAACACCAAAAGTCTCCAAAAGATCAGTTTTTACACCCCTCAGCTTTGCCTCAAGTGCGCGGTTGTTTTTCCCCACAGGCGCACATATATGCGCACCTATTCATCCCATAGTTGCACACTCATGTTCAACTTTCAAAGATACAAGGGCACATGCATGCACCCCTGTCAGACACATAGGCACACATTCAAGTGCACCTATCTTCTACACAGTTGCACACACATGCGCAACTGTCAAGAACACAACCACCCACAAATGCGCAATTGTTCTTCGAACATGTGCACATCCAATGCTCACCTGTTTTCCCCCTTCGGGTGCCCTCGTGCGCAGATGTCCCACTTACATCCACGCACTCATGCATGTGAATCCTTTGATCGCCCATGCACTGGGGGGGCACACTCACAAAGTCCCTCCATACAACCATTCGTACGACCCTGCCCAAAAAATAAATCCTAATTATTATGCAGGAGGATACGACCACTAACCTAGAACTTGTTGATCCTAAATCAACTAGCTCGATCTCCCAGAATCTCCAAATATCCTCTAAAACCTCTCATCCACTCACTAAGACAACAGGTACAAATGAGGTGGCATTGTGGGCCCTACAACTATATATAGTTCCCTTTGCCAAACTTCCAGGATCAATTACAGGAGCTCCAGTCATCCATTTTCTGATCCATCTTCAACCACAGGATCAGGATCCTGCCCCCTACACAGTCACATCCCCCAGGTCAACATCCATCCTCGACCCCAGAGGATGCATTTTTATCACATCCTACCCAGGTACGCATGCTTATATTCACAATTCTTGAATAACTGTTATATGTTCTTTATCTTCATATATTGTTCACATCGGGTATTTGGTTTTTATGTGTGTAGATACTTGGTCATGATGCATCAACATACCCTTCAGGTATATGATTGACAGTAGCATGTAATCATTCCCTCTGAATATAAATTTCATCTCCCAGTGACACCCTCCGACATTTGCCTCTAGAATTTCCACCATCCGGCTCTGCAGTACTCACACCTCCGCTGCATTTCAGTATTGTCAACCAGTAGCACTCTCTCATACATGAGTTGTCCCAATTATAGTCCCCTTTTTCACTTTGACACTCATGTTGTTTTCATCCCCTAGGTCCGGGAGTCCCAATAGTATTATGCATGTTCGAGCACCAGCCACATACTCATTCTCTTCATTTTTGCTAGCTTTCCCAATGGACTCCCACGATATCTCATCATGGTTTCACTTTGAATGCACCACCGTAGTATCATGAACCTTCCATTTCCTCCACAATCAGGTTGCCCATCTGCAATTGTCACTCCATTCAGTTACCTCATACAAAAACTCTTCTATGGGGTCCCCACCCTCCATCAGTTTTCCACACAACTTGCGCCCTCATCGGCCAATCCATCTTACACTGGGAACCTGTTTCTGTATCTGCACACTTATCCCAAATTATTCTTTATTCATTTGGTAATTGTAAAAATCCTTTTGTTCCCAATATTTACATAGCTTTTTGTTGTCGCCTTTAGCGACCTTCCTTTTCCGGCAAAGAAACCCTTGTCTCCCTTGGTTGGGGAGTTTTTTACCTCCTATCCTTGTGGACATTGTCCATAAAACCTGAGTATCCAACAATCCATATACCTTTGATCTCTGAGTTTGTCCACTTTTTCACACCTCTGGCACAATTTAACCCACATCTAATCGTCCCCCCGACACTAGATTCATTTTCATGGTTTCTTCCACTCATACTTCACATATATCCCCAACCAAGGGTATTCTTGAGTCTCATCGCATATTGAATTCATCCATGTACCTCATCAGTTCCTGATTTTATCCAGTGTATTTCATGAAGCCCTTTGCTTCTTGGAGTCGCGTCTCCTTTTTTGTCGACATCAACACAGTTTCTAGAAGGGTGACATTATCTTGACTCTCATTCCCTTTATAATGAGGAGTCTTGGATGACACAGGGAGAACCATCATTGCTCTCTACCGTCGTTGACCCCCATAGAATTTTACTCCAACACTTTATCATGTTGCGGTGGGTCTTACTATTGCAGTTGTTTTTTTATTTGCCAAAGACCTCTGAAAATTATTGGACCATCAATGCCTGCGAATCCTTGATACTTATTATAGGTGTCATCGCCTCTTTTCAGAGTTTCTTCACCATAAAAATTGTCCTCTTCCATTATCAACATGCCCCGGAGGGCACTACATTCATCTAGAACAACACATAGTTTCAGTTACTGTCTTATACATAATTGAGTTACATGACACGAGCATGGGGCATGCCCGCTTCATTTGTACACACTTTTATTTTTCCACACCTTGTGAGAGGTTTCGGTCCCACAGGTTCCCCTCTCCCTCCAATGGGTCGCTCTTACAACTCCCCTCGACACTCTTTATTACAAAGGTACTCTCAGTATAAGAAACATTGATGTATTTTCAGCTATATGTATGCTCCTAACCTCATACATCAGGGGGAATCTGTTATCACTGAAATTTCATCCGCAAATGGTTACAGGAATCCAGCATATCCAAACAACTATTAGTTCATCCATGGCCCAAAAAATGCATTTCCAAAGGGCACAAAACTATACAATTGGTTATAAAATCAACATGCACTCAGAATGCAAAGGAAGCGCGCACACATGCACCAGTCGAAAACTCCGAAAAAGCTCACATGCACCTGATGCACGACCGTGGATGCAAAAATCCATGCACACTTCAGACTGATACATTAATGATTCTTTTTTACCTCTCTCCCACTTCCGGTTCATCTCTCAAGTCGATTTGACCCCCAAATCCGAGCTGAATCCAAGTGGGGCACTGGTCAAAGACCTAGAGGTGCCCTAAAGGGCCCCTTGTTCTCACTAAAGACCGTTTGGATAATACCTCAAAGCTTTGCTATAAAAAGAGGCCATGGGTGCACTATATTTCCAAGAATCTATTTGTATTTATATGTTGTCTCTATTCTCCTACAAGAAACCTCTTTCCTCATTGGATCATATAAGCATCATTTCATTGAGCCATTCACATTACCTCTTGAGTGAATGAGCTTTGGATTTCTTCACCATTTCTTTTTAGTTTGTTATTTGTAAGAAGATGTTAAGAACCCTAATAGATCTACAAATATAATCACCACAAATATTGAATTCACAATAGATCCACAGAGCACTATAGAAGAAACACATTTTATTATATCAAAACCCTTGAGGTAGGGCAACACCATACAATCGATCCTATTATGGAAGGGATCATCTTTTGTTCACTTGCCTCTTCGAGGGGGCATTCTTCTATTGAGCTACAACTCACAATACAATACAATAAAATACCCAAAAAATGTAATATACCTAGGGATGTAATATGGGGTACCTAGGGAGGTACACAATGGGCATGTAGTTATGTCTTATTAGTGGAAGTCATTTAATATATGAGAATGTGGTCATTCAATGTAAGGTGGACTAGGTCCACTATATTAATAAAGGCCCACTATGGTAGTTAAATGTAATAAATATGAGAAGGTTCTCTAGAAGGTTCCTAGGAGATAGAGAGAGTTATATAAAGAAGTGTAAGCAATGTAATGAAGCATAGTGAAGAATATTGTGATTGTACAAGCAAGGATTGCTTGAGGATTTTTATCCTTCCATAAGGATTAATATATGGTGTTACCCTACCTCAAGGGTTTTGGATATTTATTATGTTCATGTTATGGTGAATGGTTTATGGTTTATTATTGGTCTTATTGAAGTATATTTTCAGATCTGGTATAGGTACTTAACAATTGGTATCAGATCACTTTCCTTGGCCAAAGAAGGGAAGAATTTTTTTCTCTTTTTGCAGATTTTTTTTCTAGGGAAGAAAAAGAGGGTGGCGCACTTCAGGTTCATATCTGAAGATTTAAAAGATTAATTTTCAAAAACTAATTGGTTATTTGAATTCCTCTCGGAAAAGTACCCAATTTCAAAAAAACAATCAGCCGAAACGGAGTTCGAGAAGTAAATTTATGAGCATTTTAAATTCAACAGTTTTTCAGAGTTTTTCTGGAAAAAGCCGTGATTTTCTATCGTAACTTATTGTTCTATTTTTGGGGGTTTTCATAGCAAGATGTATTTTACAGGGAAATGTGATGGTCCTAGTATTGAAACATTCATTAAATAAATAACGTCGGCATGGGAATATAATTGGACCCATTGGGTAGATCTCAAATTGCAAGGTGATGCTGCCATTTGGTGGAAATCGCTTGATTATAAGGAGATGATGACACTCTCCAATGGCGAATTTGAAAAAATAAGGATACAAAGAGAACCAAGAGTTTATTTTCATGTGAAAAATCTATATTACAGGTTCATGGTTGTATTCATAAAGAAAATATCATTGTTTCTATTAACCCTAGTTGCATGCATAATTGCAAGTTCCAGTAAAGAATATTCAAAGCACACAGGTTGAGGGTGAAAATGTTCAAATTTTTAAATATTTGAAGATTACCATGGATAAATATGTGTTACATTCAAATTTTTATGCTATGGATATGGATGAAGTGGATATTTTTTTGGTACATCCTTGGATAGAATCAGTGGGTACCATTAATATTAATGTGAAAAAGAAGTTTTTGAAGTTGTGGTACAAGAAAAATAAAATCACATTGCAGGATGTGTCTCTCAGTAAGAAAGATGGGCCCATGAAAGCTAGAAAAGAAGTTATTTCCGAGTCTAAAGTTGAGTCAGAGGAAGATTCTATAGAAAGAGATGAAGAAAAACTACAAGAATGACATAATCATGAAGCTAAGGAGGTCATTGACTCAAAGACACAAAGTGTTGCAGATTTGAAGAAAAAAAGAACAAATTCCTACAATTGATGTATATTGTCATCCATATCATATAGATACACAACAATCATCAAGGCAAGGGCATGTGTATCAACACATTCATGCACTAGCAGGGCACCATACAAGAAACCGATCAAGAGGTGCATGGATGACTAACGGCACTATAGGAAGAGCTCAAGCTATAGAAACAATCCCATGGAAACCCTGACATGATGCAGAGAAAGATCAGGGTGGTAAGGCAGCAGATAGACATCATTTTTGACTTCCATTGGGATGGATGGATGGTCATACTTGGTACCAGTTGGCTACATTTCTTAGCCGGTCATATTGTATGGTTTCTTCTCATGTTTCGAGGACGAAACATGTGAAGGGGGATGGAATGTAGTATACCTAGGGAGGTAAT
>JZKD02S0813712.1:89730-101904 GCA_000966675.3 Picea glauca | reverse complement strand
CATGTGAAGGGGGATGGAATGTAGTATACCTAGGGAGGTAATATGGGGTACCTAGGGAGGTACCCAATGGGCATGTAGTTATTTGTTATTAGTGGAAGTCATTTAATATATGAGAATGTGGTCATTCAATGTAAGGTGGACTAGTTACACTATATTAATAAAGGCCCACTATGGTAGTTAAATGTAATAAATGTGAGAAGGTTCTCTAGAAGGTTCCTAGGAGATAGAGAGAGCTATATAACTAAGTGTAAGAAATGTAATGAAGCATAATGAAGAATATTGTGATTGTACAAGCAAGTATTTCTTGAGGAGTTTAATCCTTCCATAAGGATTAATACATGGTGTTACCCTACCTCAAGGGTTTTGGATATTTCTTGTGTTCATGTTATGGTTAATGGTTTATGGTTTATTATTGGTCTTATTGAAGTATATTTTCATATATGGTATAGGTACTTAAAAAAAGAGCTCAATAAGTGGGGGTTCAAGAGCCCTCCCTTGGAGGGAGAGGGGACCCATAAGTATCCCTTTCTCTTTGGTGTTTTCCCACTAATACAATCTATCCATTGGTGGCATGAATATCGATCTTTCTTTTGTTCTAATTCTCTTATGCACATTAGTTTAGTTTCTTTAATTGTTTTAGATTAGTTGTTTATTTTATTATTGTGCTTGATGTTTCTAACTCTTGCATTCATTTATGTCCTGTCTAGCTAACCGAACTGGACTTGTAAGTGTCCTTATTTTAATCACTTAGGTGACGAAAAGGATACAACAAGAGGAATCACTCAAACTGTCCCGCCAAACCAAGCAGAAAGAAAGGGAAATTTCACAATTCTAATTTTTTTTCAAGATCCAATAAAGAAAATAGGAAGAAATAAGTACCAAATTGCAACCTAAATAATTTCACAAACCAACATACAGAGTCTGGGTAAATACTTTTGTAAAACAGACTAAAAAAACCTGAGGAGAAGAAGGCAAAAAACTTCCAAGAAAGAGACTAGCACTCCCTATATCAAGGGAACAAATTGCTATAGTTCTCTATAAATCACCATAGGGGGGTACTGATAAGAGATCAATGCTCTAATATTCACTCCAAGGGAGCGCTACCCTTCCCAAAAATTCAAAACAGAGCCAAAAAATTAAAAAAAACTCACCCAAAATTCACAGAAATTGGTGAAATTGCTAGTGAATATGGGAGAAAGGAAATGGATCATGAAAAAATAGTAAAACTGATCTAAAAGGTGGGAAAAGGGCAGATAAAATCCAAGTAAATACAAATAAATGTTGATCCCCAATGGAGTCAGGTGAATCTCCTCTTGGATTCTAGACCCCTATACCAAGACAGAAAACATGATAACATTGGACACTAACATTCCTTTGAATATAACTAACTAATCAGAAAGAGAAGGAGAAGGAAGAAAGTGTGATGCAACTTAATCCAATGTTTGTCCTCACTGCTCCAATTTGAGCTTGATCTAAAAAATATTTAGCACCACTCAATACCTGCAATGTAATGGACATCAAAATACAAAGAACTCCTACTCTACTCTGTAATATTAGTCCAATCAAATCCATCTTTAAGACAAACATGTGTAAAGAGACATAGATTAAAAGGAAATAGGCCAAGCAATATATTAATGAAAACTCTTAAATAAATTCTTACAGACTGTAGATATAGTTGCAACAACTTCCCCAATTCCTTCTCGTCCAACCCTTGCACAAAGCTCCCAAAATCAAAGGTTTGATATCCTAAATATTTCTCCCAAGACCATAGGTTTGATACCTCAAATCTCCACGATCATGAGATCATAAGTTTGGTATCTCTAAACTCTTCTCTTGGAATAGGTGTAACAAATAGAGTTGGTGATGGTGTAGATCCCCACAAAGGCCTTATATGGGCTACAAGATAGTGTCATGCATGGATTACACTTTAGGGCTCGTTTAGATGCCAAAATTATAGAGGTGGGAAGAGAGGTCGTAGGGATGGTCCAAATCACATGCAACCAATTGATTGTCAAAAAGGAAGAGGAGAAGGAGCACACAAAAATGATAGAGAATGGATTGACACCAACATATATCCGAATCCCCAAATGCGCATAGGAAGCAGAGAGAAGAACAGAGGATAAGATCAACCGCATCGCACATAAAATTGACCAGTACAGGCAAGATTACTAGGAGGTAAAAGAGAATATCAATCCCACTGTTGTGCCTCTTTTGTCACCTAAATGAGAAAAAAATAGGTGATTACAAACTTAGTTGAGTTAGCTAAGCAAGACAATAGTAAAGAAAAGGGTTAGAAGAATAAAGAATAAAAGACTAAGCTAAGAATTAAACTAGGAATGATAAAAACAATTAAACTAGAGTGCATAAGATCATTAGAACAAGAAATAAACAACACTCATGCCACCAATGGAAAGGAGTGTATTAGTGGAAAGAAAACACCAAAGAGAAAGGGAGACTTTGGGTCCCCTCTTCCCCCAAGGGAGGGCTCTTGAACCCCCAAGATTGAGCTCTTCTTACAACTTGAAAACTTGAAAGAAATGGTGAAAGAATCCCAAGTTAATTCACTCAAAAGGTGATGTGAATAGCTCAAATGGAATGGTGCTAGTATGCTCTTGATGAGAAAAAAGGATTCCCTAAGAGAATAGTAGAAACATAACCTTACAAATGAATTCCTTGAAAAAGTAGTGCACCCATGGCCTCTTTTTATAGCATAACTTTGAGGCATTATTCAACCAGCTTTTAGTGTGAACAAGGGGCCATTTAGGGTACCCTTAGGTCTTTGACCAACCACCCAGCCGGATTCAGCCGAGATTTGGATGTCAAATCGACTTGGAAGCTGAACCAAAAGTGGGTGGGAGGCCGACCAACATCATAAATGCATCGTTCTAAGGTGTGCGTGGATTTTAGCGTCCACAGTTGCGCATCATGCGCATGTGCACTTTTCCTGCATTTCTTGATGGTGCATGTGCACACGCTCCCTGTATAGTCATAGTGCATCCTGATTTTATAATAGGTTGTATAGTTTTGGACCTTTTGGGAATGCATTTTTGGTAATTTTGGTCCATGGGTGAACTAATAGCTATTTGGAGATGATGGATTCCTGTAACCATGTGTAGATGAGATTTCAGTGATAACAAATGCCCCCTGATGGATGAGGTTATGAGCATACGTATAGCCAAAATTCATCAATGTTTCTTCTACTGAGAGTACCATTGTAAGAAAGAGAGAGAATGAGAGTATCAAGAGCAACCCATTGGAGGGTAGAGGGGAAACTATAGGACCCAAACCTTTCACAAGGTGTAAGAAAAATAAAACTGTGTACAAACGAGGCGGGCATGCCCCATGCTCGTGTCATATAACTCAAAAAAGGTGTAATACAATAACTAAAGTTGGGTTTTGGTGAATATGACTGTAACGCCCTTGGGGGTGGGTTGATAATAGCAGAGGACAATTCTGATTGTGAACAAACTTGGAAAAAGAGGCGATGACACCTATAAGAAGTGTCGATGATTCGTAGGCATTGATGGCCTAACAATGTTCACAGGTCTTCGAAAAATATAAAAACAACTGCAATAGTCGCAAAGTAAGACCCACCGCAACATGAGAAAGTGTTGAAGTAGAATATCGTGGGGTTCAATGACAACAGAGAGTAATGATGGTTCTCTCTGTGTCGTTCGAGACTCCTCATTGTGAAGGTAATGAGAGTCAAGATATTATCACCCATCTGGAAATTGTGCTGATGTCGACAGAAAATGAGACATGACTCCAAGAAGTGGAAGGATTCATGAAATCCACTGGAGAAGATCAAGAACTGATGAGTAACATAGATGATGTCAGGAAGTGGTGAGAGTCAAGACCGCCCTTGGTTGGAGATAAAGGGGGTGTGGCAGCAACCGTGGAACTGGACCTAGCATCAGGGGGACGATTAGGCGGGGGTTAGATGGTGCCATAGGCATGACAAAGTGGAAAAAATCCAAGAGTAAGGGTACAAATATAGTGAGATACTCGAGGTTTATGGACGATGTCAATAGGAGTAGAAGATCATGGATGCACCAACCAAGAGCGACATGGGTTTCATTTTCCAAAAGGAGAAGGTCGTCAAAGGTGACGATAAAAAGCTATGTAAATGATGGAAACAAAGGCTTTGTAAAATTGCCAATAAATAAATAATTGGGGATGAGTGTACAAATACAGAAACGGGTGCCCGAGTGCAAGATGGCTTGGCATATGAGGGCGCAAGGTGTGTAGGGAACTGGTGGAGGGTGAGGAGCCCCATGGGTGGTCTTTGTATGAGGTAAATGAATGAAGGGGAATTCACAGATGGGAAAACTAATGTTGGATGAAATGGGGGGTTATTGATACTGTGAGGGTCTAGTCCAATGAGAATTGTGAAGAAATATCCTGGGATTCCATGGGTCAGGTTAGAAATGTTAGGAGAAGGAGTATGTGGCTAATTCTTGAACATGCGTAAGACTATTGGGACTCCCATCCCTAGGGGGTGAAAGCAACATGAGTTACAAAAGGTCAAGGGGAACTTAGAATGGGAAAACTCATGTGGGGAAGAGTGCTACTGGGTGACAGTACTAAAAATGCAACGGAGGTGAGAGTACTTTAGAGCCGGATGGGGGTATCTTATAGGAAGATGTCGGAGGGTGGAACTGGAAGATGCAGTTGATATTCAAAGGGAATGACTACATGCTAGTGTCAAGCATATAATTGAAGGGGCTACATGGATTTGTGAGGGACAAGTACCTACACACATTAAAACCAAATACCCGACCTGAACAATATCTGAAGATAACGAACATATAGCAGTTATTTGATAATTTTGAACATGAGCATGCGTACCTGAACGAGGTATGATAAAATGGATCCCCAGGGGCCAGGGATGGATGGTGACCTAGGAGATATGACTGTGTAGGCAGCGAGATCCTGATCTCGTTGCTGAAGACAGATCGACAAACGGACGTCCGGAGCTCCTGGAAGGGAGTATGGAAGTTTTGGAAAAAAGGGACTATATATAGTTGTAGGGCCCACATTGACACCTCATTTGTATCTACTGCTATATTGATTGGAAATAAGATTCTAGAGAATATTTAGAGATTCCAGGAGTGCGAGGAAGCCGATCTGGGAGGTGTGAGAGTCAAGTTAGTGGTCTCATCCTCCTGTACAATAGTTAGGTGTCAATTTTTGGGTAGGACCGTATGGATGGTCGTACGGTGGGTTTTTGGGAGTGTGCCCCCCCAAATGCACAGGTGATTAATGGCGACCTGTGCACGAGTGCATGGCTATAATGGGCACAGTCGCATAGGGGGGCCACTCAATTTGGGGAAAAGGCATGCATGGGATGCGTTCTTGTTCGAAGTACAACTGTGCATATGTGCGCGGCTACATTTCTGACAATTACGCATAAGTGCGCAACTATGTAGTGAACAGGTGTGCATATGATGTGCCCCTGTGGCCTTTGGGGTGAACAGGTGTGCATGTGTGCACACCTGTGGGGAGAATAGTCGTGCCCTTGTGGAAAAGATGAGGGTGAAAAAAAATTATCTTTTTGGGATATTTTTTTCGGTGTTTTGATGAGTTGTGATGGCTGATCGAGTATTGTATATGTGGATGTAGGTTATCATTTGTGACAATTCCGATCCATTGGAGAGAGAGGGACTGAGCACAACTGAGGGAGGCCGCGAGGGATGAGGAGTCGATGGTTCGTGGTGCTTCGGCGGCCTGTGGGCTGCTGAAGTTTTTTGAGTGCTCATTGGTGAGGGCATTAGAGTATTTGCTACAATTCCTGATTTCGATGTGGATTCCAAAGTTGCAGTGTTTTATTGTACATGGGGAGCACTTGGAATTCTCTACTGAAGAGGATGTCTATTTTCTGACTAGGATCCCTTTTCGAGGAACCCTACTACCTGCCGAGCCGGTGATAGTTGGAGAGGGGCAGTTGGCTACCCTTGCCCAGACATATTGTTCGGGAGAGGATTTCATGTCCGGATTAGTGGTGAGGATTGGGGCGATGGACACCCTGGTACATCGTTGCATGGTAGTGATGATCATGAGAGTTTATGGGTCAGTCACGATTCATCGTATTAATGGCGACCAACTAAGGATCATGCAATGGGCTCTAGGGGGTGAGAATTTTGCCTGGGGCTTGATGCTGCATGCCAAGATGGTGGGGAAACTCACCAAATGTTGAGATGCTGACTTAGGGGAGTTTTCTTTTGGGTCTATTATAGTAGCTTGGTTTCTAGAGAGGGTGCCTATGTTGTGCCTGAGAGTTTTGTTAGACCCACCGGGAGCGCAAGAGCCGCAACTACGATGGTGGGCGATGATTTTGGTCCATCATGGGGGTGGGGAGGGTGGGAATTACTTCACGGCCGAGGCTGCACAGGTGTGGCGTCAGATGCCACAGATCATATTGCAGTTTCCATACAGTGGGATAGATTTATGTGATGACCAAGAGATGGTATTACCCCCGGGAGAGGTATTCAACCACCGAGGTATGATGTTATTTTTTTGTTGTTTTTTGATTTGTTTAGATAGTATAGAATATGGTTGATATTTGGATGGATGTTGATGCTATCATGTGTTTGTTTGTGTATATGTGGGACCATGTGGATGGGAGGTCAAGATGATCAGAGCATCGGCCTGCCAAGAGCCTGTGAGACCACCGCAAGAAGAGTTGCAAGAAGGGGAGAGTCGACGTCGATAGGATGTTCGGGTGAGGCTCGGTGATGATGATAGAGCGGCCAGGAGACACCGTAATGATGACCCCGGTGTAGGTCCGTCACATGCTCCTTCGTCCGAGGCTGGGGGAGAGTTTGATGATTTCCGCCGCCGATTAGAGGCGGTTCTACGGGGAGTGCCCGAGGGGATGTGGGTGCAGATCTAGGATGAGGGGATCCTAGAGCAGTGTATTGGGCTGCCAGCAGAGTCACATACCCTGATTCCCAGATCATCTATAGCCAGAGCTGCGATGACTAGGCGGTTTCCCCCAGGATCTGAGGGACCTATAGTTGGTGGGGTACTTCCACCAAAGGGAGGACCTGGTGCTGGAGCACTAGAGGCACCCTGAGGGCCACTAGATATGTAGTTTTGTGTTTGATATAGGCTGGTGAGCCAATTTTGTATAGTTGTGACATCTAATTTTGTACTAATAGAGATGAGGTGACTCACCTGCCTATGGGCAATGTACTATTTTTTGTAAACACTTATGACATTTTGACCGATATATATATATATGGATATAAATTTTTGGATCTTTGTGATGTTCATATGTGTTGATGATTTTTAATGTGGTTTATGATGTCTAATATATATGTTGTGACAGACTTCTGATGGTTTACGTGTGTGTGAAGGTGTCTTGATGTGATATATGCCAATCTAGTATAATGTTAGCCATGTTATTTTCTATTTGATTGAATTGTCTTGGGATATGTGTAAATGTAATGAAATCAAAATGTTGAGATAAAAATATAACCTGCAGGTATTTTTGAAAGAGGCAGGGATCATAGACACGGTACACATTGTTGAGTTGGAGGACAACAAGTTGGGAATCTAATAAGATGATAAGGTGAAAAATATGATGATGGCTAGTCTCGATGAGGAGACCAATGACGGTGGTGTATTCAGATTGGTTGTTGGTTGTTGAGCCCAAACATATGCCGTTGGAGTGGATCAGTTCATGTGAGGGGAAATAGAGGGCCCAAGTGGCCGAAGCGAGATTCTATGTCCAATGGTTGGCACCATCGGTGTAACCGATGTGGTAGGCCGATGGAGGAGGCATCTGTCAATAACACAAATGTTAGTTTAGACGTGAGGTATGGAAAAAAGAAGATTAAAAAAACTAAAAAAAGAAATATCCTAGTGTATAATGGTTACGCTCAGGCGTAAAATTTCTTAAGTACAACTTGTTGACATGTTCTTTGAGAGGGTGGCCCTCAGGAGAAGCCAGGATGTATGCACCTTTAGTGAGGTAATGTTGGATGATATAAGGTCCATGCCATAGTGAATCGAACTTTCCATGGCCGAGGGTATCATGAGCGATATTGTAAGTGAGGACAAGGTCTCCTTCGTTAAATGAGCGAAGGTTAACATGGCGATCAAAGGTGGCCTTTGACCATTTTTTGGCTACCTCATTGTTCTTTAATGAGGATCGACGATCTTCATCCAGGGACTCTAAGTTCAGCAAACTCTACTCCATTGGAGAAGTGTCGAGCAATAGCTCAATAGCAGTGTGTAAGGTGGGAATTTCACACTCAATGGGAAGAGTGGCCTCAACTCCGTGGACTAGATGAAATGTTGTGAAACCAGTGGCATTTTTCACGGTCGTGCGGTAAGCCCATAGCGCAGAAAATAACATATGATGCCAATTGGTATTATGTTTGTTAATCGTGCGCTACAATATGGTTTTGAGGACCTTGTTAACTGCTTCTACCTGTCCATTGGACTAAGGGTAGTATGGTGAGGCGAACTCGTGGGAGAAGCCTAACCTAGATGAGAGTTCAATGAAAATCTAATTCTCGAAATGTTTCCCATGATCAGAGATTAGTTAGAATGGTACTCAAAAGAGGGATATGACATGGTTAAAGACAAAACATGTTGTTGTGGCAGCGGTATTGTTGAAGGTAGGCATGGATTCAGCCCACTTTGTGAAGTAATCAAATGCAACTACGATGTATGTGTCCATTGCTGGATGGAGGGTTGCAAGTCATGAAGTCTATGCCCCATTTACAAAAGGGGCCTGCAGTAATGACTGGGTGTAGAAGAGCAGGTGGTACACATGCTTTGTTGGCATAAATCTAGCATTTATCACATCACTTCATGACGTGAATGCAATCGTGAAATAATGTAGGCCAAAAGTAACCTCGTGGATGATTTTTTGAGCGGTGGACATCCCTAAGAGGTGGCCCCCGCAAGCCCCATTGTGAAATCGTTCAAGACTCTACCGGCTTCATCAATAGTCAAACATCAATGGAGTATGGTGTCAACCCCTCGCCGATATAATATATCCACGATGAGGAGGTAGTGGGGTGCCTAGTGACGAATATGTCGACGATCATCTCTGGAGAGGTGATTTCTGAATTTTTGTGTTTGGAGATAGATGAGAAGATCGCCATACCAAGGGTCATCCAAGGGGATGTAAAAGAGATGTTCATCGGGGAAGTCGGTATTGACAGGGGAACTGGTAGTATTGGAGGGGAAAGACATGATGAGTTCAACGAGGACAAGATATTTATTGCTCTTGGGTGTTGAAAATTCGAGATCGTACTTCTGAAGGATGATGATCCATCGAGCAAATTTACCGTTAATTTGTCAACGACTGAGAAATTATTGCATGGGGTTGGAATCTGCTATGACTTTGGTAGTTCGAAGCAGAATGTAATGGCGCAACTTCTGGACTACGAGGACGACTGCAATGGATAGTTTCTCTTCGTGATTGTATTTCAAGGGTGTCCCTGAGAGGTTTTTACTAATGTAGTAAATGACATGCTCGCGGTCATCATCCCCTATTTGAATGAGAACTCTTGTTACTGAGATGGCTAAGGCTGATATGTAGAGGACATAGTCGTGGTTATAGTCAATGGACTAATCAAAGGGGTGTTGGAGAGTGTCATTTTAATATCATCGAAAGCGTTTTGGGCATGTTCATCCCAGTGGAATGGGATGTTGTGGCATAGTAAGTGGAGAAAACCATGTGCTCGAGTGGCATAGTCTAGGACAAAGCACCGTAAAAAGTTAGTTTTGGCTTGTAGGATCTGCAGTTGGCATAAATTTTGAGGAGGCGGAATTTCCGTTATGGCTTGGACTTTGAGGGGATCCATAGTAATACCGCTTTGGGAATTAATGAACCCAAGAAGGTGGCCAACAGCGACGCGGAATACACACTTGAGGGGATTCAAGAAGGAAAAATAAAAGGTTCCCCTGGAGCAGGGGTTCCTTCATTGGTCATTTAGGGAACTGACACCATTAAATAAATATCCAATCTAGAGTCCTCTAAGGAAAACAAACAGCACATGCTAAAAATGTAGTAAGCAAGCAAGCAAACAAAACCTTCTCACAATGAACGTACTAGTTGGTGATGAAATCCAACGTCGCGGGAACAATGTAAGAAGGGGTTGAGATAGAGCGGGTGGAAAAGTTACGTTGATGACCTGCTTAACAGACTTACACCCTGGTGCAAGCTCCCACACATAATCGTGGGTATACCCTCCAAGGAGCCCGAGTGAGTTTGGCCAATGTTGATTCCAGGTACTGTGAAGACTTCCCCCTCCACAGTCACCTTGTTTAAATAACCTATAGATATAGTCCACTAAGGTTACCAATCACTACAGTGATTCCTGGGGAAATAGTCGACAGTCCGATTCACACGCAAGGGCAGGGTATCTAGCCCGAAATCAACTTGAAAGGCTTCCACTCATCATTGTGGGTATACCTCTCAAGCGACCCCCATAATACACGTAATCTCTACACCAAGACCAACAAAGCAGGGTGAGTAACTCTGTTAGTCTCAATACGACATCGTGATTGACCCTTGTGTTAGAAGGGCTTCCCAGGAAAAAATGTAATAAGTGGATTTAACCGCTCCCTAACTCAAGATTCTATGTTTGTTTGCAACTTTGGAAAGTTATCTTTCACACCTATTCCAAAGCCCTAATGCTAATCTAATGTAGGTTTGCTACCAGAAAGTATAAAAAATGTCTAATTAGTTTTTTATAAGCCCTTTATTTTATGGTTGTTATTACTCAAAAGGAAAATGGCGTGGACAATATGGTGTTTCGATGGACTCGAAAGTTATGCAAAGAGATGAAGATGCAATTTTTTCATTTCGAGGAAAGCTATGCTACGAGAAGGAGGAAATATTTATCATTCCCATATGCACGATGTCCCAAAATATATTAAACTCATCAATATCAAGATTCTCAAGAAATGAGAAAAAGGTATTAAACACTAAGGCATGATTCATGGCCCCCCTCGGCCATGAGGGGGAATTTTTTTCATAATTTAAGATCAAACAAATGCCAAGAATCATGCAATTTCGGTACTTCAAATGCAAGGATGCCCCCAATCTAATATAAAGCAAGAAATTAAATCTTTTTGTTTCAAAAATTTCACTAAAAGAAATAATGAACTTTCTTAAAACAAAGAAACCCAAACTAAAAGTTCTTTTTTAAAGCGAACTGTTCAGAAGAAATATGATCTTTCCCTAAACAATTCTAAAGAAAACACATGCTTTGTAATTGAAAGACACTCAAAGCAAGAGACTAATCCTTCAAAACCAAACAAAGCAAAGATGGCTAAAAGCAACTCAAATAATGTCAAGTAGACTATAAATAGATCAATATAGGCTCCAAAAGTTCAATCCAGCTGATCAAAGAAAAACTGGGTCATCAAAAGATGACAAGACCCAATCCAAAAAAATTTACAAACAAGTTCGCAGGTTGGCAGTGTATTACAGTGCGAGAATCAAAGATTCTTGCAGGCTGAACAAAGGTTGACTGCAAGGGGTTCGCACTGGACTTAACACCAGGGTGCGAACTTAGGTGTTTCTCACATGCCACTAAAGGGTGCAGTGCGAGAATGCCTGTAAACAAGCAAAAATTTGAAAAAGGACTAAATTTGAGTGAACTTTTAGATCCAGAGAGTCTGGATGGATCTCCCATAGACTCAGAGACCAGAAAACAAGCAATCAAAGAAAGGGAAAGTAGACTAACTAGGAAACAATTCGTTCCCTAGCGGAGTCGCCAATTTTGTTATCAGACAAATCAATAGGTGCGGACACTAACTGATCTCCCTAGATCCACCTAGATCCACCTAGATCTAGAACAAAACACACTAGAACATGACGCTTTCCTTAAGTTTTAAATATTGAATTTACTAACTAAAGAGGGATGAGTGACATACCATTTAAATGTCGCTTCCTCTCACCATCGCCATCCTAGCTCCGTTCCAACGCTCATACAATTATGATCCTGCAAAAGAACACAACCAACCAAAGTGATAGTAATAGCATAAACTCAATATAAACCTATGTATGTGATCAAGGAATCATACAATACAACACAACAAGCTTTATAGGAAAGAATCATATTACTATATCATATTAAATGTGAAAGAGAGATTACAACCATGGCCTTGATGTCGTAAGGTCCCTTCCAACTATCCTTCGTTCCC
>JZKD02S0813712.1:41513-66769 GCA_000966675.3 Picea glauca | reverse complement strand
CACCAACTCAGTAAGACCTATATAGATACCAATATAATATCTGCATACACAGATTACTTATGACTCTACATGCATGCTCCATACTTTAGACATAGCTTCAAACCCTAGTCACATTTAGCCTTCATGCCTTAATGAGCCTCATAACATCATTCCTAGAATATGATCCCAGACTACAACATCACAACGTTAAAATAACACACTTTGCAGCATCACAGACCTTTAGTCCTTCATAGTGCACCTTAAGAACAAGAAAATCTAAAGAAAATACCTCGGACTTCTCTTGCACACCTTTAGATCCAAAAAAAGACACCCAACTCCTTTAACACACCTTGGATCTCTTCTATGCACCTCATACTTGATCGCTTGCTTGGATACTCTACAAATGTGCACATCGATCTTGTATTTATAGTATTGTTGTCCTCACTTTCATGCTTGACCTGTAAAGAATGGTTGAGCCGACCTAAATTTTCTAGTTGGGTTGTCCGACGAAAAAATTCATACCTCATCATTCCTAAGGAGTTAGAGGGAATTCCATATATTTTTGGAAAGGTATCAAAGTAATATTTCCAACCATATAACCTATGCTACCATTTTAGTTAGGTATCTAGGGTAAACATTCCTTCAAAGATAGGTTATCCAAACTGAGCATCAAATATCCAAAAACTATATTTCCAACAATCTCCATCTTGCAATATTTATCTTGGACATCCATAGTCTCCCCCAATTTTTGACATAAATGACGACAATATTTGCAACCCAAACTATTGGTCAAATGGAATGCAACAACCCTAAACTAGGAGGTGCAAGTGGGGACACTTGCACATTAAACTAGGAGGATCTTCTGTGAATGGTGCACAACTTGAGGAAGATAACACATACAATAAGGGGATGCATAGGATGAAGAATGAGGAAGAGGTTGTCTTTGTCTTGAAAGGAATAAATAACTAGTATAATTTAATGTATTAAAATACCAATCACTTCCTTGTTGACATGGTTATAGATAATCAATCTCTTAACCTATTGAAACGATTAACATTGATCATTTTGAAAAGGAAGAACCCTTATTCTACAAATTTGTTTCTCTATATTTATTCATTTTATTTATGTTTTTTCTCATTTGTTTTCAAGATCGTTCCATATTTTTCAATGCTCTGTGAAACATTCATATCAATTAGATCCAACAAAATTTCATTTTGATCTTCCTCAAAGGGAAACATTACAATGTCCTCGAGGCAATGGGAGAATACTCGACAATATTCGTAATTGCTTTGGAGATGACACTTTTCCCCTTCAACCAAGAGCTAGCTTATGCCTTTGTTGAAATTTAGGAAAGTATCAATTAAATGGCTTGGCTTATTGCAAAACTCTTCCCACTATAGTAGAATTCTATCAAGAAGCCCTTTATTTAGATCTAAATTTACACAGACTCAAGTGAAAGAGAATAAACCCTCCTCATCTGACACTAACTCCTACCAAGGACAAGAGATCAGGTTGGTATAGATTAATGGATCAATTAAGGAAGGTCATAATCATATCTTTGAAAGTAAACCATGGTTGTAAATCTATTGGATTGACCTATCTTCTTCTAATATTGAGACATTGTTGCATACCTCTCATACCTTACTATTCATAAAAGGTTTGAAGCTCAACATGCATGTAATGGGCTTCATGGGACAAATCAATTCCAGGCATTGATATTATCACAAAACCCAGGCATTGATATTATCACAAAACCCTTTACAGTGTTGGGTCATTCTTCATTCATGGCTTCTCATAGTGGATAGAACCTAGGTCCATGATAGAATGGCTTATACATTCCAAAAATTAAAAACGAAACTAACTTATATGTAATAGAAAACCTCGTTCCAAAAATTAAAAACGAAACTAACTTATATATAATAGAAAATCTCAATAACATAGGGTTTAGGGTTAGAATTTAAGGGTCACTCATTCCTATCAAACTAACTATTCAACTTTCAACCATGTTTATCAATATTGAATTTAATTTAACAAATCATAATCCTTAATTAACTATACAAATATTTATATATATAACTAACTTTATATATTTTATATAAAAAAAATATCTAAAATGCCAAAAAAAAACAACTTCCTAGTGTATGTCAAAATTCCAAGCCTCGTAGGATTCCTATCCATTCAACTTCCTAATGGATGGACTTTAAGAAATATTAAATAGTAAAACCGTTCACTCAAGTGGACTTTAAGAAATACTCGCTTTGGGTAGTTGTCCCCAAAAGGCACCTCACACGAATTTCGTGTCTTCCAAGATCCTCTGAGTGGTCATTCTATGTAATTAAATTCATAAAGTTTGACCATACAACCCACACTCTTTGAATTGATATAGGTGGAGTATTATCTATAATTGATTCACAAAGTTGATAATACTTTGTGAATCACTCCTTGTTGTTGCACCAATAGTTGGGGATCGAATAAAGTTTTTGCACATTAAAAAATTGATCATTATCTTATACCATGCATAATGTGTACACGAAAATACATCAAGCTTATCTCATTAAAATAAATATGTTGGGAATGGTTTGGAATCTTAGGATGTGATTCCCCAATACATTGGTGGGAATATGGCATACCTAACCAAATCTAATTCTATTAGAAGTTATGGGTTAGCAAATTAACATTCATTAACAAAGCAGTTGGGGTCACCTTTCAAGTTATATTACATAGGTCAATTATTGGGGTCACCATTTCAAGCTCATAGGAATCACAGTTTTCCATATAGCCATTTCATATTGTAGTACATAGGTTAGATATTTTGAATATAGTGGGTCAACATTTCATATTGTAGTACATAGGTTCATAGGTTAGATCTTTTGCATATAGTTTAGAAGCACATAATATACTTTAGGTTAGGTTTATATCATTTAGTCCAAGTAATACAACATTTATTATATTAGTTTATTAACTAATTAAACTACATATCACATATTATTATTTTTTCTTCGTTTCAAATCAACAAGTTACTGTATATTCGTTATGTCTTCAAAACGAAACCAAGATGTCACCAACCAATGCTCTCAGGTTAAGTAGGGATGAATTTTTTATTGCAATTATGTTGAAAATGTGCACCATAGATATGAGATTGGGGTAGAATAAGATTTCACAATCACATTTACCAATGCCATACTAATCCGATATTAATTCCATAGATATGAGATTGTGGGAGAATGAGATTTCAGTCACATTTACCAATTCCATACTAATGCCAATATCGATGAATGTTGTGATGATGATATAAAAAGTAATAATAATAAAAAATTGTGTCAATCATAGAGGGGCACCTAAAATCACTATTGCATTCATCTGTTAATTATTTAATGTGAGTTATGAAAATAATCTATTAATATATTATAACAATGTTGTAAAAATAATCAAGTATATTATTAAAAATTTACAACATCTTTTTTCCAAGAAAAATTCAAAGGATGCTTTCCACATTTATGGATGACATATTAGTCTAAATTAATGTTCCCAACCTATGGGACTTTGAATCAAGCACTTACTAGCATGGAACTAGCTACTAAGTCCCAATTTTGACATGATTTTGACCATCTTTTCCCTCCTCATTTACCCATTTTTTTTATATATTTATCCCTTTTCCCGTGATATCCTATGCTACTTCTCATCATAATGAATGAAATAAGTATTATTGTAATAAGGTAATTAAGAGGCATTTTAAAGTTTTTTCATTGATTTTTGTTGAATCTAAAGGAAATCGTGTGTTATCTAAACTTCTCTTATGTTTGAAAAATTAATGGTGCATTAATATAAGTGTTTTTGAAGGAAAAATACAAATTCTTATCGATCAACCATGGAAGATGCCATAAGACCACTATCCATGCAGCCACTTGGGGAGGTGATGAATATTCTATGAGACCGCTAATTAAGAAAACCAGCTATAGAAAATGCCACAAATTTACTACTACGTGATCACCAACAAAAACAATCAGATATGGAGTTAATATGAGATGTTGCAAATTCATAACCTAGAACAACATATGCCCACCCAAACCAAGCAATGATAAAGAGGCATAAAAAAACATTGAATAAATGATTCCTTTATTCATGGCATTGAATGCAATTCAATTACGATTGGTAGTCTATCAAAATACATGAAGGAGTATGTGATTCCTAGGAGGAAAATGTCTAGATACCATGGTATATTTAGTAGATAATTAAATCATGTCATAATTTTTTTTCTTTGAATTAATCATAAGAGTATCTCTCTCTCTCTATATATAAGAGGAGGGTTCTCTCTAGATAGAACAAGAAGGGGAGATTATGAATAAGAATAAGAAATAGATTTACAAACATTTTAACTCTTTTGAATGACATAAACTTTATTTTACATTTGTGTATATGAGTTTGTGAGCATATTGGAGTAGTGTTGTAGTTTACCTCGATACTATGTTCCTAGGGCAGACAGGTCTCACTCCATAAGAATAACTGTTGTATTACTTAGAGTAGTTTTTGTTTTCATTTGATATGTATTTAATGTTGAGTATGTGTTATATTTTTTACACAATTGTAGGCCCCCCTATAAGGGGTTTTGGGGGTTTATTTGCCCTTGGTAGGAGAGATTTTTCTCCTTTGGTGGTTTAGTGGTGCATGGTATTTCAACCCATGGTTTTCTAATTTTCGTTAAGGAATTAAGGTTGTAATCTAATCTAGGTCAATGGATTAGGGTTTTTTTGTATGCCACGAGATCTATATCTTGTGTTGTAAGAAATGAAGTTGTATTATGAATTAAAATAGAGGTGTGGCTCTAAAACAGGTTGTTGGTTTTCCCAATTAGGTTTCCAAGGGAAATCTCTGTGTATATGTGTGATTGCAATTGTTTTCTTTTCTGGGTTAAGAATCTATGTGTGCATTGAATTAATGTAAAAGGTTTAAACTTACATATGGTATCAGAGTAGTTATTAGCTTCAGGAGGATGCCTTTGTAGCTAAGGGTTTGTTTCAGGTCTGTGATAAACCTTGTTACAATGGGAGATCTACAATATATATTCTTATGGTGAAAAGAAATGGTGAGTAGTTCAAAAATAGAGGTCAAACCATTTATTGGGAAACGTTTTAAGCTATGGAAGCTCAAGATGGAAGATCTTTTGGTAGACAAAGATTAATGGGTCAATGTAGATCCAGGTATTGCACCTACCAGAATGTCAAAAAATATTGGACATAGTTATATTGGAAGGTTGTTGGAACGCAGTGGGCAGACCTGGGGTTAATCATTAATTCACCAACAAATCCCAAGATACTTTTCCTTTCATCATCACCTACAAGCAAGTGAAGTCTCACTTGAAGTACCTATGGGGATAGTAGGAACCAGGTTTCCGTAGTCATGGGGGAATATGATGCATTCATACCTTAATGTTTACTTAACCTTTAATTATCATGTAATAAACCTTGTACGTGACATTACTCCACTTAAAATTTATTCATTCATCATTAACTTAAGTGTGTGGGATCATAACAACAAATATTAGTGACATATTTAGAATACTAAAAATTCACCATCATTGCATAGTAGCCACAACCAATGAACAAATCTATACTAACCATCCATCACATGCATCAGAAACATAACACACATAAGAAACACATCAAGACACACGATTTAACATGGGTAACCCCAAAATGGGATACGCCCACTGTCAGGAAATGAGAGACACTTCCACACTAAGCCTAGCAGAAGAGAAGAAGAATATAATCAAAAACATAAATAACAAAGGAATCACATAGTACACCGAGAGTTTACCCTAGAAACCCTTAACTGGAAAAACCAACATTCCTTGAGCGTTTTTCTCTCTTGTTGTCTATTTCAATTTGAATAAAAGGTTACATGTTTAACCTTGGTCCACACCTAAGACACGATCGACATCATACCCTCTTGCTTGCACAAGAACAAACCTGTATCCAATCTGGCTTACATCTACATGACCAACAACCTACATCTAAATATTTCTCTAAACTCTAGTTATTATGCATTAACTTGCATTACAACATTATCCTTTATGGCCTTACAACACACCTCTTTATAGGATTTACAACAGTGAAAACCCTAAATATTGGTGACCAAAAACGGTTACAAATCCATGCAAATCATTGGCTACAAATCCTACAAACCCCAGGATTCTGTTATAGTTGACTCCAAGTTGGATTATCGGTCGACTACCATTCGACCTTCATTCAGTCTCTAGTCAGTCTTCTCATGCCTGCCCTTCGACCTCTTGATGTTTGACTTGCCATCTATATCTTCGACTTAGAATTTATATGGTCCACTACCTCGAACTTTGACTTGTTGTCGATCCACCTCGACCTTTGACCGTCAATCGATTCACCTCAACTAGAATTTCACTGCAAAGAATATAACAACCCAACATTCTCCCACTTGTTGTCTTCTTTGTTGAAACAAGAGATTCCTAAAATTTCATTCACATACCCAGGGTAGAAATTCCCATTTCCTCTCTACACCAAGAGAACTTCACAACACTCATAGACTTGGTCAATGAGTCTCTGATGTTTTCAAATGTGTCTACTTTCTCCAGTAGCACCTTGTTACTTTCCACCATATCTATTACGAAATGGTATTGTACATCAATGTGCTTAGTCTTTGAATGATAAGCAAGGTTCTTTTCCATAAATATCTTTCTTTGACTGTCACAACTCACCTTCATAACTCTCTACTCAAACCCGATTCTTGAACATAACCTTTATAGCCATACCACTTATTTCCTTCCATGATTGGTTGCCATGTATTCAACTTTTGTTGTTGACAAGGCTATAAACAACTATCGCTTACTCATCCAGCTTATTGCTCCACTGAACATCTTGAAGACATATCCGTTGGTCGACCTCCGTCGATCCAGATATCCATCCCAGTTGACGTTGAAAAAGCCATGTACATTTAATTTACCATTGTCACCTCCAGGTCTTCCTTGATAGCATATAGCATAATCCTTCGTGCCACACAAATACATGAATACTCTCTTCACAGTTGTCCATTTCTCCTTTCCAGGTGTCTACATGTACCTTCTCAACACTCCCACTACATGGGAAATGTTTGGTTGAGTTCATACCATCGCATACATTAGAATACCAACAACACTTGCATAGAAAACATGTGCCATGTCCTCTATTTCTTCTTGTGTCTTTGGACATTGTTCAATAGTAATCCTTTCTCACACAAGAATTGGCACCTTCACCGGTTTGCAATCCTACATGTTAAACCATTTCAGAACTATTTCAATATACTTAATCTAATTCAACCATATATTTCTAGCGGCTCAATCCCTCTTAATCTCCATTCCTATAATGAAGTTAGTTGCACGGAGATCCTTCATGTCGAACTTGGAGGATAATTTCTTCTTCACCTCCTTTATTTTGTCCATGTTGTTTCCAATCAACAACATGTAATCGACATACATATCTACATATATGAATTTCCCACCTTCTTCCTTGGAATATATGTAGTGATCAGCTTTGCTTCTCACAAATCCCAAACTAAGGATGTATGTGTTGAAATTCTGGTACTACATCCTTGGCAATTGATTTAGACCGTAAAGGGATATTTTCCGTTTGCACACCAACTCTTGCTTTCCATTTACTACAAATCCTTCATGTTGTTTCATGTAGATTTCTTGTTCCAAGTCCCCATGTAGGAACATTGTCTTCACATCCATTTTTTCTATCTCCAAATTGAATGTTGCAGCAAGAGACATTGGTAATCTAATGGAAGTTAGTTTTTCAACAGGGGAAAAAATATCACAGAAGTCAACTCCCTCGACTTGGGAATAACCTTTCACTACTAGTCGAGATTTGAACTTCTTGAATTGTCCTACGACATTCATCTTCTTCTTGAATAATCATTTGTTACTGATGGGATGTCTTCCACTAGGTAAATTGACTAAATCCCATGTATCATTCTTGTGAAAGGATTCCATCTCCTTGACCATGGCGTCCTTCCACAATTGACCATCCATTGAGTCAACTGATTCACCGACCAACTTGGGCTCATCATCAATGGTAGTTAGCACTATTGTTGAATGGAAGTCAGGTGGACTATACCTTTTGACTGATTTTCTTATTATTTATGGCCTCCTTACCATCGAAGTTAGTTGTTCCACCTCTTCCTCAGATTCAGTCAACTCATCTTAATCATCTTCTTCGTTCCTCAGTACAAACTGCACTGTATCGGGATTATTCTCGGTCTGAATGACTTCCTCAAGCTCAGACTTACCTCCAAATTCTCTGAAGACCACATTTCTATTGTACACTTTTCTCCTTTATGCAATATCCAAGAGCTTATATCCTTTCATTCCTTCTTTATATCCAATGAAAATACATTTGATTTCCTTATTATCCAGCTTGCTCCTCCTTTCCTTGGGAATATGAACAAATGTGTCACAGCAAAATACTTTCAGATGTGCCACCGAAGGCTTCTTACTAGACCATACCTCATGTGGAGTTGTGTCAACTAGCACTGACGAAGGAGACATATTTACCAGATATCTTGCAGTGTCGACTGCCTATGCCCATAATTCTTGTGCGAGCCCAACACCATTGAGCATGCTCCTTGCCTTATCCATCAACATTTTATTCATTCTCTTGGTAAATCCAATTTGTTATGGGGTATATGGTGTGGTATTTTAGTGTGCTATGCCACACTACTTATAGAACTGATCAAATTCCTTTCCACAGAATTCACCACCATTGTGAGTTCTCAAAAATTTAATCCTTTTCTATGTTTGGCTTTCCAAAAGATCTTTAAATTCCTTAAATCTATCGAAACCTTTGATTTCTTCCTCAAGAAATATATCCATGTCTTCCTGGAAAAATCATCTATGAAGGAGACATAATACAGGGATCCACCAAGTGAAGGAACTGTAACCGAGCCAAACAAATCACTATGAACCAGTTCTAGAATCCCATTTTCCCTTGTCTCTCCAAATGGGAACCTCACCTGACTTTGTTTTCCATATATGCAATGTTCACAAAAGTTGACCTCCAAACCACATTTAGGAAACCCTTCAAGCATACCTTTTCTTTACATAGCTCGAAGTCCTTTTTTCTCCAATGTGTCCCATACTCTCGTGCCATAGCCTGGTCAGGTCAATTTTATCATGTCTTGTTGAGTCAGTTTGAACCAACTTAGCTCGAGTCAAATTGAGTTGATTCGACGTCAATTTGAGTCGAATCACATTCAAGTCGATTTCAGGAGAAACAATGTTGTTGCATCTAGTCGAGTCGACATTCCCTAACAACTTGTATAGCGTACCAATCCGAACTCCTTTCATTAATACCATCGTACCTCTGACCATATTGTATGAATCCTTCTGAAACAGAGTATTCACACCTGCATCACTCATCTTGCTGATAGATATACAGTTTCTTTCCAAAACCAGAATTTGTAGCACACCTACAAGAGTTCTTTTCCTCCCATCCTGCAGTATCAGTCGAACTCTTCCTCGTTCAACAATTATGGTTTTCAAGTCGTCCCCCAAGAACACATCACCCCCATCATATCGTTCATATTCACATAACCATTATTTATGTGGTGTCATATGATAGGATGTGTTGTCACCCTATAATTTCCCAAGCTGAGGAGGAAATCGATAGGGGTAACCACAAAACCACTTCGAGCCTTGGATCTATCCCTCCAAGACTTAGAAAGGGATCTCTCTGTTAGATTTATCTTTTCTTTTATGGGATGTTAGGCTAGCTATGAGGATGAAAGGTTTGTTTTTAGAGTTTTTGGTTGAGACAACAGAAGAGGGCCATTGGGAAAAAATGGAGTCAAGAGGTTAAAGATGACAAAATGAATGAATGACTGAGACAAAATGTAACAAGGCAAGGTAATCATGTTAGTGGATCCTTTGAGTTTGTGAAATGGAAAATAAGAATAGATTAGGGTCCAATTTAAATGCAAAGCAGAGCTTATCTGAATTCTACATTCAATTTTCAGAAGAAAACATAAATATCGTTTTAAGCCAGATTAGGGTGTCTAAGACAAATCCTGAAACATAATATTATTATAAATGATAATGAAATAAAAATATATGTGAGACAAGATAATAGCATGTTACATAAAGAGGTACTTCACCACATGATCATGACACAAGAATCTGGGAACAAAAAGCCTTTGTATTCATCCAAAAAGTCACTTACAACTTGTTGAGCATCTTTACAACAGATGGTGATATTTTCACACCATACTTCCCTTCAGATCTAACTAATCCCCCTCTTGAATATTTTTCTCTGGGCTTAAATAATATTTACAAAGCAGTTTCAGATCCTCAAATGATGGATCTGAAAATTACAAGTGTTTATAAAATCTATCCTATTACAAAATTCTAGGAGATAGATCCTATTCATAAGTGATTGAATCCATATCAACACTATAGTCTTTGAAATCTGCATAGCCTTGCTGGATGATGATAGGACTGTTTGAAATATTTCACTGACACCTGAGCCATGAATCAATTATCTTCAACCAAAATGGAATCATCTTTGAGCCTTTCTCCTTTGTATTTGCCTTAAAATCTGAAAAAGATATTCCTTCTCATCTATTTTGGAGTTGGGACGCATCAGAAAGTCTCCTCGAGTGATATGGTAGAAAATGGATCTGATATGGGAGAACATATTGTCATTCTGTCCATCTATTTACTTTCGACATCTAACACGTATAGAACATAGCCGATTTAGCTATCGAAAATCAGGGGATTTGGCATCTAACAACACCTTTGTGGACCAAAATAAGATGTCGAAAGTCCTGAGTTTTCCAAAATCGTTCAAAATTAAAAAATTTGATTCCTTTACTCTATATAACCCTTAGGATTCCTCGTTCAGGTTTGTGGCTACCTCAACCAAATATTCTAGACCAAGGTGAGCTCTTGGTTTTGGATTTCTAGGTGCTAGCTTAAACCTCAAGAATTTGATCATTTGGTACAGATTATGGTTTTTCTTAGACAGTATTTTGTTCTTCCTTTCTAGAGCTACATGCATCAAAGCTAACCTTTTAAATGAATCTCTTACCTTAACATATGTTCTTTTCATATCCTGATTCTGAGATTTGATGGCTCTTTCTAACAACCTAAGCTTTGTTACTTCCTCTTTCAGCTTCTGAATCTTGGATGATTTACTGATATTCTTTTTTGTTGATGTCTCAGGTACCTCAAAGGTTGTAGCTTCAAATTTAGTTTCCTCTCTCTCCTCCATGGGTAGTTCAGACTTAGAATCTAAGTATGGAAAATTCAAGAAGTTTTTATTAACAACACTGCTTTGGCCCTCTATTCCATGATCAAAATCAAGCTTCTTTTTTGCCTTCTTAGACCTGGGTGAAGTGGTTGGATGTTTTGTTTGAACTGGTGATAGAGCCCTTCTCTTTCTCTTACTGCTCTTTGGTGTAGATGAATTCTTTTTAGATGTTTTCTTACCCTTAGGTTGGATCTCTTACTCAAATTCTCCCCAAAATAGGAGATAGTCCCATGTCTTCTCTCTTCTATGGAGTTCCTCCATCACTATAATCTTAATAAGGCCATGATGGAACAATATATTGTTTTTTTTCTCAGGTTTAGCTTGTACTTTTTGTGCCATCTTAGTGAGGCTCCTATGAAGATAATGAGGCAAATTCAGAGGTTGTCTTCCTGTGAAATGATTGATAATCCTGAAATGGTACAACATTACCCTGCCATACCTCCCTTCACACATTATGTCAACCTGGATAACATTCAACAATTTATGCCATTTGTCTTCCAAGTAATTCCTGGGAACATCCCTTTGCCAAATAATGCTCTAGAATTCTGGCTTAAGGTAAGATCTAAATTCAATGTCTTTAATGGCAGTGGTCTTGAACCACCTCTCACCCTCTCCAAGAATATCAGTTGTTGCAGAAATACTTGCCTCATCTATTTTCATTTCCAGAGGACCCAATTGCAATTTGGCTCCATCAAAACTTTTTTCGAAAGCCTCTGCAATTCCCTGATGATACCCTTGTAATTTTTCACAAATCCTGTAGTAGCCTGCATCCTTGAACATTTGACAAATATCTGGATGACATTCCAGATAGGAAATATCTTGTAGCTTCCTCCTGAGAAATGATCGGCCAGTAGACATCTGCAAAAAACCTGTTGATACCTTGAAGACACTGAAATCTAGGTTTGATAGATGGGAGACCAGTGCTAGGAAAAAGGAGAAAGGAAACATAGATGAGGGAAATTCGTGAGACCAGCAAATTTTTTGGATGGAAAACTTTTTAAAAGTGCCAACAAGGAATATCTTAGATCATAATGTTTATTTAACACAAACTCAGACAGTGATGGTTTCTCTCACGAGGAGATAATGGAAATGACTGTTGATGATGGCAGGGTTTTGAATAGACATCTTAGGGTTTCAAATCCTTCATCAAATAATGAATACAAACCAAAATAAATGATTAAGACCAAGAAAATCATATCTGGATATGATTTCAGCAACACTTAAGATGATGGTGACGTGTGTACTACCGACGGTTTGAGAGTCCAATGGGACATGCTAACCATTGGAAAAATTATGCGCTTTCGACAGCTAACAACACCTCGCGCCTGCCTTTTTAGCTGTCGAAACTGGCAACTTTCGACAACTAACAACACATAAAAAATTTACCCTTAGCTACCGAAAGTTATTTCTTTGACCTTTTACATTCAAGAGTTTCAAACCATCACTTGCCAATGTTGGATATACCTAGACACCTCTTTGAAACACAAGATACACCACTGGACCATTACTCCTGATCTTCTTATCATGCAAACATTCTCAAAATGATTAGAGAAAAATTCCAAATAGGTAACTGGAGAACAGATGTCTATATCATAAGACCCTAACAGGATGCTCCTAAGTCGATCAACCAAACATCTTTATTTGACTGTGTACTGGTCGACGCCAGGCACACATCGCCTCCCTTATCTGGGGTCATCTTTCTCTCAATTGACTAATTCTCTTCGGATCCATCACTGACTTCTATTTCCTTCGACTTACAATCATTTTTATAATGCCTAGATTTACCGCATTTCCACATCTTTGTGTCGAATGAACCGGAGATTTAGATATACCCTTCAACTTGAAATTTCTACCAAAGAATCTCTCTTTATCTCTATCTACCAGTCAACCTCTCACTACTAGAACATATTTGGTCGATCCTTCCATGTTCTTCCTTCTCATTTCTTCCAACAACAAAGAAGAAACCACATCCTATAGCTCTAGTGTGGTTGCATTATTCTCAATATCCATGACTAAGCTATTGTAGGAGTTTGGCAAAGAACATAATAGGCTGATACACTTATCCTCATAAGTGATCTTAATATCCAGAGATGATAATTGTCTTAACATAGTATTAAGCACATTTAAATGCTCAGTCACCGAACTATCATCACTCATCCTCAGAAGATATCGTTTCTTATTTAGAAACAACTTATTTACTAGAGATTTTGACTAGTATAAGCTTCCCAGCTTGTCTCACAGTTTCTTGGTTGAATCTTCACCTGAGACATTCATCAACACCAAATTTGCAAGAAAAATATGAATCATACTTCTTGCTCTTCTTTCGAGTTTCTCCCATTCTTCCGTCAACATGCCTTTCAGTTGGCTACCTAGACAGACCGTTGTCCATTGTTCTCGATCTACAAGAAGATCTTCCATTTTAATCTTTCAAAGCTCAAAATTTTGGCCATTGAAGTTTTCTATCTCTATTCTGGAAATTCTCTCCATTACTTACCATGATCTTTAACACAATTTATGACTTACGAATCTTACTATACCTAGGTTTTAGTTCTCAGATTCAATATTGGTAAATCAAGATCTAATATACTCGCCAAAGCATAAAACCACTCTGATAACTCACTTGTCAGGGAAGACCTAATATTTGATACCACTTGTCAGGAAATGAGAGACACTTCCACACTAAACCTAGCAGAAGAGAAGAATAATTTAATTAAGAATGTAAATGACAAAGCAATCACACAATACACCAAGATTTTACCCTGGAAACCCTTAACCGGGAAAACCAAAATTCCATGAATGTTCTGCTCTCTTGTTGTCTTATTCAATCTGAATAAAAGGTTACATGTCTAACCTTGGTATACACCTAAGACACAATCGACATCATACCCTCTTTCCTACACAAGAACAACCCTGTAGCCAATCCGGCTTACATCTACATGACCATCAACCTACATCTAAATATTTCTCTAAAGACTAGTTATTATGCATTAACATGCATTATGACATTATCCTTTACGACCTTACAACATGCCTCTTTATAGGCTTTACAATGGTAAAAACCCTAAATATTGGCACCCAAAAAATGGTTACAGATACATGCATATCATTGGCTACAAATCCTGCAAATCCCAGGATTCTGTTATAGTTGACTCCAAGTCGGATTACCGGTCGACTACTATTCAGTCTCTAGTCAGTCTTCTCACGCATGCACTTCAACCTCTTGATGGTTAAATTGTCATCTATATCTTTGACTTCGACTTTACCTAGTTGACTACCTCTACCTTCGACTTATTGTTGATCCACCTAGACCTTCGACCATCAGTCGATTCACCTTGACTAGACTTTCACTACAAAGAATATAACATTCCAACATCCACAATGACAAGCTTCTTATTCATTCATTCATAATATTCATTAAATTCATGTGCATTTTGCTCATACATATATATTCAGTTACAACCCAAACCTTCCCTAGTCATTCTATGTTGCAGTGCACACAAACCTCTAGTTGTTACATCTATGGTTGCTTAGTCTCTGTCGATGGGATTTTCCAATCTGTGTCCCAGTCTTCCATGACCAGTCCTAATTCTTCCTCTGTTATCTTGTACTTCGTGGCCAACCATTCTTCTCTTGGAACCTTCTTTGCTTGAATGTATAGATGGTGGAAATATGCCTTGAACTGCGTAATTGACTTATGTGCTTCTACTATTTGTTGTTGTATCTAAGGCGTATCTTGAATACATTTCCTAATGGTCTCTTGGTAAATATAAAAAGAAATATTATTGTCTAAATATCGCTCCTTATGCGTATTATGCCACAAGTTTTGATACCTTGCAGCCAAGCATGCCTTGTCTTTTTCTCCCAAACATTGTGTATTAGTAAGATCCCTCCATGCTGCTAATGGAATTAAAATTAATAACCACGCGTAGTGAAATTCAGTGCCTTTATCTTGTGCCTCTTCACAATCGATCAAGAACCGGTTGAGAAAAAATGTCACCCAGTTCATCTTCACACCCTTGACGCACTTCTCGGCTACTGTTATTACTGTCACTGGTACTTGGTCCTTCTGACATTTCCTTAACAACTTACAGGTCAATACTTGTGTCACAAACCTCACTATAGTCTCACATATGCTCGCTACATCCAAACCACACCCTCCTATGTGCATATGAAACTTTTCTCTCATTCTCTCTAATAAATCATTCTCATTCTTCTTGTCTGAAAGTAACAGTGAGAGGTCCTCCCCTTGTGATGGTAGTCCAGTAATTTTCACAATTAGATCTGTGTAAAGGGAGACCAGACTATCGAGCCATAAGTAACCCCCGTGCACACAACTCAACAACATCTTTACACAGGTGTTGACGTATGTGCTCCTTCTGAAATGTGGTATGTCGAATAAATTCAGGATGCTAGCTTTCTTTAACCCTATTTCCCATATTTGTGGCTCTATTATGATCATATGTGTTTATGCGCTGATGTATTTATTCAAATACATTCTTGGTGATAGCTCGGGTAATTTCTCCTCATTTTTAATATCATGGTCTGCATACTTTAAATTCAGTATCAATCCTAATATATCTTCTTCCATGATCACTCCACGTGCGATTTTTGGCTTCACATGAGGATACTTAGCGTCTTTCAACAACCTGACTAGATTTTCTATATCCTTCCTTGGTGGTATGTAATATCTTAGAAATCTTGTCTCTGATGAGGATTCCCCTGGGGTTTCTTCAACTACAGGTATTATTGTTGGATGACTTCACTATTTCCTTAGTGTTGATGTTGATGTCACTTCTTCCTTGGGTGGTTCCATCTCTCTCTGCAAAAATATCCCTACAACTAACACCTACCACTTTGTANAGGTAATTGACTTTGGTGAAATGTTTTCCCTAGTTTCCAAGTTAACTTCTATTATATTTTATTTTATTTTTTGTTGTTTCTTTTGATTTTTAAGTAGAACATATGGATGTGAAGATAACATTCCTACATGGGGATCTGGAAGAAGAAATCTACATGAAGAATCCATAAGGATTTGCAATGAAGGGAAAGAAAGATTCGGTATACAGACTGAAAAAGTCCATGTATGGATTAAATCCAGCACCAAGGACATGGTATAAAAAAATTGATACATATATATCGTGACTTGGATTCACAAGAAGCAAATTCGATCACTGTGTGTATTTCAAATTAGTATGTGATCATCTTATTTATTTGGTACTATATGTGGATGATATGTTGTTGATAGGAAACAACAAGGGAATTATCCAAGATGTGAAAACTAAATTGTCCTCTAAATTTGACATGAAATATCTTAGTGCTACAAATTTATTTTGGGCATGGAAATTAAATGAAATCGAGAGACCATGAAACTTTGTTTGAAATAGAGAAAATATGTTGAGTCGATATTACAAAGTTTTAATATGCATAAATGTAAATCTATCAAGATCTTTATTCATGTAGGTGTAAAGTTATCTGCAAATTAGTGTCCGAAGACAAAGGAAGAGGACATGTCCAATGTTTTGTATGCTAGTGTGTTTGAAAATTCAATGTATGCAATGGTTTGCACTAGACCAAACATTGCACATGTAGTGGGATTTTTAGCATGTATATGTCAAAACCAGGGAAGGAGCATTGGGAAGCAATAAAGAGGGTTTTTACTTATCATGAATTGAATTAGAGGTGCAACTCTAAAATAGGTTGTTGGTTTTCCCAGTTGGATTTCAAGGGTAAATATATGTGTATATGTGTGGTTGCAATTGTTTTCTTTTTGGGGTTAAGAATATATATCTGCATTTCATTAATGAAAAAGGTTTAAAAATTACATATAAACCATAGAGTTTATGATTTCCTTTTGAAGTTTATGATAGATTAGATAGTTCGAATACTTGAAGGTTTTTGAGATTAAATGTTCCATTCAAGCAATTACATTTCTATAAATTAATTCCTTGTAATTTAGAAACATTCTAATTTTATGTTCAGTTTATGTTTTTGTAGCATTATATTCGATTATGTGTTGATTTTTGACATTTGAATAAAGTGTCCTTAAGAGACAACTACCCTATCCCACCTATGGAGGATATCCTCCAACAATCCTCTAGGAATGAAATGATGTATCTTTTAGATGGATTATCAGGTTACAATCAGAGAGGCCTCAAATCTTTTGATAATCACAAAACCACATTCAATACTCGTTGGGGCACATATGCATATCACAAGATGTCTTTTGGTTTGATTAACGTCAGAAGTACCTTTCAACATGCCATCGACATTGCTTTCAAAGGCTTGTTGGGTAAGATTAAAATTGTCTACTTCGATGACCTCATTTGTTTCTCCAAATATCGAGGTAGTCATTTTGATCACCTTAGGCAAGTGCTTCTTAGAATTCGTAAGTTTTTCATATCCTTAAATCCTAAGAATACCATTTTCAATTTTTTGGAGGGAAAACTCTTCAGTCACATTGTGTCTCAAGAAGGTGTCAAATTTGACCCTAATAGGGTGATAGTAATCAAAAGGATACCCTTACTTACCAATAAAAAGTAGATGCAATATTTCTTTGGAAATATATTTTCCTTAGTTTCTTCATTCCTAATTTTGTTCAAATTGTCAAACTTCTAAATCAGCTAATGAAGAAGGACATTCAGTTCCAATGGGACACCCCTACGTCTCATGCTTTTGATTATATTAAGAAATCCATTGCGTTGACACCTCTATTGATTATTCCTGATCACTCTAAGGATTTTTTCATGTACACTAACTCATTATAGGAGACTATTTCTGCAATCTTATTGCAAAATGACCATGAGGAAAACCTCAGACCAATTTCCTTTGTAAGACAAATTTTTAAGACACACCAAATGAACTATTATCAACTTTATAAACATGGTTGTTCTTTGTATAAATCCTTGGATCTATTTTGACATTACATCCAAGGCCACAAAGTTCAGGTCTTTGTGCCTACATCTCTCTTAGTCACTTCTTTGAACCAAATTGAACTGCAAAGTAAGTGGTCCAAATGGATCATGCGCATGCAAGAGTATGACTTAGATATTAAACCAATGAAAAAACCATAAGGGGAATAGGGTTGAATGAATTTCTAACTCAATCCCATGCCTCGGTCATAGATAAAAAAAAAACACAAGTAGAAGACTTGATTTCTTACAAAGAAATGGTTAATCAAACTAAGTTGGCCTCACAACCATGGTACAAGCCTATTGTATATTTTTTAATGAATGGTGTTTGTCCACCAGACATGGATACTAAATCCAAGTGACACTTTGCTTACAAGTTGTATGATATGTCTTAAAAGATCATATACTTTATAAGAGGAACCTTGATGGGATTTTGTCATGTTGTCTAACTCGTGAGCAATCCCAAATGGCACTTGAAAAATGTCATTCCAGGGTTTGTGTAGGTCACTTTTCAACTAAAACAACTGCAAAAAAGGTTTTACATGTAGGCTACTTTTAGCCTTCCCTCCATCAAGATGGCCATTTATTGGTTCGAAAATGTGAAGAATGTCAACGCTTCACTGGGAAATAGAATTTATATCCCTTACCTCTTAAACCTATTGAAGTAAAAGTCCCTTTCACAATATGGGGTATGGAATTTATTGGGCCAATCTCACCACCTTCTATTGCAGGTCACTTATTCATCTTAACTTCTACTGACTACGTCACAAAGTGGGAGAAGCATTTTCCCTTAGCAATGATACGAAGAAATAGGTGGTAAAATTCATTGAGCTTAAAATTTTACCCTGCTTTAGAACTCCTACTAATATATTGACTGATAATGGATCAACTTTCATGTTTAATGTCCTGTTTCACCTTGGTTTCATCTATGGAATCCAATGTTTTCGATATTCCACCTATTACCCCCAAGGTAATGGAATGGTTGAATCAAGAAATAAAAATATGTTTTAAATTCTTAAGAGAATGGTCAAAGACAACACACATGATTAGCACACAGAGATAAACTTTGATTTACGGGCTGACCAAATAAATCCCAAGAAAAATACGGGACAAATTCCTTACACTTTAGTGTATGGAACCCCTTCTGTTCTTCCTATTCACTTTCAAATTCCATCCTTGAGGTTGGATATTTATGAGGTCGAAGGTGATTTCCAACCCTTGCAACATTGTTTAGATGCTATGATGGAATTAGAGGATGTTAGAAAAGATGCATTCCAACACCTCCAAAAGAAGCAAGACATTGTCAAACATTCATTTGATAAAAGAGCCACAACGGTAAATTACAAAGTAGGGGATGATTTCCTATTGTGGGACAAAGCACATGAGGACCCATATAAATGCCACAATTTTGATTCTTTATGGTGGGGTCCTTGCACAATCTATGAGTTTTTAGTGACCAATTATTTCATATTAAAAACCTTGGATGGTCAACCACTCCAATTCCCAATGAATGGTTGCCACCTAAAGTTATTTTATGCCTCAGAAACCTCATCTCTTTGTGTATATGTCACCACATTATGATTGTATTCTTGTATGTATTTTACTTCATTTTAATTTTGAGATTTTGGCTTGTTTTATTTTAGTTTTGAGTGTAGGCCCCTTTTGGTTTTCCTCTCGATTTTGGCCTTTTTCATTTTATTATTGTAGGCTACACGTTTCTCTGTGAATTCAGTTTGTTTGATTTTAGTGAGAAAAGGAGCTTCTTTGTCATTATATGGATGTCTGAAAAGAGTGTCATCCTAAGAGTCCTTCTAGCATGCTTTTCCAAAAAGAAAATTATGGCTTGGTATAACCTTAAATAGGAGAAAGATTAACTATTATTAAGTTAAAGTCGATGGGGAAATTATAAGGGAGTTAGCATAACATTGCATGGTGAAGTTGAAATCTAATGGCATGATGGCTAACATAGATTTGTGATTGCAACTGCTCTTTTCCAAAAAAATTATGATTTGAAAATTTCCAAGCAATGTTCTTTTTCCTACGAAGTACAATCACTTGGGTGTTTTGAGATAATTTAGCATCTTCTGCAAAGATTTTTCATATTTTTTTACTCCCTTGATTGATTGGTTTTCTTGCTAGTTCTTTCTCCTGTGACTTAGTATTGATTGAAAAATATCCCTTCTTTCTTGTTTGTGTGATGATAATCGAAGGAATGCATGAAACTTTGTGTTGAGACAACGTGCACCTTAATCCTCGATTCTCACGGTTAATCCATAATACAAGTGAGGGACCCATATCACTTGAGCCACATTGCTCAATAAAACCTGGGTCATTATTCCTTTTCATCTAACCTTTGTGAATACCTGGGTCATTATTCCTTTTCATCTAACCTTTGTGAATCTCAATATAAATTCTTATGTATATTTATATTTCCACCACTTTGATTCTTCGTTTTATCCCTAATGTGAAAAATGGTCCTCATACTATAGTTGAATCCCCCCTACCCCCCACCCACCATGGTTACTTCAAAAATTACAACTTTCTACCAAGTAATATTTCATATCACATGGGAGATGCCATTGTTTGAAATGCCTTTTAAGGAATTTTCCATCTAGCGCAAAGAATGTTGAACCGAAAATATTCTTTGGGCTCAACATGATGTTTCTCATTTTTCATATCTTTTGAAGATAACACAAGGGTTTATCTTAGCAACCCATTATGCTCTAGTTCTAATCAAAGATAGTGGTAGGAGTCATAGTTACTATGGAACTTTCCTGTTGGACACACCGACCACACTGAGAAGGGGGGTGAATCGGTGTAGGGCTCTTTTTCAACTTCCCTTCACAAAACTCCTTTGGTTAGCTATCAACATTTACGCAATACTTATTATTGTCATTTATAACCAGTTAAATGTGATCATATATAAAAAAAACATGTAGAAACAACACATATCATCAATAATTCATCACAACAAGGAACACAAAGAACACAAGATGTATGTACAATTTCCTTTTTATTACGGACTACAATCCTTGGGTTATCAACAACAATTGAATAAAGTACAACTCTACAAGAGAACCAACTCTACAATGCAAGACACAACTTACACAACTTAGCACCAACTAAGAAGAGGATCCAATCCTCAACAAATACCAATCTATCAACAGGTACATGACCTGTCAATAGTGCAACATGTGTATATATGCACCCTACCAGTAGTACAACTCACGTGTGTATGTGGCCTATCTGTACTGAAACCTACGTATGCCCTCTAAACACTTAGGGTTTTCTCTCCTTGAAAAACTCAAATCCTCTGCAGCCTTCAGTCACATCTACTTCTATCTTTCACTATCCAATCTGTACCATAACCAATCTCAACACATCTATGCTCTCAAACAAGTTACTCATGCTCCTCAACCATACAATATGAATGCTACTCAATCATGTATAAGAAACTAGTATACTATGGAAACCATATCATTACTGAAACATAGGAGTGTTTCTCACTCTATCAATCAACCAACATAACCATATCACAACAGCCATACCAAGAATTCCTTAAGCATTCACCATACAATAAGAAAGAGTATCCATCAAGACAATTATGTAACCATACCAGAATTTCTATGGCAGATCTGAGCCCATAGAATGCATATCTGGAACTTGCTTCAGCCTTCATGATCCTGGCACCATCTCACACTCAAGTATTCATGAATTCCACCAACTATACGTGCTCTGACCTCCTTCAACCCGCGTGCGTGTGCACTCTGGCTCACTGCAACTCGCGTATGTACGCTCTCTGACACACTGCTTCTCGCGTACTCCTTCAAAAACTAGGGTTTCTAAACCTCCAAAACTTTTTTCATCAAGATCTCAAACTTACGAAAACTTTGATGTGTCCATGAGATCCTCCATTCAATCACTCTCTCAGAATAGATATTCAATATATGCTCAAGAGATGTGTTTACAAGAGACCCTTGCCTCTAATTTATAATCTCCAAGTAGCTTCCTTGGAAGCATCTTCTTGGCCACTTTGTCCACATAGCCACTTTGTCCACATAGTTACTTATGTCCAACTTTGTCTAATTTTCCACTTGTCCATATATCCAATAGCCACTTGACCACTTAACCCACTTTCCTCATTTTGGGGTTAACCTTCTTATAACTACTTTCCATAATTAGAAAGTTCTCCATTTACTTTATTATTTAAATAATCATCTTTGAATTTATCACTTCACTTTATTATTTAAATATTTTCTTCTTTGTAAGAACTTTGAGTTCTTTGAGCTTTTGGGGGTTCAAGCCAACATATGAGGGTCCTCCAACTTTGTAAGTTCATAACTCTCAAACCGTGGGGATTTATGTGATGTTCCACATACCAACGGAAATGGCATGACAAGCACTATCCATATAGTATAGTTTTACTGACAAGTTCACTAATCTTCATCTCATTATTTCACAATTAAGCATGGGTTCTCTAACCATACTTCTAGGATAACTCAACCGCAAAGCGTCTTCCCATGAGGAATTTCACAATAAGGGGACCACTTTGGAGTTCATCCATTTGTACTCCCTATCAACCATGACAAGACAATAATGAGTCATATTTACATCAATCCAACTTGGAATAACCCATGAACAATCAATACATTGATTCATCAATCTATATTCATCTATGCATCATATATCAATGACTTCACTTGACATCAATCCATTGACAACAATGACAATACATATTACATCAATATACTATGATGAGACATCGTTCCTTTGACATCAATCCTTTGACCTTTGACATCAATCCTTTGGCATCAATGACAACATGATCCAACAATCTCCCCCTTTGGAATTGATGGCAATACCAATATTGATGTCAACACCAATCATTGATGGCAACATGTATACATGGAATTTCTCTCTATCAATATTCATCTCAATCAAATAAATGTGATTATCTCTCCCCCTTTGACATCAATGGAAAAGGGTCATTCTCTCCTTGGGGTTGCTACCCATGCTTGAACTCTCCTTGGGGATGCTCCCCTTGCATGGATGCCTTTATATTCCTCTGAATAATCTCTCCCCTTTTGAACAAGGGATATCACTCTAATGTAATTATGAATATATGTTTCTCATTCTCCCCCTATGACCATCTCTCCCCCTATAACTATGCCTCTGTGCTCTTTCTCCGAGTATAGGGTTCCTTTTTCCAAGTATTTATCTTTGCATCTGATAAATGTCTCCTCCTGGAGTCATGGCAATAAGAATGACTCCCCCTATGGGTATGTCTCCCCCTATCTTCTCTGCAATATGAACAATATGCTACCACTGCAATATGATTTTTTTGCAAATTCTACTGCTCAACCAGAACATAGATCAACTACTCAAGAATGATTCATTCTTCCTATGAAGATCCTTGGACCTGCATCAAACTCGTGCCATAACATACATCATGAAGCAAAATATATGTCAACAATGAAATCATGAAAAAAACATCAACCAAGTACATCATGTGCCATATTGTGTGCCCACCATGCACAACACCCATGTACATCAACCATGTACATCAATACCACAGAATATGCCATAAGATATCATCAATGGAGTGTATCAATCGTATGCCTCTACCAACATGCCAACCATGTGCCTCAAACAAGTGTCATATCACTCATGATATGCCTTTACCATGAACCAAGTGCCAACCATGTATCTCAATCACTCAAGTGTCTCAATTATGTCATCATGTAACAAAGTGTATGCTAAACAAATAATACTAATGGTGTACTTTAGCCAAGTACTATCACCCACAAAAATATGCCATCTATGAGTGCATTAATATTGCACTTAACATGTATCACCGCCTGTACCAAGAAAGTGCATCAACCATGCACCAATACCACAACAAGATGAACTACAATCAATATGTGTCCTCATACATGTATGCCATATCCACCATAAAACATCTACCAATAATATTGCTAGCAGGTGCCTCTAACAATTGTACCTAAAGTGTACCAATCATGCATCAAATATAGATCAAGCTATGACTCATTAATGGTGTACAACATGACCACTTCATCAACTCATCAACTGTATGTCCCAATATGTAGCCCATCCATATTCCAAATGCATGCACCAAGATATCCAACAAATATGCATCCAATAATACATCATAAGATATATCAATAAAACTCAAATATGTACCATCCATGTACCCCAACAGATTAGCCTCAACCACCATTCACTACAACAAATACTAAGCATCCAAAAATACATGTACTAGAAGTGTGCCTCAATAGATCAATCATGATATATCTCATAACCAAGGTGTCATAACTTCATTGTCACAACCAACATTGTTCCTCAATAGAAAAATGTCTCAATCCACACTCTAGGGTTAGTACCATGCATCCAAGATAGTCTTTTAACACTCAACCATATGTCGTCACCATACATACATCAATTATGTATTCCAACATGTAATCATGAAAGCATGCAACAAACCATGTCAGAACCTGTAACAAACCATGTTAGACCCTGAAACATAAAATTATACCATCATACCATGTTGCAACTCATATGCATAGCCTTTTTCCCAAGGCTATTACCACAGATACACGACCTTCTATACAGACAACTTGCGTATGTACGCGACCTATTTATAGGTCATCCCGTGTATGTATGCGTCTGTTACCAATGTAACCTGCATATTCTTCAGAAGATGTCAAACTTGAGCTTCCCTTAAGGATGCCATTCTGTTATGATTGTTCAGTCTTCTTCACCCACTTCTGAAGGTGTCCCAGCCTCTTAGAACTTGAGCTCTGAGCTTCCAAATTTTCAAAAATGTCTTCCTTCATGCTTTCTTCTAGTCATGCTATATGAAGCACTTCTCATGGATTATCTTCTTGTGTTCCAACAATCCTGGGATTTGTAGCCAAATCCACTATAGCTGTAGCATCTCATGGTGTGACAATGAGCAACAATGTCTCCTACTTGATTACATCTCCAACACCTTAGGGTGTTATGAATTCTTTCATTATCTCTCCTTCCATAATATCTA
>JZKD02S0813712.1:0-19248 GCA_000966675.3 Picea glauca | reverse complement strand
AGGGGAATTTTCCTACAACAGGTAGCAACTGTACTAGCTTTTAAAGGATGAGAGAGTGCACAAAATTGTGCATACTTGGTAAGTATATCAACAATCATCCTGATGGAACTCTTTCCTTTAGACTTCGGTAACCCTGGGAAGAAATCCATGGAAAACTCCTCCCAATGCTGACTTGGAATGGCTAATGGTTGTAAAATACTTGGGGTCTTAATTGTTTCCACCTTATTTTTTTGTCAAACCAAACATTCTGCCACAAACCTTTGAACATCAGTTTTAAGGCCATCCCAAAAACATTCCCTCTTGACCCTGTGATAGGTTTTCAAATATCCTGAGTTCCCTCCTACCAGAGAGGTGTGCAATTCAAAAAGTACATTTTGTTTGAGTTGGGAGTTATTAAATAAACATAAGCAATATTTGTACAATAGTGAATCATTTTTCCATGTAAATGTATCGGATGCATTGGAATCCTACCACAACCTTTGAATGAGAGTCCACACTTCTTCGTCATTATTCCATTCATCCCTTACTTCTATTATCCAATTAGATTGGATGATAGAGATAGCATAGAGAAATGCCTCAACATGTTCATCCTTTTTTGAGAGTGCATATGCGACAAAATTTTTCTTCCCTTTTTTGTAGATGATTTCAAAGTCATAACCCAACATCTTGGTCAACCATTTTTTTTTTCTCTTCTAAATATAGTCTTTGATCCAAGAAGTATTTAAGATTTTCATGATTTGATTTGACCTTGAAGTGCCTACCTATTAGGTAAGGGCACCATTGCTTCAATGCATTTAATATTTCCATCATTTCCTTCTCATAAATGGGTTCGTGTAAGTCCTTTCCCTTGAGTGGTTGACTTTCAAAAGCAAGGGGCCTTCCTTCTTGCATTAGAACAACACCAATGCCATTTCCCGAGGCATCACATTCCACAATAAAGGTTTTTGTGAAGTATGGTGTGGTCAAGACAAGAGCTTTTCACATTGCCTCTTTAAGTTGTTCAAAACCTTGCGTTGCCTCTAGAGTCCATGAAAATGCATCCTTCTTAGTTAATGCAGTTAAAGATGTTGTTATTCTTCCATAGTTCTGAACAAACTTGCGGTAGTAACCTGTCAAACCCAAAAATCCTCTAAGACTCTTCAATGTTTTGGGAATCAAACAGTCCGCCATGGATTTAATCTTGTTAGGGTCTACCTTTACACCTTCATGAGATACAATATGACCCAAATATTCTACCTCCTTCACCCCAAAGAAACATTTGGATGCTTTGGAATATAGTTGTTGCTCCTTTAGTATATTTAGCACCCTGTAAACATGTCAAGCATGATCTTCCCAATCCTTTTTATAGATTAGTATATCATCAAAAAATACTAACACAAAGTTTTGAAGGAAGGTCTTGAAAATAAAATTCATCAACCCCTGGAATGTGGAAGGTGCATTCGTAAGGCCAAAAGGCATGACCAAAAATTCATAATGGCCTTCATGAGTTCTAAATATTGTTTTTGGGATATCTTCTTCCTTCAGTCTAATCTAATGATACCCTGAACGAAGATCCAAATTTTTGAAGTATATTTCTCTGTGTAGTTCATCTAACAATTCATCAATGACGGGAATGAGTAACTTATCTTTATTTGTGATCTTATTGAGCTCTCTATAATCTAGAAACATACGCTATGATCCCTCTTTCTTGAGTACCATTACCACCAGTGCCGAGTAAGAACTTTGGCTAGGTATAATAATTCCATCCTCTAACATTTCTTCAACCATACACTCAATGTTATTCTTATGGGCATGAGGGTATCTGTAAGGCCTGATGTTAGGAGGAACACTCCCAGGAATTAAGTGAATAACATGATCATGATCACGATTGGGTGGAAGACCTCTGTGAATATCTTCAAATACTTTGGAATGCTTATCAATGATCTCTTGGATATCTAGAGGAAAAGATGGCTTAGATGTTTGAACATCTAGTGAGAATAATTGTACAATTACACATGATTCCCTTTTTTCAATAATTTTTTCATGCCATTAGAGATTACCGCCTTACTTGGTTTCCTTGTGATACCCCTTAAATCAAATTCCTTTCCTTCGAATGAAAATTTCTTGAAAATTAAAAGCCATTGTTCCCAATGATTGTAACCATTGGACCCCTAGTACGAAATCAACACCACCCATGGGTATAGAAATAATTGGACTATTCATTACATATTCCCTCATAGTAAGATTGATCTTATGGATTTTTCTTGAGCAATTGATACTTCCTCCATTTTCAATCATTACTTGAAACTCTGGCGTTGGATATATAAAGCATTTGAGAGCTTTGGATAATTTATAGCGAATGAAAATATGAGTACTAACAAAATCAATTAACATTATCACCTTTTTATTTTTGATATATCCTTCGATATTGAGGGTTTGAGGAGTGCTAATTCTAGCCAATGCATGGCATGATATGGTGGGAGTAATCTCTTTAGAAGAAATATCTTCTACATCTTCATCTTGAGATGGTTCGTGTTCTTGTTCTTGTTCTTCTTCCTCTTCACAATCTATGTAGAATAATTTCTTCTCACCACACTTATGTACCTTACTATACTTGATGTCACAATTAAAGAATAAACCTTTTTATTTTTGTTGGATAGGCATTTTTGGGATACAGATTGGATGAAAAACCTAAGTATAAATAAAGTGTGTAGAAGGAAGAAAGTGTGTAGAAGGAAGAAAGTGTGCAGGAGGAAGACAACACACATACATAAGATTAAAGCAAGAGAGCGAGATAATAAAGCACGAAAGAAGGATGACAACACAACATTCCAGAAATAGAAGAATAGAAAAAAAGAAACATGAAGAGATAAAAGTAGAAGAAAGCCATCGAAAAATCAGTTAACTGAGTTGGCCATGCATTGTAATGGGATATTTTTGGGATAAATAGACTAGGGTTTTAAGCCCTAGATTTTGGGGTATAAATATGTAATGGGTTGGGAGATAAGGGAGAGAATGAAATATTATGTGTGAGTCATGAATGTAATAGTTAGTTGGTAAGATGAAAGAAGAATAAAGAGAGAATTTAGAGATGATATTGTGTCTTGTGGTATCTACTTGTCTATGTGTGCTTATGAATTATGTTGTTATTCTTCGTAGACTAGACTTAGTTTATTAATTAATTATGGCGTAATATTCATGACTTTGACGATGAATAATCTCTGTAATAATCTAGAATATGTTAAGCAGAGGAATCTGGATCATAGAAAGTAATACCAACTAGATTTGAATTGCCCACATAAATATAACAAGGAAGAATGAATTAATCATCTATCTCCCTTTCGCTTACCACTGCAGAAGCCTAGTTTTTGCAGTCCTAATAGGTACCTCGGGTGAGACTTCATTTGTGAAAGTAGGTGATGTTGAAAGGGATGGTGTCTGGTGGGCTTTTTGGTCATAGGTAAACCAAACCTTGGGTCTTTCAACCCATGCACATAACAATAAATCCAACAAATGTTTTTGTTTCCAGGACCGAGAAATTGCGATTAAGGGAATGTTTTGGAGGTTGACTAAGAATGATATCACATAATGGTTAAAACGAAAAGAACAAGAATTTGCACCAAAAGAGAATAGGAACCCTTAGATGAGTGAAAAGAAATGGATGCAAATGTATGTGTTCACAAATCTACACGAAATTTTCTTTGGAGTATTTCCAAAAATCCTGTCCGGGTGGCTAGAAAGGTTAGAAGAAAAAATGGGAAGGTTAAATGTTGTAGCGTCGAGGATTTGGAATCCTAAATTGGTATGAAAGTTGAACTCGATAAGTAACCTAAATACTCGAGCAATTTATTTTTGGTTGGATAGTGTATTAGGGGGATATGTTACAGAATTTTATGTAGATTGCATTCAATCATACAATGTTGCATAAAGAGAGTTTTTCAAAGGTTCGCATGGGAGGCACTTGAAATAGTTAAATACGTGGATAAAAATGTTGTTATGTGAAAAAAATGTGTTGATAATGAAGTCTAATGGATAAAATTCCTTTGCGCATATAGGGGGGTCCAGAGGATGATAGGAGGATCATCTGAGGGAATGGAGGGATCAATGAAAAAGGAAGGAAGAGATTGAGGATGCAAGAAAGTAGTACACCAGAGGAAGAGTATGGTTTTGGAGAGTTTTGTAGAGGAAGGAGGTACAAGAGGCAAAATATTGGGGCTGGGAGAGAAGAGCCACACAATGAGCTAGAGAAGATAGAACCTTATGCACTAGTATGAATCGTGGATATACAATATGTATGAGGAGGAGAAGAGGAGGTTCAGTCCAGTCCAGTAATAGAAGAGATGGTAAGTTCTACTCAAACAAGATATTGTGTTGAATCCATAACCCCATGTGCATCACCACAATCAGAGATAACATTTGAAAACTTGTTCAATGACATCGTAGTTAGTCAAGGAGGACAAAATAGTAGCAGTCATAATAATTGGAGTAGTGTGCAGAGTCAAAATCAGAATCAGAGTCCACCAACATCACCAAGAGGAGGGACTACAAAAACCAACATGGAGGGAGTAGATAATACTCTTAGACTTCTTGAATTCAAGGGAGTGGGGTCAGAGGATCCATAACAACACTTGTTTGTATATGAAATAATTTGGGCCACTAAGAACATACAAGATGAGGCTGCCAAGATTGCACAGTTAGTGACAACATTTAGAGGTCATGTGCTAGTATGGTATATGAAGTTACAGAGTATTACACCCATAGGATAAGCTAGGAATTTGGCAGAGATAAAGCAAGCGCTACTAAAGGAGTTAAAAAATACAAAGTTAGAGTTGCAATACATTAACGAACTAAAAGAGATCAAACATGTACAAATAGAGTCAGTATGGGATTTCGATCAGTGATTTAAGGATGTGATGGGGAGGTTGACTTTCCAAATTCCAAATCAACAACATCAAGAGTGGTTTATTGCAGGAATTCTACCACACATTTGTAGGCCCCTAATTCAACAGAAGGTTACGTCACAACCAAAGGCTCTGGAAATTGCAATGAAACTAGAGGCATTTTCGACAGGAGAAACTGGAGGAATGGAACAAGTTATAACACAGTTGGCTGCATTGATAATTTAGCTGGATGAGCTTATCAAAGAAAGGGAGAAACGAGAACAAGTTTGGTATACCAAGTGCAGGACGAAGGGCCATAACAAGGATGAATGCCCAACATTCCCACAACATTTGGAATCTATAGCACCGAATCCACTACCAGGGGGGATATTGTGTGATATGTAATAAATGGGGCCATCACCCCACTGAGTTTCCATTACTACAAAAGTATCAGAGTACACCAAATAACTTGTTTTTCAATTTTTTCAAGTCGTTAGGGCATGAAGAGAAGGATTGTCGCGAGTTCGACCTACTAAGGGAGTGCACATTAGATATGTACAAGATCCAAGAAGAGAATTTCGTCACAGAGGGGGTGGTGCACAATATAACAGTCAGAGAGGTTTCAATCAGGGGAATAGAGGAAACTTTGGTAGAAGCTGAGGAAGAGGGACTTTTGGTAGAGGATGATGAGGATCGATTATCTTTTATAACTGTAATCAACCTGGACACTTGGCCCGCAATTGCCAGAATCTGTGTACAACATGTACATAATGTAGAGAATTGGATCACTCAACAGAAGACTGTACACAACTAGTTTCGAAGTGGAAGGCTAGAGGAAACCCAAACCTGAATCTAAATTAGAATGTGTAGATGATATATTTCGAAAGACATAATGAAGGACCAATAGTAGCAATTGTTATTCATAGAGGATCTAGAACATGGATTGATATGACGAATCAAGGAAAGCAACCCAAGTAGTGGGTAAGGAAGTTAGTAAGGCCTATACCACCATTCGATCCACAAATAGGAGAAAGAGACATAGCATATATCTAGAAAATAAATACTTGGACAACATGGGGGAACACCAAAATCATCACTGCCTCGGATAGAATATCAAGTTGTGCTAGAGAATAAAATGGCGCAGGTAAGTACACTAAAAAATTCTTAAGGAGTTGTGTAGAAATAATGAAAGATATAACTGTGCTAAGTACATTATATGACATGATTGATCACTACACAAAAGGAAGATAAACCCATGTCACACAAAGAATGGTAAACAAGGTACTGCGTAGGAAGAGAACCAACGGAGAATTCAGGTTCAATGCGCAGATTGGTGAGTATGATGTGGACAATATTATCTTGGACTTAGGGTATGATGTGAATGTGCTACCTAATAATACATGGGAGATTATGGGATAACCCAAGATAGTATGGTCTCTTGTTCAATTAAGGCTCTTGAATCAGCATAATATAGTCACGATTGGGTGACTTACAAGAGTACCTATGAACATATATGGGGTGCACAACATGGCAAACTTTGAAGCTATTGGGATCGTAGATGACAATCAACCATATTCGTCACTGATGGGACTGGAATTGTATTTTGATAACCAAGCCATCATTAACTTGAAAAGGAGGGAGATGATATTTAAGGTTGGGGATCTGAAAGTTACCACACCTTCAGACCCATCAGAAGGAAAGTGATACACAGAGCCAACAAGAGGGAATGAAATTGAAAAATTATACAATTTGAATATGTGTATGGAGGATTATGTCGGCCCAACAATGGATAGTGTGTTGAGCTGGAGAAGCATCAGTTCATGTGCATCAAATTCAAAAGTCAGTCTAGAGAATTGGCAGGAGAGGATGCATGAAGTTTTCAACTAGATGATATGAATGTATAAACCAATCCTTGCGTTGGATTGGAACATAGCTATGTGACCCACCTAGTTATGATGGACTTTAGCATGTTTATAAAATCATTTGAGTTATGGGTACCTGAAAAGCAGAGACTGTTGGCACTTGATATCGTCTTAAAGGTGAATCCAGCTAGATGGTGGGATGCACATAGAGAGGGAATGCAATACTGGTCACAGTGTAGTAGACTAATGCAGATACGCTTTGGCCCCGAGGAAGAAGAAATTGCATAGAAATACATAGGAACGAGTGACCTGACGATTCGTGTGGAAAGATGTATGGCTTTATGGTAGTTAGTGTCAGAAATAAAGTGGATGCACATATTCATACACACGTTGGATACAATCCTGAAGAATTGGTATTTAGAATTGGATATGTGTAGGGAGACAACAAGATGGGACGAAATTGTTCGGAGATTCGAAATCATGTTCACATTTTAACATGAATCTCCATCTATATATGCAACACTACAGGAAATTCGAACAAATATATTCTCAAAGGTAGAGATGATGGAAGTAGTGCCCATATGTAGTGCACATAAAGCCAAGATGACTATCCATAAGCTATTGGAATGCTATAACGTAATGAAGGAAGAATATGAGGAAGAGGATCTTCGGAATGTATAAATACCTGAGATAGAAGGAGCACGAGTAGTCAAAGGGATATAGCTTGCATCCGCCACATACACACAACCTATAAAGAAGAAGAAGGTCAACATTGAGACAAAGAAGAATCCTAAGTTTGCATAGATAGGAGATTGTTGGAATGATGAGACAGTTGAGAAGGTTGCAAACTTATTGCGGGAATATCAAGATCTATTCCCAACAACATTTTCAGATATGAAGGGGATAGTAGGAGACTTAGGTGAGATGAAGATCCCACTGAAACCTAGAGCTAAGCCAATAAGATAGAGACCCTACATGTTAAACCCGAGCTACAAGGAGAAGGTCAAGGATGAAATAGACATGATGTTAGACACGTGAATCATTGAACCAATAGAAGAATCTGAGTGGATTAGCCCAATGGTGGTGTAGGAAAAGAAGGCAAGAGGAATTAGGATCTGCGTGGATCTAAGGAAATTGAATGATGCATGCTTACATGATCCATTCCCAACACCATTCAAAGATGAAGTGCTAGAAAACGTAGGAGGTTAAGAAACTTATTCTTTTACAGATGGATTCTCCAGGTACCATCAAATAAGAATCGTATAGGAGGATAGACACAAAACCACTTTTGTAACGGAGTGGGGTAGTTATTAGTATACGGTTATGCCATTTGGATTGAAGAATTACCCTACAGTGTTTTCTAGAGTAGTAGTCGTAACATTTAAGGAGTTCATCCACAAATTCCTGGAGGTTTACTTGGATGATTGGATGATGTTCATTTCACTATAGGATCATATAGAAGTTCTTTGACTCATGTTATATCAATGCAGACAATGCCATATTTCACTAAACTTAAAGAAGTGTGTCTTTTGCACGTCGTTTAGAATTCTACTAGGACACGTAGTATGGAAACAAAGACTATTGGTTGATCCAGCCAAGATTGTAGTAATTTTGGAGTTGCAACCTTCGACATCAGTCATACAGGTGAGGGAAACGTTGGTTCATACATGTTATTACAGGAAAATTATCAAAGGATATAAGCAGATTACAACACCCATGGAAAAGTTACTAAAGAAGGAATACAAGTTTTAATGGAATGAGGAATGCTATAAGGAGTTCGATGTACATATAGATGAATCATCCATAGGATTGGGCGTAGTGTTGTCACAACTAGGAGAAGGGGACATCGATCATCCAATCCTGTTTGCGAGTAATAATCTCTCTATATTCGAAACAAATTATACCACTACATAAAGGGAAGGATTGGAAATGGTGTATGTGCTACAAAAGTTCAGGAACTATTTACTGGGGTCCCACTGCAAGATCTATGCTGACCATTCTGCATTAAATTAATTAGTCAACAAGCCCATCTTAGGAGGAATAACATCCATATGGATGTTACCGATTGTATTGCAAATACTATTGCACAGTTTCTATTCGTGAATGTATTCACGAGGTTTGGATGTCCACGCATATTACTTAGTGATCAAGGTACACACTTTCTGAACAAAACAATTGCAACATTGACTGAGGAGTTTAAAATTCATCATCAAAAGAGTACACCATATCACCCATAGGTCAATGGAATTGTGGAAGCTTTTAATAATATCTTGGAGAATAATTTGACAAAGATATGCAATGTAGGGAGAGATGATTGGGACTTATAAATCCCTGCAATATTATGGGCTTACAAAACTAGAAGTAAGAAGCTGACATGACATACACCTTTCTAGTTCGTCTGTTGACATGAAGTAATGATGTCAATGGAGTTCATTCTACCTAGCCTACGCATTGCAAAAATCACTGAGCTATCAGATACTGGCATGATAGAGGAGAGGTTGGCACCGTTAGTACAACTTGAGAAGGACCGGTTTATTGCAGGATTCCATCAGCAAGTTCATAAATCCAAAGAGAGGGCCTATCATGATGGACACATTAAACCAAAAAAATTTCAAGTCAATGATTTGGTACTACTCCATGAAAACAAGTATATGTAGCATCCAGGGAAGTTTCACATGCATTGGTTAGGACCCTACATGATCCACCAAATAACCGAGATGGGTGTTGCATGGTTTGAAACCTTGGATGGAAAAATCCTATAAGGAATGGTGAATGGGATTCATATGAAACTCTATCAAGACGATCGACATTCTATGCAGTTATTTGGGCTCTGCCAGAACCATTGTATTATAGTAACTATATGAAAAACAAAAATCCAACCAGTTGTCGGTTGACAATAGAAGACGTGAATTTAATAATCACTGTCAGGGAGGATGATTGGAAGAGTCCAACAGACAATCCATGGCCATCAGAAGAGGATGAAGACCAATAAAAAAGTGAGAAATAACGGGATCAGACGAATGGCATAGGAAATATTCCTGGCCAATCTACAGTCCTTGGCGTAGGAATCAAAAGAAAGGATAAGGGGCTAGAACATACAGGAGGGGCATGGAAGAAAGCTAAGGCACCGAGGCATAACTCATTTTTTATGTTAACCAATGATGATATGGATAGGATTGGTTACCAGATAAGATATTCCACAAAGTAACTTTGGGAGGAAGTAGTAAAGAAGCACGAGGACCAGCAGAAGAAGGTGCAAGATCAGTTGGGAATACTTCAACAACTCCTAGAAACAACATGTGTCATGAAAGAACAAATATCAGGGGAAGAACCATCCACAAGACCAAGGAAAGAAGAGGACAATGCACAATCTTCCCTAACACATCTAACAAGGGATCAAAGAACCATATAGATTGAGGTAGATGCGCTAGAGTTTCCAGTGGGAGAATTATAGGAGAAGATAAAGGCATTGAGATAGCTTAATATAGTCATATCAAAATTCCCATACAAATATTATAGCAATTTCAAGCAGAATTGGTGAAAGAAATCAAGAATAGAGGAAATGCAGTAAATCGATATTGCGAAAGACTAAACGATGAAAGAGCCCAAGTGAAATCACAATATGATTTGGAAATTCAACAAAAGATGGATATTGAAGGCTGAATAGAGGAAATTATGAAGAATAAATAGGGGGATGAGGAACGGGCCACGAAAGAACTACAGGAGAAGGACGAAGTTGGAGCCATGGTGTATCAGACCCAAGCAGTTGTCCACAAATTATACAAGGAAGTGCCAGAAGTTCCTCTAGTGCTAGAGGCCACTATGGAGGAACAATTTTCAAATTTTGGCACACTCATGAAGGGCTTCAGGGAGCATATCCAGGATTTACATTTGAGGAGCATACTCGGAATGCCACCAGAGGTGCACGAAGGTAGGGTAAGGAAGAAAAGAACAATAGTTTCCAAGATCAATAAAGTCAAAGATGAATGCATGAAACTTTGCGAGAAAAGTGCAAAAGTGTGGGAAGAGCTCACGGGAGACCCATAAATGAAGGCCATATAGGCTGAGATGAGAGAAGCACAAGAACTAGTGCACAAGGTAGCAGAAAATAAAACTACACTATAACCAGTAGAGCATATGGAAGGCATTTTGGCTCAACGATAGGCATGTGTAGAAGTGGAGAAACTAAGGGACGAACAAAATATCCTTCAATAGAGACTAGGACCAAGGTAGGAAGAAGAAATAAGGATCATTGGATAATTGGCCACTGTACAAGATAAGGTCAAACAAGCAGTGGCGAAAGTAAAGAAAAAACTCACAAATTTGACCCCCACGGGCCTTAGAGGAGATATCAACAACAAAGGCTACAATTGTCAATGAGTTAGAGGTTGCTAAAGCTATCTCTCAACCCTTCATTTAATCATGGAAGAACATGCAACAGGCCTGAGTGTCTCGGGACGAGCCACATGTGAGTGTTGGGGGCTATTGGACAAGTAGTTTTTGGATATAGGTTGGGTGAAAAAACTAAGTATAAAGAAAGTGCATAGAAGGAAGAAAGTGCGCAGAAGGAAGAAAGTGCGCAAGAGGAAGACAATGCACATACAAAGGAATAAAGTAAGAGAGAGAGAGAATAAAGCATGAAATAAGGATGACAACACAACATTCCATAAATAGAAGCATAGCAGAAAAGAAGCATGAAGAGATAAAATAAGAAGAAAGCAGTCGAACAGTTAGTTAACTGAGTTGGCTATGCATTGTAATGGACTATTTTTGGGATAAATAGACTAAGGTTTTAAGCCCGATATTTTGGGGTATAAATATGTAACGGGTTGGGAGATAAGGGAGAGACTGAAATATTATGAATGAGTCATTAATGTAATAGTTAGTTGGTAAGACGAAGATGAATAAAGATAGATTTTATAAATGATATTGTGTCTTGTGGTATCTACTTGTCTATGTGTGCTTATAAATGATGTTGTTATGCTTCATAGACTAGATTTAGTTTATGGATTAATTATGACGTAATATTCATGACTGTGACTGTGAAGACTCTTTGTAATAGTCAAGAATATGTTAAGTAGAGGAATCTGAATAATAGAAAGTAATACTAACTAGAGCTGAATCACCTTCATAAATATAACAAGGAAGAATGAATCAGTTGTTTGTCTCCCTTTCCCTTATCACTATAGAATCCTAGTTCTTGCAGTCCCAATAGATACCTCAGGTGAGACTTCATCTATGCAAGTAGGTGATCCCAAAAGGGCCAGTGTTTGGTGGGCTTATTGGTAATAGGTAAACCGAACCTTGGGTCTTACAACCCATGCGCAGAAAAATAAAGCCAACACTTTTCTTTCCTCCAATTGTTGAGGTGTCAACCTTTTAGGTTGAGGTGGTTTAGAATAAGGAACATTATTCTCTCGATAGATGTTAGGGGTGGTCCTTATAGTATCCATAGCCATATTTTTACTTTCAACATTTATGGCCACCCTGAATGCATTCTCCAATGATTTGGGTTCCTAAAGGAGAACCTCATGTTGAATTTTATCCTTTAAAGTTACTATGAAGACATCAATTAGGTGATCATATAGAATATTCATTACCTTTATATTCAATCTTTGTAAGTTCTCAATATGCTTCGCAACTAAACCCTTTTTCTTGAGATTTATCAATTGGATGAAGAAGGTACTGCTCATTGTATCCTCATAGTGTGCTATCATTTCTTCCGTGAGAAGTTTCCAAGTTTCCAAGTGATTTGTGAGAACAAATCCATCGATACCACACAAGATGATTAGGTTCTAAATATAAGGATGCAATTCATACCTTTTTTGTGTGTGGAACATCATGTAGATAAAATAATTTCTCCATCTGGAGTATCCATGTGATTGGATCCTTGCCATCAAAATTCCTCATATCGATCTTAGGAAAGTGGTTGGTCTTCAACCCAAATCTAGAGTTTCTCCAATATTGATTCATCTTCTGTGTTTCCTCATCATGAATTTCATGGGATACATTGTCACTTTTAGGTGGCCTCTCTATTAGCAACCTTTTCAACCCTTCCATGATCTCCCCTTTTAAGCCATCCATCTTAGTATCAATCATCACTTCCAACTTAGCTTAAGTTGAACCCATCATCCTTTGTAGTTCATCTTTTATTTTTGCCTTCTTTTGTAAATCATCTATGTCCTTGCACATTTCTTCATCTTCATTAAGAGTCCAAGTAGGATTGTCTGAGGGCTTATTTGGTGTAGAAGTTCCCTTTTTTGGTGGCATGTTGACCAAGCATCACTGCAAGGTAGAAATTCCTAATTGGCTTAGGAAGAGGTCCTCACAAACAAGGGAGTGTCAAGTGATATAGATCTCTCATATACATGCAGGACCTAATATATCATGGAAATAACTAAGGAGGATTGACCATGCCCTTATCCATATTATCTGACTACCCAGTTAATAGAAAGTGATCTCCCCAAGTGTTGTTCTCGGTGTACTATAGCAACAAGACATCCAAATGGTTTAATCGGTTGGTCTTAGGATTCTAGGAGGTCTCCTGATATACGCCAGATATGTGGGAGCTCAAATCCATATTAGTGTTGTCTAATGTGAAACCGTTCAAAAGGTTCCTTCTAATATACTCTAGGTTGGTGGAAGAACCACACTATTCCCGGGTTGTAGCGCTAAAAAGTAATGACAACTCCTATGTTTAGAGACACTGGAACATGTCTGTACCTAAAAATCCCTAAAATTCTCCCAAATTTATGTGATACTAATTTTATCCCACTTTATTCCACTTTTTTAATAACCCCAATTGGATCTTCTGGTCATAAGATATGCAAATTTCCCCCAAAAAAAACACACCTTTTAAACCCTAATTTGGAGACTGTTTTGCTAGCCAACCTTTCTTCTATTGTAGCTCTGAAATTTTGGCCCTTATGAGTCTAAAATTTCTTCATGAGGTATATTTATGTTTCTTATTTCCAACCCCATAGGTTATACCAAGATTGGATTCTCCAAGAAAAAATTATGATAACTTTCCCAAGATGTGTTGATTTTTTCCCTTTCAGGAGAGCGAACTTGTATGGTTTGCCGCGTGTCACTTTCTTCACTTCAGAAATTGAAATTTTCACCAGTAAAAATTAATTTTGTAACCTAACCAATGGAACATGTCTCACTCAATTTTCAAGTCTTTAGCTTTAGATATAAGTGTTTTCCCAAGAAAACATGTTTTAGACTAAAATATGGACCAACCAAAAACCCTAATTTCCTCAGAGAATACCTTTCATATTATAGTGAATCAAGGGATTCAACTTTTACACAAGATACGTCATTATTATTCCTTCTTATTTTAAAAATTTTAGAACCTGAAACCAAGCCGAAAACAATTGGGAGGCAAAATTCCAAGAATACTTGTTTCCGACTAGTTTTAGGACTAGTCAAAAACCATAACTTGAACATAATGTATCTCCAAAAATGTAACAAAAAAAGATCTCAAATTTGGACCCAAGTTAGCTATATATCTCTCCTCTACACCATATAAATTCCATATTCTGAAACCTTCCAGAAAAAAAATTGTAGTGAAAAATCCAAGAAAACGTGTTTTGAAGAAGCCAGTCCCGAGGATTGTCTAGCTTTGATACCAAATGTTAGGAACTAAATATCAAAATAGCATAAAAAACTCAGAATAAGTACTACATTCATTGAAAAAGAGATAAATTGATATAATAAGCATCTTGTAGGGGGGAACCTCCTTATACATCACATTAATTTGCAAATACAAGCTGATTCCAAATGAAAAGGTTTCCTTAGTATATATAGGCGACTAGGAGGTACAATTACAACTAATGGACCCAAGCCAACATAAATAAAATAACAATACTAATGTAATATGCCCCAATTAAGGGGTATTGTGCCATGATTTAGGGCTTAACAACATTTGTGATACATGAGGCATCCAAAAACACTCCATATGGTTGGAAGAATAACCAACCCGGGGAGATTATACTCAACAATGAGAAAAAGTCTCCTAAATCCATACTAAACCAAAACTATTGAGACATTGACTCAAATATTGTGCTTTGTTCAAGGGTGACACGGGTGTTTCCAATAAAATAGATAGATCCCCCCCCCCCACTTTCTTTTTATTTATTTTTATTTATTTTTGTCTTTTTCATATTATTAAAGCCCGAAAAGGAATAAAAGAGTGTTATAGTATAGTGGAGGAAATGTGTGTCACGGGAAAGAAAACTAGTTCCAAATTGCAAGGAACATACCTATGCTCAATGCAAGGAAGAATCTGCAAGATAAGGACACTCAGGGGAATTTATCCTCGAGGGATAAAGGTGTCGAGTCACAAAGGCATGAATTACAATGATAGCAACTGGTAGGAATACATAAGAAAATGGTTCAATGATGTAAAGTTGAATATGACATTAGGCCTAGAAGCACAAGCATTTAATATTCAATGAAGTTATAACTCAACAAAATTTTGGAAGCCTCGATGGTGAATTAGATAGAAGGAGATTGAGAGGAAGTCATGAGGCTTCAACATAAAGACATGGCGAGACTACAGAGAGCTTCTGAGTCTACTGAAACAACTGCAACATGGGTATCAAAACTGCCAGTGAGGTACTATCTAGGACACCCATGGAGAGGTAATATCTACCATCTCTAAGTGACACATTTAAGCAACTGGAAGGTATAATGTCGTAAATGAATGGAGTGGACCCTATGGTAGATATATGAGCGATATAGGTAAATGCATTGTGGAGAAAGAATGGAACCTACCCTATATGCCAGTAAGGAACACAATACATTTTGAAGAATCCAAAAAGGTGTTGACATGCATAGTAACATACGTTAGAGGGAGTCCCGTAGGCAAAGGCCAAAAAAACACTGAGAAGAATATATGAGGCTTCAATGCAAAGTCATGGTAGGACTAAACATGACTCCCGAGCCTAATAGAAAACTTGCAACATGGGTGCCGTAATAAATAGAAGTTCTAAACTAGGACGCCCATGGAAGGTAGGCTCTACCACATGGATTACGACACTTCTAAACAACAAAGAAGGTTCCACATCGCAACTCAGTGGGGTCGATCCTAAGGAAAAATGAAACAGGAAACAAATAACAAAAAAATGCATGGAGGGGAAAATCTAACCTATATGCCAGTTTCAAGATCATTACCTATTAGAACAGATCAACATAGAATGAAAATGTACCAAAGAAAATATATCCAAAGTCCTATATATAAGACTAAAAACACTTACCCATAAGTTAATAATTGCAGTATAGAAACCTCTTATAGAAACAAGTATTATGGAATACGAAACTTGAAAAAAAGAAACCCTAAAAGTACAATATGTACAAAGGACCACACAGCCTTGCAAATTATGCACAATAGTTTTCCAGGTAGARCCCATTGCTAGGCTCATGCCAAGGGTTTCTTTGGTAACCAACTTGTAAAATTTTTAGTTCAAGAGGAGGTTGAAGATCCATAGTTTCAAGGATGGCCTCATCTGAAGAAAACTMAAAATCCATGAAACATGGGCTCGATGACTCACAAATACCAAGGCTCGAGGTCTTACAAAAAACAAGATCATAATCAAGAGGAAAGGCCAGATTACTCAGGCCAAGAGGAGAAAGAAAAGTCTTACATTCTCCCATTGGATACAACACCTGATCAATTATCGAGACCTTATCTCGAGAAAGAAAGCATAACTGTAAAGATTCCATCTCAGGAGAAATTGAACACCGAGTATAAGATTCCACATAATTCACCCATGGAGGGGAAGAGTCTACTCGAACACTAAGAACACACAAAGGAGAAAACTGAGTTGAAATAGAACTAGGATGGTGATTATCATATGAAAGCTGATCAATAGTGACAATGCTTCCATTGTAAGGGAAATACATCACACGAAAGATCGTAGACACCACAACCTTTATAGAATAAATATAATCACGCCAAAGAATCATATTGAATTCTAAAGGGCTTAACACCACTAGAAGATCGATAAGGATGGTCTTCCCACATAACATGATAGGAAACTAAGGAAGAACCACCAGACATTCTCTAGGTCTTCTGTCGAAATCCAACAACTCATTGGTAGCTGACACAATCTTGGGAGAACCCAAATATTTCCAAGCCGAGGAGGATAAAATACTTGCAAAGGATCCTTCATCTACAACACATCGACAAATTCCTTTCAACATAGATTCAACCAGAACCATTATCTGGAAAGGTGTAGAAGAAGGAAGGATAGACTCTACAAGATTATTCCAATCAAAGGAAACTATCCTAAGAATTGGAGGGGGCGTACTTGAATGAAGAGAGTGTAATTCCCCCTTGTTCAAAAGGTACTAAACTAGAAATGATAAATACATAGTCAAAAGATGCATCACTCCCTGAAAGTAGAGTGGGATCGACCGAAGATTGCGTCGGATTTACCACTTTGGAATATTGGTCACTCTCCAAGAGAAGAGTGGGATCGACCAAATATTTCATCGGTTTGACCACTTCCTCAATAGGATGTGAGACAACATGGGAAAGAGATGAATCACCCCCCAAAACAAGAGTGGTGTTAGTCGAATATTGCATCGACACAACCACTTCATCAACTAAATATTGATTATACTGTTGGGAAACCGAAGATGACTCAAAACTAGAAGGGCCTTCAAAAAAGGACCACTCTCTTCATACCATGACAATAGTAGGGCACAAATGAGTAAGGTGATATCCATTGAAAATATTACAAGGGAACTTGGGCTTACATCCTATACATCTAGGATTATCAATTGTATAAATTCCCTCAGCATGACTTGTAGCGGTCGGTGGGTTACTCCCAGCATGACTTGTAAAGGCTAGGTGCTAATATCCAACATGAATTGCAGAGGTTGGTGACATTTGTTCGATATGACTAGAAGTGACAAGACTCATGCCCCCAACATGACTTGCAGCGGCTAGTTTCTTTCCTTCAACATGAGTGGCAGAGGTTGTTGATAGGTCTCCAACATGATTGATAAAGGTTGGTGAACTAATGTCAAAGTGACTTGCAGTGACTGGACATTGTCTTCCAGCGTGACTCACAATGACTGGTTGCTTTCCCCCAACATGATTAGTAGAGGTTGGGTGCAGGTCTCCAAGATGACTAACATAGTTTGGTTATTTCTTCTTCTTTCTCTTCCTCATCCTATTCCTTTTAGACTTCTGGTTACTAGTACCAAGACTTTCACCAGAAGAGAGAGAAAAATAAGGAGTAGACTTCACTGGTGCAAAACATAAAGGATCAACATCCATTTGATTCCCATGACATAAATTGCTTATATGAGAAGCATCAAGAGAATTTGTGACATTCAGAGTGGTTCACAACCAAACTAGTAGTCCTACATTCAACCCAGAAATGTTTAAAGTGACCATCAAGGGGGCACCAATGTTTCCAAAGAAATTTCAAACAAAAGAATCCCCTTGGGTAGGGGTCCATTGGTTGGTATCCTCCAGAAATTTGTCCATAACTTTATTATGCATAGGTTCATCCCTCATGGGATTGTTCATGTCCAGAAAATTCTTACACACTGACTTTGGCAAACCGGTGGTATAAAAACCCATGGCTTCTAAGAGGCGACTCCATGATTTCAAGAGAAATACTAGGGGTCCTTCCTCTCCAACGGAGATATTGGTCAACCACCCTCAATCAATGGTCCAAAAGTGGTGATGTTGAAACAACCTAAGGCCAACAATACAAAGAAACACTCCAATAAAAATCCCTAAGAGAAACATCGCAAGAAAATAACTTTTCCAAACCTTCAGCCTAGGTGGATGAGGCCCTGAGTCCAAAGAAATGACAAAGTGGAAAGGGACCTTCTAGACGAAGGCATAGATTCATTAAATCCCGTGGACCAATTAATGAAGGAGTGAGAAGTAGTTATTGTTGGATTACTGAGAGGGGGGGTGAATCAGTAATAGCGTAATTATAATCCTTTTTCTTCAAATGTTATATCAATGTAGAATTATTATCCAATAATGAGCAGTAAGAAATAAACAATCACACACATACATAGTACACCAGTGTTTTACGTGGAAACCAAAATCAGGAGAAAACTACAAAATGGTTTTTCTTATATGTCTTGAATAACTACATTCATTGGAAGCACCAACTTCCTTTGTTTGCTAGATGCAACTGGAAGGAGGCTCCAACCCCCTAGTTTCTAAGGCTATAACCTGAGGGAAGCTCCAATTCCCCAATTCTCTGGCTACAACCAGAAGGAGGCTACAACCCCGTATGTTCTCCGGCTACAACCGGAAGGTGGCTACAACCACTTGTCCTGGATCCATCCTACCATCTTAAAGTAGAAGTATAATGATGGAACCACTGTCACACTATCACTGTGAGATATACCATTGTAAACTTGTACCAATAAATATGAACCATGCATCAACCTGTACCTCAACCTATAATCAACCTGTACCATAAACAAGTGCATCAACCATGCACCAACCTGTACCAAACAACCTGTAATCAACCTGTACCATAAAC
>JZKD02S0813668.1:0-14486 GCA_000966675.3 Picea glauca | reverse complement strand
TAGAATAGTATTATCTGAAAATATATCATAACTCATATCGTTATCCATCAAACAAACTTGGGTCCATTACCCAAACCTGGGGTCTCCAACTTCTCATGGCCATAACTCTCTAACTATGAGGTTTTATGTGGCGTTCCACATACCACCAGAAATGGAATGACAAGCACTATCCATCTAAGATAGTTTACCTAAAAAATTCATTGTCCTTCATCTCATTAGTCCACAATTAAGCATGGGTTCTCTTACTCCTCAAAGCGTCTTCCCGTGAGGGATTTCACCATAAGGGGACCACTTTGGAGTTCATCCGTATTTACTTGTTATTAACCATGAAAAGACAATAATGAGTCATATTTACATCAAACAATATTGGGTCCATTACCCAAATCTTTGTGCTGCGGGGCTTTCTTCAAGGGTTGACATCAATGACAACCAACCTTAATCAACATTCCCAAAGAATCTCATGTAACCACTTCTCTCAATTAAAACAAATTTGTCTAAATAAAAATATAATAAAAAGACTTAGCCCCCTAAGCCTTCTCTCTCGTGGAATCATAACCCCCTATAACTCTTTTCCTCGTCTATCTAGCAGCCAACGATGTATTTATTATTAATGATGATCAAAGCATTACATTTCCTAGGCACTTCAGTGTCTTTTAATTGTTTGTGCACTCTGGCCTTTCATCAAATGAACAAAATACATTATTTAATATGGGGACTCAAAACTGGGGTATTACAATTCTTCAGCTCGTTTTCATGAAATTTTAAGTCTAGAGGAGAAAATTCCCTTCTTGTAAAAATAAAATGCAATATAATTATAGTTTATCTATTTGTCATTGAGATTGTTAAGGTTGTTGAGATAGTTTTCCTTTTCCGATATTGTTAAATTTGTCACATATGGGATGTTATTATTGACTCCTCCACAGAGAGTTATTTCAGGGTATAACGTTAATGACTTCTCAAGACTTGATATTTTGAGTGTGAGATGTTTAGAGTGTGCCTATCATATTCTTTATTGAGTTTTAACGATGCACTCTTCTAAAGTTCTCTGATGACATTTTCACCTTTGTTTTTCCATTATTCTTGCAAATTCATAGTTGTTGTTGAGTTCATATTATTTAAAAGGAAGGCAAGATATCTGTTGAAAGCAGATTTTATACAAATCTCTTTCAGTTATGTATACTCATTTATTTTTCTTTCTACAGGTGAAAATGATGTGCTTGATAAGAAAATCTATTGAATGAGAGAATTATTGGAATATTACTTGGTATTTGATCTTTAGAATTCATCAATTACATTCTAAGGCCATACACATAATATTCTAGTACACCAAGAGAGGAGAACCACCACCATAAAAATGCAGGGGGATATTTGTATCCCCATGAGGTTGTTGTTTGTATCGTGACCAATCTAAACATCAACAACTAGGTTGGTTTTCTCGGTTAAGGGTTTACAGGGTAAATATTATGTACATTGTGGATGAAAGTGTCATTGTTTCTTCTATTTTAAGATTATGTTAGTATTACTTCTTTTGAACATGTTTATTGATATCTTCATTCGGTATTGGAGCCATGTTATTGGCTATATGGGGACACCTTTTTTGCTATGGTTTATCTCTTTATTAAAGAGAAAGGGTATCTTAGGTCAGAAATGAACCTATTATTGAATGGGATATTTGCACAAGTGAACCTTGTGTGAAAGAAAATGGTGAGAAGTTCAAAAGCAGAGATAGATAAATTTAACATCCAGAGCTTTGAGTTATGGAAATTGAAGATGGATTATCTTTTTTGTGGACATATATTAGAGGCTTATTGTTTCTAGAAATAGACCTATAGGTATGGCATAAGAATATTAGGAAATTTTGGATGGGAAGGTGAATAGTACTATTTGGTTGTTCCTTTCAAATTTAGTGTTGTTGAATGTCTCAAGAGAAGTCAATGCTAAGGAGTTATGAGAGAAGTTAGGGGATTTGTATCAGTCAAAGTCCTTGGTAAAAAAACTATTTCTTTGGAAGAAATCATACCTCCTTAAGATGAATAATGGAAATTTCATAGAAGAGCACCTTAAAGAATTTAACATTGTGGTAAGTTGGTTAGCCTCTATTGATATTAAGATGTTTGAATAAGATAGTATTACTTTGTTACATTCTTTGTCATATTCATGGAATAATATGGTTGTAGCTATTGGGATTACTATTCAATCTTCATTAAAATTTGAGGATGTAGTTGCATCCTTTTTATCAAAATAAATGGGGAAAAAAAACATGGAGGGTATAATAAAGGATGCCTTGTTTGTGAAAGGTCATTCCTAGGATAGAAATAAAAAAAAATTGGGCATAGATCAAAATCTATTGGAAGGTCTGAATATCCTAGAAAATTTATATACAAATGTTATAAACATAGTAAATCTACACATATGAAGAAATATTGAAGATATAAAAATATCGATAAAAGTAGGGGATTTGATGTTTCTCCTTCCCTAGAATTGAACATATCCTTAGAAGGAGGGCATGTGTACTTAGCATCTACAAGTACACAATCAAAACATGATGCATGGTTGATCAATTTGTGTGCTTCTTTTCATATGACTCCCCACAAGGAGTGGTTTTCAAATATTAAGTATGATGGAGGGGATATCCTCTTAGGAAATGAATCAAGATAAAATATAATAGGGCGTGGAAGGTTCAATATGGTCCTTGATATGGAATGGTTAAAAGTCTCCCTTGAGTTCTCCATATTTTGAGGTTGGCCAGAAACCTAGTATTGTTTAGTAAGATGACTGATGTTGGTGTGTAGACAATATTTGAAAAGCAGGAATGTAAGATGGTTTAAGGTATAATAGTGATGGCAAGAGGATTTTATATTGGAATATTGTACAAGTTGTTGGTAAGCACTATGACTGATGGGTGTAACAATTTTATTTTCCTGAGGTGAGAAAAGAAGTAATCCAAGAAACCTTTTGTCCCTATAGAGAAAGAAATAATTGGCATCAAATATTGGGACATATTTGAGAGAAGGGAATTCAATTTTTTCACAATAAAGGCATGGTTAAAGGAAATTTTGACTATTGCATAGAATTTGAATTCTATGAACATTGTGTTTATAGTAAACAAAATTAGGTATAATTCCCTACTAGTTCTAAAAGAGTAGAAGGGATTTTGTAGTTGATACATAGTGATTTGTTTATACCTATTCATTTTCCATTACTCAATAAATATATACACTATGTCTCATTTATAGACTATTTCTCGAGGAATACATGGATATATTTCCTTTGACATAAATTTTAGGTCTTCAGTAAATTCAAATATTTGAAGGCTCTTTTGGAAAATTAGGTAGAAAAGAAAATAAATATGTTGAGGATAGATATTGGTGGAGAACTCGGTGGAAATGAACTAGAGGATTTCTTGAAGAAACATGGAATAGTGAGGCAGAAGATGACTCTATAAACCCCTAAACATAATGGAGTTTCATATTCATTGAATAATACTTTCATGGAAAAGGCAAGGAGTATGTTTAGTGATGCAAGGTTAACACAATAACTCTATGCAAAGGGAGTGGGCATTACATGTTACCTTGTAAATCAATCACCTACATTAGTGATGCTTGATAAAACTCCCCATGATGCATGCTCTAGTAGGAAATTATCCCTTGAACATCTCAAAGTGTTTGGTTGTGATTCTTATGTGCATATTGCAATGGGGAAAATAATTAAGTTGGAGAATAAATTAGAAAAGTGTGTGTTTATTGTTTATAAAGATGATGTAAATGGATCCAAGCTTTGGAACCCGGTAACAAATAAGACTATTTAAAGTTAGGATGTAATATTTATAAGTTTTAAACCTGCGAAGTAAAGCAATGCATATAGATTCTTAAGCAATACAGAAATTAATCAATGGCTTATACACAGAGTACACAAAGATTTTTACCGGAAACCCTCAACTGAGAAAACCTTTATTATTTTCATTATATTGAATTTCACCATTCGCCATACAATATATACAATGTTTTTAGGTATTCCGTAGATACCAAAACCATAATCCCTTAATCCGGGATTAATTTACAAATCAGCTAAAAATAGCAAAATCCGCTAAAAATAGCAAAAAACCGCCCAAAATGTTTTTTTGGGGGCGCTGCCCCAAACCCCGTCGGCCCCCGGCTACCACCCGGTGCCGAAAACTGTGTGTAACCAGGGGGGGGCATACCTTCCCCTCCCTGGGACCCCCCTAGGAAAGCGCCCGACGCACATGGCAGACGTAGTTGTCATATCTGATGCACCCACACACACACACATGGCAGACGTAGTTGTCATATCTGATGCACCCACACACACACACATGCAAAGAATATAACACATACCCAACAATATTTAGAGAGGTTTAAAAGGATCCTAAACAAGAAGAATGACAAAGAGAATAAGAACCACATAAAATTAAGTTTGTGTTGGAGGATGAAGTATCTAAGTCAACAGAAGAAGATGAACTAGAAGAGGAACAACCTAATACCCTAGTCTTGAGGAGATTAACTCGGAAAAGAAAAAAGGAAAGTTAAAAGGTATACTCCACTTGATTTGTATTCTTCCTTTATTTTATCTACTTCCAATGATGATCATAGAATTGTTAGGGAGTAAATTGATTCAAAATAATGTAATCCATGGTTGAAAGAATTAAGGCCTAGGACAAAAATGAAGCATGGGATTTGGTTAAGTTTCCTATTGGAAGAAAACATGTTGGTAGAAAATGGGTGTTCAAGAATTTTTTCAATCATAGGTGGAGAAGTAAAAATATCACTTAGTGCAAAGGGATATTCTGAGGTGGAGGGAATTAGTTTTGGTGAGGTTTGTTTCTCATTTTGCTAAGCTAAATTTCATTATATTTATTTTATCTATTTCTACTACATTTTATCTTGAAGTAGATAAAATGGACGTGAAGACCACATTTCTACATGGGGGTGTTAAAGAATAAATATACATGAAGTAATCAAAAGGTTTTACAGTGAAGGAAAATAAGGTGTTGGTTTGCAAGATTAAAAACAAAAATCACTCTATGGATTAAAGCAATCTTGAAGAGCATTGGGACTTGGATTTTCAATAAGAAAATATTATCATTATGTGTATTCCAATAAGGTTGCTGATCACTTTGTTTATGTGGTATTAAATGTTGTTAAATGGAAACAACAAGGAAATTATCAAGGATGGTAAATCGTAGTTGTCATCTAAGTTTGATAAGAAGGATCTTGGTGCTCCAAAGTTTTTTTGGGGCATGGAAATTAAAAGATATTTTGTAAACAAGAAACTCTGGTTGACTCAAAGAAAAAATGTTAAGACAAAATTTTAGAGTTTTAATAAGTAGGAATGTAAATAGGTCAAGGTTCATATACATTGTAGGTGTGAATTTAGCTACATGACATGTCTCATGTTCCCTATGCAAGTGTTATTGGCATTTTGTTGTATACTATGTTATATACTAGACTAGACATTACCCATTCAATGGGAGTTTTGAGAAAATATATGTCAAAACTAGGGAATGAACATTGGAAAACTATAAAGAGGGTCTTACATAAGATGCAACTTTAGATTATGAAATCTACTATAACCAAGGAATACTTGGACCAAACAAAGTGATAGATTTTACAAGGATTTATTAATGTATACTAGGCTAGAGATCTTGATCATAGAATATTTACAAATAGCTACGTGTTTAACCTATTTGATAGAACAATCAATTGGATGAGCAAGAGGGAATTTATAGCTACACTCTAAACTATAGAAGTTAAGTGCATGGTATCCACTCATGCCAGTAAGGAATTTGCATGGTTGTAGATATTGTGTTTGAGTATTGGTTTTGTATAGAAAAATGTAGGGATAAATTGTGACAATCAAAGTGCAATATTTCTAGCAAATAACCCTTCCTATCATGTCAAGATGAGTATAGAAATGTAGTACCATTTTAATAGAGACATGGTTGAAGACAAGAAAGTGATTTTGGAGAAAGTTGGGACCTTGAAAAATGTTGCAAACTCATTAATAAAGTCTATGATTACCAAAAAGTTATATTTGTGCAAGGAATCGATGGGATTGGTTGGACCAAGTAGCTAAATTTATTATTTTTGGGATCCTTTGCAAAGTATTCAACAAGTGGGAGATTTTTATATGTGTTTCATTCTTTATAGGTATAGACAATACATCTCGACACATTTAGCAAAGTCCATGGTTTTGATCCTAGATTTTTTTTTGCTCCTTATTTTTTCAAGACCATTATAGGTGTATTTAATGGTTTTTTGGGTGGTTGCAACCCATGGTTTTATGCCTATTGTAGTCTAATATGGGTTAATGGATTAGGGTTCTAATCTAACCCTTGTTAGTGGATTATGATTAACTGATTTTTTAGAATAATTAAATATTTTATTCTAAATAGTTGCATGAATACAATGAGATTCATAGGTGTAGTTGGTTTTATTGGTTAAGGGTTTTCAGGGTAAATCTTGTGTATATTGTGTGTGAATGTGCCATTGTTTATTCAATTTCGAGATAATGTTTGTATTACTTCTTTTGAATACATTTATCAATATCCTTACTTGATATGTCCATTTGATAAAGAAGTGTTGTAAAGAGGCATAAATATGAGAGAGAGAGAGAGAGAGAGAGAGAGAGAGTATAACAGTGAGTGAGCATACTCAACTCAATGAAGAGTTTGCCATAGTTGGAAGAAGAGAGAGTGGGTTTGTGATGACTTGGATCAATATGAAAGAAGAACCAAAAATATGTTGGAAGAATTTTCCCACCAAATTGTTTATCATCTAAGAGAATAAGATATTGAACTTCCCATGTGAAAAATAAGTGTTGAAAGAAACATCCTATATAGGAATCAATTTTACACTGCTCATCCCCTGAAGGAAAGTGATCAATGAAATACTCATTTTCTGAAATAATGATACCATTGAACTAATCATCTACTAGAAAACATTTTCATTGACCTACTCATATAATGAAAGAGGGATAGAAGACATATCCTAGCAATATTTCACATCTACTAGAATAATTGTTTCCTTGATCTATCTATCTATATAAGTGTCATAAGAAACATCTTCTAAGAGGGAGGAGATGGAAGTATAAAATTTTAATAAGATCAAACATAGATAAAATGAGAGTAGAAAGATCCAAATCCATATATATGAAAGAGCTTGAACACATCTGATAATGCTGAAAAAACAATAGTAGAGTGGGTATGGAAATCCCCAACATAGATACACCTAAGAGAGCACAATTGATAATAAATATTGAATATAATATATGAGTTTGAACACAACTAAAATAAATTGAATACAACATGGGTGTAGGTGTGTAAATACCTGACACAAATTCACCCAAGAGAGTACGACTTAGAAGGAAGCTCAAATACAAGATGATAGTGGGTTTATAAAGACCCAACTTCTCACTAACATTGGTTATGGCTCAAATATAGAATATAAGTAACCAAAATACAAGTGAGAGTTGTTGTGTTGATAACCAACTTGAAAAATGGTTTTCCATAGAAAAAAAATAAGTGAAAGGGTTAATGAATTCCCATATCAACATAGATTCAATCCTATATAGGGTGTAGGTGTGTAAATACCTGACACAAATTCACCCAAGAGAGCGCGACTTAGAAAGAATCTCAAATACAAGATGATAGTGGGTTTATAAAGACCCAACTCCTCACTAACATTGGTTATGGCTCAAATATAGAATATAAGTAACTGAAATACAAGTGAGAGTTGGTGTATTGATAACCAACTTGAAAAATGGTTGTCCATAGAAAAAAAAAAGTGAAATGGTTAATGAATTCCCATATCAACATAGATTCAATCCTATATATAACATCCTCTCTAAAAATAGACATGCACTAGGTCAAGAAGAGAAGGAATTAGATCACACCTTCCCTCGTTAATTCTTAGTGCGATCAATAAAAAAATAGAACCTCCCCAAAACACCACAATTATATAAATATTAGCATGATTACATAACTTGGTAAAGGGGGATTTTGGATGAAGTTTTAAAGAAAGAGTGACTGAAGTATGTTATTCAATTGAAGGAAAACTAGGGAGCATGATCTATTGATGAGACTAAAATTGGCACTAAAAGTATATCCAAGAGAAACCAAGATCATAGTGGGGAAAGACAAGATCCATGTGAAACATTGAATGATCATGCATATGGTATGCCCATTAAGGATAAATATCATAGCATAGAAGATAAATATCTACACAATCAAGATGATCCATGAAAAAAAGTTGAGAATCATCCGTAGAGTCATCAATAAAATAGAGTGGGATAGATCCTATGACCTGTGAGTAGAAACTACATCAAAGGTGTTGAGAGGCATCTCCCTTTGCAAAACAATGACCATAGGCTTGTTAGAGTCACTATAAATCATTGTTAGAAGATGAGTAGGTCTCACATCACCAACAATAGAATCTAATAGAAAGTTACCAACCCTTGGAATAAAAAGGATGTCTTGAAATAAGGTGGAGTTAATACCAATAATATCATGTTTTAAATACGGTGCAACTTGATATGCAAACTATACCACCATATGTGTGTCAAAGAAACCATCCATTCAATCCAAGAAAATGAAATCTATGTGAATACATATAGAAAACCCACCAAAGGGGCCAAGAAGGGTTTGAAACACTAAAATACAAGCTTATCTAGAAGCTCTAGTTTCACAGCCATCAGGGAAATGTTACATTAGAGGAAATTTGGGGTTAAAATGGGCCAAATAAGAAAAAATGTGCTTGTTGAGTTGGAAATTCAATAAGTAATAGAATTTCAAATAATTGAGTCAACGATAATCTTTGAGTTGGATGTACAAACGACAAGGATGATTTTATGTCATTTTTCTATTTGGAAATATTTAACCATATGTAGACCCCACATTAGTTAAGATCTTGGTGAGTTCATCTTGGGATATGATAAATAACTTTGAAATTATAAATATGGAATATATTATATTATTCGTACTTTCATTATTATTATATACTAATAATAATTTGTAATTCCATTATATATTATTATTATTATTATATAAAACCATATTATACATTATATATTTATTATATTATTATTGTATAGTTAGAGGTGGTAGGAGCATGGTAGATCATTCTTGATCCCCAAGGGAAAACACAAATTAACTTATGTGTGGGGTTTAGGGACAACCACAAATAAATAGGCATGAATTCTAATAAGAGTTATTTTGATGGAAAACTATCATCACTCATAGTGAGGATTCAAAAAGAGACTTGTTGGTTTCAGGAGTTCACCTTCTTCTAGGTCTTGAGGGCCCTTTATCGACAAGAAAATGGTCTTGCAAACAAAACCACAAAATTAAATGAAGGGGTCCTTAGGAAAAATGGGGTTCTATATGTTCAATCCATCCCCCAAGCCCATTTGTATTTTATCAAAATCAAAGGCACATCACAACCTCAATAACCAACACATGTCAAGGAAGCTTCAACATCAAGTGATATTAAGAAAGGGATGGGATACAAAGGGAATCACTTCCTTTCTATCCTCGCACATGTTAGCCATAAATATCAGATGGAAATTTGAAACCTTTGGCATGTTATCTCAATACTTGGGTCTGGCTATGGCTTAGTTTTCAAGTGATTTTGGTGGTAACGCATGGTGGTGGTAATTGATAGTACTTCTTATATTTCAGGTAGGAATTATTCATTAACTCTGGTCTCTTTGTTGGAGTTTTTTTTATTGCAAAATGTTTCAGTGGTTTTTCTTTGGTGTTCTATCAAGGACTATAGTTTTGGTTATTTTTTCTAGTGTTTTTCTCTGGTTCCAAGTGTTTTTGGTCTAGGATCTCTTCTAGGTTACTTGGAGGCTATGTTTATTGTTTGGATTTAAATTTGTGGACCAAACTTCGTCCACCCTATTTTGTCCCCATTGGTATAGTCCTCTCCACGAGCTAGTGACTCAAGTGGGTCTACAATGAAAATCTTGAGAGAATGTAAGGGTTGTTCTCTTGGAATTGTATCTTTGGGTTCATTTTAATTCTTCATTGATTGGGAAACAACTTCTAAATATGGACTACATGGAATCCCAATAAATTTTCAAAGTGCTCTGTAGATATAAGAAATTTATTAATAACAACAGAAACTCAATTTTCTTAGTAACCACAAAAGTTCAAGAGAATGAACATCAGTGTATTTTTCAGAATGCTTTGGTCATGGATACTCTAGTTCAGTAGAAGAGACAAATCCAAGTCTTCGAAGATGAGTGTTCCATGTTGATAAATATGGTCTAAAACCTCAGTATAGGCTCACACTTAGCTTATTCTAACAATAGAGTGCCAATTAACTCAACCTAGGAAGATCTCAAGGAAGAAGAAACATTGCATCAAATTATGGAGGACATGGATCTAGGTATTTAGGACTCCCATCCTACCAAAATTGGAGAAAATGAAACCAACAACAAACATGTATTCATTATTTTTTATGTTATGTAAAACAATACTTATATTAGCTAGGGTATTTTTCAAAGTATACACTAGTAGAAATATTTTGGAATCTACAACAAAGTATGATCTAGAATTTTCTATTTTTTTACATATATTTGATGCTTGCCTCGTTGGTTTCATTTCATGGTAGCTCTCTTTTTGTACCACTTCATTGTTAATATTAGTTGCAAATTTTTATAATATATATTTATGAGTGTCTATTAAAAACATATCATTATATACTTATTAAATTATAATTTATTTTACAGTTATTAAAGGTAGTGGTTATTATTATATTGTTATATAAAATATTATTATTATAGTCTAGTATAATTATATATTATATTATACTTCTATTATATATTATATATTAACAGTATATTATTTATTTTATTTCCATTATTATTATATATTAATAGTACATTATTTATCATATGATATCTATTATCATTTATTATGTGTGCACAAGGATATACACTTCTCATTATTATCTTTAACTCTCACGTCATAATTCTATCTTAGTCAAGCTTACATGGAATTTTTATGTGGCACACAAACTTATTATTTTATAATTTCCTTAGAAGACCCATTTTTGGACCAAATTTCCTCTAATGCTCTCTAACTTTTTCCATTTCCTCTCTTCCTCTCTTCTATTCTCCTCCCTTTTCCTTTCTCTCTTAGGGTTTCATGTCTTATGGTTTCATCCTCATGGAGCCTAGGGTTTCAATTTCATGGAGGTACCTCCATGAGGAAGGTAATGGATTCTCCCTTCCCTTCTCCTCCTTACTTCCTCTTTTAGTTTGATTTTCTTTTATTGAATTTCCAGTGGTTATTGTTGTTATGTTGTTTCAAGTTTATGGTTTCATGCATGGATGATAAGGTTTCATGGAGGAACCTCCATGGCAAAGGAAATGGCTTCTCCCTTTCATTCTCATGCTTCCTTTCTCTTTTACTTTTTACTTTATTTATTTGCTAATGTTTATTGTTCTTTTTTTAATGTAGGTTTAGGGTTTCATGCATGGAGTTTAGGGTTCCATGAAGGGATCTCCATGAAGAGGTAATGGATTATCCATTACCTTTTATGTATCCTTTCATTTTCCTTTATTTACTTGATACTGTTTATTGTTTTTTTTTTTGTTGCCAAATTAATGGAGAGAGAGAAAAATGACATCTTGGGGGTTTGTTTAATGCACAAATCTAGTTCATGGGTGTGGCATGTTACCCCCTCACATCTAGGGGTTACTAGAGGAAATTTTTTCTCCTATGATCCTTATCATAGATAGTAGTTCCATAGATGAGATCCATGGTTCTCCACGAGAATTTGACTAGAGACGCTTCCCACATTCTGCTCATATCACTCACATTTGATGACTATTGTGTTGTACATAGATGACGTACATTATTTCATTGTTTCATATTAAGTGTTAATGCCTTATGTATTTTCATGAAATTAGTGACCATTGGTTGAGTTGGATAATGGATCATGATGCTCTAAATTTATGTCTTTTTCTTTGTTTTACCTTGGTGCTCATCATCATTTTATAGATAATTGTTGTCACTCCTAGGTTCAGTTATACTACTGGGGGGGTTTGAGAGGTGTAGCATGTCCATATCCCAATCCATACATAAAATTATCATTCCTTCCCATTTCTATTTCCCCACTCTTGGGTTGGTTTTCATATGTCACACGTAAAGGTTCATGCTTCATAATCCCATGAGAAGGAGTTCTAAGCTCAAGGTTGATGTAGCTAGATAAAAAGAAAACAATAAAAAATGAAGATACAAATCTCAAAATCCAAAGCAATTGAAAATAAAAGAAAAAGAAAAAACCAAAATAAATGAAGTATGAGTAATTCTCCCTCGCTACGAGGCCATCACCCCAATTCCTATGCAATGAATGCATATCTAAAAGGTAATGTGGAACAAAATAAAAGTTAAAATCCAAAAGAGGTTAAATGAACAAAGAAAAAGTAAAATAAGGGGTGGAAAGACACGGTGCCAAGGAAAGGGAAACTTAATGTATAAGTACTCCCTCATTCCAAAGTCACTCATGTGGATGAATATCTTAAACAACCACACATTATTTTGCAATAAAACTCATGAAGTTACCCCTTGATCATACCATCTATCACTACACATTATCCTTGATAGGTTTTCTTGGGAAATACTTCTCCTCTTGGGTGTTAGCATATGTAATAGAGGTTAATGATGACCCTCCCATACCTAAGCTTGGAAAATTGTATGAATTCTATGAGTTATTGTGATGTTTGAATATGATACTTAATGAAATATGCCTAATGGAATTTACACTTGACATGAATCACTTTTTATGTTTCACTGTACATGTGTGCATTCCTTGGAATTGATGACTACTTTGGGTCACTCGAACCTTGCTTCGGAGGATGTACCTAGAATTGATGTGACATGGATTGAGCCTTGTTTCTTTAGAGGACATTAGGGAGGCCCCTTGCAAACTTGATAGAGGTCAGCCCATTTCTTATGGACTTCATTGGGGTACTTTTCAAGGTATTGCACCCTTTTGTAGAGGATGTTGCACCCTTTGGAGGGAATGTTTCACTTTTGAGCCCCTTTACTTGCCTTTTCACATGATTTAGTGAGTCATCAACTCTTGGGAGCCCACATGTACCACACGCATGAAATGATGATGCATTTATGGAGGAAAACATGGAATTTGAGCATGTTTTACATGATTTTAGGAGCATCATTTGGGGTCTTTTGACTCATCCACTCTTGTATCATGGATATTTTATGTACTTTCACGTTATCTCTAGGGATTGGAAAGAGATAAAGATCATTTTTATATTTTCTTAGGATTAAAGCTACGAAAATATTATTATTATTATGAGAAGGTTGCTAGATCTATCATATAAATAGATAATCACTTCTCATTTGTAACCCATTGCTAGAAATTTTGGAGAACGTTACTTTTCTACTTCTCTATATTTGCTATGGATGGATAATTAGAGCAACTTCTTGAGGATGATGTCATGTGGATTGCTTTACAAATTTCATGGATTCTCTTGGTTGTGTTGTTGGNTGAAGTGATTACCAACCTGCTTGGAATATACACAGTGATCAACCCTGCTTCTTACAAATCCTAATCCAAGGATGTATGTGTCAAACTTTTGGTACCACATCCTAGGTGATTTCTTTAGACCATATAGTGACTTCTTTATCTTACAGACCAACTCTTTGTTTCCCTTCACTACAAAGCCTTCCAGCTGCTTCATGTAGATTTCTTCGTCCATATTCCCATGTAGGAATGTTGTCTTCACATCCATCTGTTCCACTTCAAGATCAAAAGCAACAATAATAGATAAAAGAAATCTAATAGATGTTAACTTGGAAACAGTAGAAAAAATCTCACCAAAGTCAATTCCCTCTACCTGGGAATAACCTTTTTCTACTAACCGAGCTTTGTATTTATCCACTTTACCTTTTGCATTAAACTTCTTCTGAAACAACCATTTTCTACCAACAAATTTTCTTCCAGCTAGCAACTCAACTATATCCCATGCCTCATTCTTATCCAAGGCATCCATTTCTTCAACCATGGCCTTCTTCCATAGTTTACTATCCTCTGAATTCACTACTTCCCTGATAGTTTTGGGATCATCATCAGTAATAGATAAATCAAAATTGGAATGAAAATTAGGTGGACTATACCTTTCTGGTTGCCTTCTATCTCTCATTGATCTCCTCAATACTGGGGTATGAGGTTCTTCTTCTTCTTCCTCGTCTTCAGATGATTCAGATTTTGCATCATCCAACTCAAGCTCTATTTTCTCAGGTTCATCTTGCATTGGTAGGAGTTCCTATTTGGACACATCTTTTACCTCTCTGAAAACAACATCTCAACTATAAACCATTTTCTTGGTTTTTGGGTTCCAAAGCTTATAACCTTTCACACCATCTTTATAACCAATAAAGATACACTTTTCATCCTTTTTATCCAGCTTACTTCTATTTTCCTTTGGAACAT
>JZKD02S0813657.1:0-14486 GCA_000966675.3 Picea glauca | reverse complement strand
TATCTCGGTCATCTTACAAGATTACGTCCTATGAAGCCTCAGGAGATAATATTTGGCATACAGACTATCAGTCAGAAGCATAAGTTCACAAGGAGATGAATGCATACACATATCATGACCATTCCACACAAAAACCATTTATAAATACACATATATACATAAACTCATGCATTCATCCATTATTTTAGTTCAATACATAAAGTAGGAAAATAATTATCAGAACCAGATAAAGTGAAGCGAATGTTGAAAGGGGTGCATGTTTCCACCCAACCATAGACTCATTCACTCCTAATGGATTTACCACTAGCAACCCCCGAGCTAGACCATGATACTCTGCGATAAAAGCCTTTCTTCCGGATCAACGACAGTAGGGATGGAGGTTACTCTCCTCCTCTGACAAGATCTTGGTGACAGTTTACACAATACCAAGCAAGGAGGACCAACCTCGTTTATCAACTTCCATCATAACCCTGCCAGCCATTTTCCTACAACAAGAACGCTCATTTCTTAGTTCTTCCTTGAACCCAAGATCTTAGCCGCTCGTCTCTGCACTCTTCGCAGGTCTTCCTCTTCCCACCACACCTTCCTTTCTTTCCTTCCTCAACAAGAATGTGTGTGACTCGAATTCTTTGTCCATGGTTAGGTCTGAAAGCCTTACATATGGGTGCTTTACCCCATCCCCTCATTAACTCTTGAGGAGGTCTTCCCACCTACCATCCTGACTGTAATTCATTTCTGGGTCAGAGGACTGTTCTGGTCCTAAGAAATTAAATCCAGTAAGGTACTGGTTTGGTGGAGGTTAACACAACCATTCCTGGTCCCCTTCACCATCTCTTTCATAACATTCATGGTCTCTCTTAGTACACCCCCTTCCAACAATCATGCAACACTTATCCATTTTCTAGTAAATAACATAATTTACATTCATTGACCCTTCTATACAAAGGTCCATAAAATCAAACATTCACACATGTGGATTTTTCCATAGTCTCTTGGACAATATAGTTATATTTACAAACTAGAGGAAACAGGGTGTTACACCTGCTCCTCATCCTCTATAACTAGCAGGGTCTCATGCAACTTCCTAGATGCAAGTTCCTCCTCAAAATTCACATCTTGGCTCACCATAGTCCTCTGCTATGTTGGAATGAAAACCCTGTAAGTATCCAAAGTCTCGTTGTATCCCACAAACACACCCTTCATGCTAGATGGATCCATCTTGGTCCTCTTCTCTTATGGTACATGTATATACGTTGGAAGACCAAACATGCATAAGTGGCTCACCTTTGGCCTCACACCAATGAATTCCTAATCTAGTTTCTTGTCCTTTGATATTTTACAAGGACTCATGTTCTATATGTAGAATTTTGTATTGCATGCCTCTGCCTAAAGGAACATGGGAAATATTGATCATGGATCATGGCCTTAACAACCACTATGATTGACCAATTCTTCCTCTTTGCAACCCCATTTTGGTGTGGGTTGTAAGATACTATCAACTCCCTCTTAATTCCCTCCTTCTAGAAATCCTTGAAGTCATTAGAGGTATACTCACCCCCATTGTCTAACCTCATAACCTTGATCTTCTTCCCTGTTTAGTTTTCCACAAGTGCCTTGAATTCCTGAAAACATCTAAAGACCTCATCCTTGGTCTTCATGAAGCAGATCCATGTCTTCCTAGAGAAATCATCAATAAAAGACACGTAGTACATGCCTCCGTGTATTGATGCTACTAACATCGTCCCACATACATCCAACAATATCATATCCAAAATCCCTTTGGACATGAACTTGCTGCTTGGGAAAGTTGTCTTTCCATTCTTTCTGAGCGTGATCCTTTGCACACCCCCTGCTACTCAATACTAAAGTCTGGAATATTAGTGACAATATCCCTTAAAATTGGAAACACCCTGTAATGCAGGTATCCCTTCCTCTTTTACCACAACTCACACATGATATCACTACTATGAACCAAGGCTCGAACATGCTCACCCCGTAAAATGTACACATTTCCCTCTCTAACCCCAATTACCTGAGTTGAGTTAGGGCTAGATCCTTTCGGCCTAATGAGTGATTTCCATTTCTGGAACTCCACAAAAAAACTCTTACCTTCTATGATTGAGACTAAAAGTAGGTTCTTCTTGAGCCTTGGAACATACAACACATCCTTAACTTCCAATGGGATACCTAACTCGAGCCAAAACAAAATTGTCCTAACTCCTTTTAATTCATACTTGACATCATTACCAAGCTGCACATGTACTCTCGAGTCTTGCTATGTTAGATTGGTAAACAACTTCCATTTTGATTTTGTATGGTGAGATGCACCACTGTCCACCTACCATGCACTCCTAGAAGCTGTGATGGTAGAAAGGCATGAAACTAATGAGAAATCCTTCTCAAATTTCACAACAAACTCGCTCATCTCAGTTTTTGCTGAGGTTGATACCTCCTGCTTCCGTGAATTCCCTCCACCCTTCTTCCTCTCTGGACACTGTGATGCTTAATGCCCAATCTTATGACATAAGAAACACTTGATTTTACTCATATCCTTCTTTCCTGACTGTGAGGCCAAATCCTCTCCCTTACTCTTTTCGGAACCCTTTCCTTTTCTCTTCTTCATCTGATTGACAAGGGCCAGGTTATCATCACCTTTCTACCTATTGGATTTAGACTCCTCCTGAGTCTCTTCCTAGATACAGTCGTCCCAAATCCCCTCAAAAGTGGGAAGGTTCTCCCGTTCACATATACCCTTGAAAAATGGTTCTAAAGGCTTTGAAAATCCATTCTGTGTCATATTTACCAATTCTGCATTGGCTATATTCTCCCCAAATGCTGCAAGGTAATCACGGGTCTAGGTGATATTCATGAGGTAACTGGTAACATAGCCTGATCTAGACATTTGCATGGATTTAAGATTATTCCTCAATACCATCTTCATGTTTATGTTCTCACTTTAGTAGAGACTTACCAGAGAATCGAACATCTCCTTGGTCGTCTTGTTCTAGGATAAGCGAGGAATTAGATGATCATTCATTGCATCCAATATCACCCATATGGATTTGATCTTCTTCTTCTCGTGAGCTACCAATTGTTGTGGATTTGTCGGTTAAGGAACTAATTTGTCAACAATCTCCCAAATGTTATTTTCCTTCAAATACAAAGTAGCCCTTGCTTTCTAGGGTAGGAAGTTTGGAGCTCCATCCAACCTGTCTTTGAACCTTAGACTGGTTGTTTCCATTTTCAGATCTAAACAAACTGCCATGAAAATGTGCTTAGTCCTTCGAGAACCAGTAAGACCCAATTTTTGGACTTCAAATCTAATAGATCTACTATTGTAAACCCTAAATTTGCACTAGATCTAATTGTTGGTCACTTAGATCTAATATATATCTTGTTATAAAACCAGATATGCACTATATCTAACTGTTGGTCACTCGGATCTAATATATCTAATGCTATAAACCCCATATCTGCACTAGATATGACTGTTGGTCACTCAGATCTAATATATCTACTCTTGTAAACCCAGATCTGCACTAGATCTAACTGTTGGTACTTGGAAATCTCAATCAGATACCATGCCAAAATTTCAATCCTAGGTAAATTACTTTCTTATGATCTCAAGCAAAAACTATTTTTTGAATTTTAAACAAAAAACTCAGACCATAGAATAATTACACACTCGTTGAAAATTATCTGGAAATTAAATAACGAAAGCACACATAAAATTTCTACCCTTCAAATATCAACTTTCATTAAAATGACTCAAATCTTACAAGGGATTCCAAACTGGGAAAATAACCCACTGAGAAACGATTACAAAACTACAACAAACTACAATAAAACATGTTTGTTCTGGTGCACTGTGTGACTTGTATGGCCTTGCAACTCGACCCTGTACTATTGGGTGAAAAACACTCTCGTGCCTTGTCTTATGCAACAACCTGATCTTCTTGTGCCACAACACCTTGCTATAATAACTCCTTGTTGGGTCGATCTCTTTTTCTACAAACTATTTCCTCTTTCCTCCTTTGAACTTGCACATCGAGTGAAAATACTTTATCACTCTTTGTGCCTCACTTGTGTTTCTATAACACTCTTTTCTGTCTACTCCTTTCGCTTTGTATTTCTTTTATAACTTTGAGTTGATGAACAAGTCTCCAAAACCCTAATCTCTCAATGGGATTGATGTTTGAGATTAAATCCCAATCGACGATAGGGATTTTATCTAAATAATTAATGTAAATAATTTTCATTTTATTAGACATTAATAAACTCAATATAAAAATATATTCACTTTAATAATTATCTTTAATTAAAGTGAATTACAAAAATAAGAAAGGTCCTTTTTGGATGAATTCCACACGTCCGACACTCGACTTGTATGGAAGTTCTTGTTCAATGCTACAAACATCAACACGAGGCCACCACTTACTCTTAATCCATAAAATTAGTGTTAGGATCTTTGGACACCTCGGAGTTAGTTAAATTCAACTTGGAATAAAGTGTATTTCTTTAGTGTGTTTTTGTAATTATCTAATCCAATGGTCACAATTATGTTCTAGACANTCCAAAGTCTCGTTGTATCCCACAAACACACCCTTCATGCTAGATGGATCCATCTTGGTCCTCTTCTCTTATGGTACATGTATATACGTTGGAAGACCAAACATGCATAAGTGGCTCACCTTTGGCCTCACACCAATGAATTCCTAATCTAGTTTCTTGTCCTTTGATATTTTACAAGGACTCATGTTCTATATGTAGAATTTTGTATTGCATGCCTCTGCCTAAAGGAACATGGGAAATATTGATCATGGATCATGGCCTTAACAACCACTATGATTGACCAATTCTTCCTCTTTGCAACCCCATTTTGGTGTGGGTTGTAAGATACTATCAACTCCCTCTTAATTCCCTCCTTCTAGAAATCCTTGAAGTCATTAGAGGTATACTCACCCCCATTGTCTAACCTCATAACCTTGATCTTCTTCCCTGTTTAGTTTTCCACAAGTGCCTTGAATTCCTGAAAACATCTAAAGACCTCATCCTTGGTCTTCATGAAGCAGATCCATGTCTTCCTAGAGAAATCATCAATAAAAGACACGTAGTACATGCCTCCGTGTATTGATGCTACTAACATCGTCCCACATACATCCAACAATATCATATCCAAAATCCCTTTGGACATGAACTTGCTGCTTGGGAAAGTTGTCTTTCCATTCTTTCTGAGCGTGATCCTTTGCACACCCCCTGCTACTCAATACTAAAGTCTGGAATATTAGTGACAATATCCCTTAAAATTGGAAACACCCTGTAATGCAGGTATCCCTTCCTCTTTTACCACAACTCACACATGATATCACTACTATGAACCAAGGCTCGAACATGCTCACCCCGTAAAATGTACACATTTCCCTCTCTAACCCCAATTACCTGAGTTGAGTTAGGGCTAGATCCTTTCGGCCTAATGAGTGATTTCCATTTATGTAACTCCACAACAAAACCCTTACCTTCTATGATTGAGACTAAAAGTAGGTTCTTCTTGAGCCTTGGAACATACAACACATCCTTAACTTCCAATGGGCTACCTAACTCGAGCCAAAACAAAATTTTCCTAATTCCTTTTACTTCATACTTGACATCATTACCAAGCTGCACATGTACTCTTGAGTCTTGCTATGTTAGATTGGTAAACAACTTCCATTTTGATTTTGTAAGGTGAGATGCACCATTTTCCACCTACCATGCACTCCTAGAAACTATGATGGTAGAAAGGCATGAAACTAATGAGAAATCCTTCTCAAATTTCACAACAAACTCCCTCATCTCAATTTTTGCTGAGGTTGATACCTCCTGCTGCCGTGAATTCCCTCCACCCTTCTTCCTCTCTGGACACTGTGATGCTTAATGCCCAATCTTATGACATAAGAAACACTTGATTTTACTCATATCCTTCTTTCCTGACCATGAGGCCAAATCCTCTCCCTTACTCTTTTCGGAACCCTTTCCTTTTCTCTTCTTCATCTAATTGACAAGGGCCAGGTTATCATCACCTTTCTACCTATTGGATTTAGACTCCTCCTGAGTCTCTTCCTAGATACAGTCATCCCAAATCCCCTCAAAAGTGGGAAGGTTCTCCCGTTCACATATACCCTTGAAAAATGGTTCCAAAGGCTTTGAAAATCCATTCTGTGTCATATTTACCAATTCTGCATTGGCTATATTCTCCCCAAATGCTGCAGGCTAATCACGGGTCTGGGTGATATTCATGAGGTATCTGGTAACATAGTCTGATCTAGACATTTGCATGGATCTAAGCTTATTCCTCAATACCATCTTCATGTTTATGTTCTCACTTTAGTAGAGACTTACCAGAGAATCGAACATCTCCTTGGTCGTCTTGTTCTAGGATAAGCGAGGAATTAGATGATCCTTCATTGCATCCAATATCACCCATATGGATTTGATCTTCTTCTTCTCGTGAGATACCAATTGTTGTGGATTTGTCGGTTAAGGAACTAATTTGTTAACAATCTCCCAAATGTTATTTTCCTTCAAAAACAAAGTAGCCCTTGCTTTCTAGGGTAGGAAGTTTGGAGCTCCATCCAACCTGTCTTTGAAATTGAGACTGGTTGCTGCCATTTTCAGATCTAAACAAACTGCCATGAAAATATGCTTAGTCCTTCGAGAACCAGTAAGACCCAATTTTTGGACTTCAAATCTAATAGATCTACTATTGTAAACCCTAAATTTGCACTAGATCTAATTGTTGGTCACTTAGATCTAATATATATCTTGTTATAAAACCAGATATGCACTATATCTAACTGTTGGTCACTCGGATCTAATATATCTAATGCTATAAACCCCATATCTGCACTAGATATGACTGTTGGTCACTCAGATCTAATATATCTACTCTTGTAAACCCAGATCTGCACTAGATCTAACTGTTGGTACTTGGAAATCTCAATCAGATACCATGCCAAAATTTCAATCCTAGGTAAATTACTTTCTTATGATCTCAAGCAAAAACTATTTTTTGAATTTTAAACAAAAAACTCAGACCATAGAATAATTACACACTCGTTGAAAATTATCTGGAAATTAAATAACGAAAGCACACATAAAATTTCTACCCTTCAAATATCAACTTTCATTAAAATGACTCAAATCTTACAAGGGATTCCAAACTGGGAAAATAACCCACTGAGAAACGATTACAAAACTACAACAAACTACAATAAAACATGTTTGTTCTGGTGCACTGTGTGACTTGTATGGCCTTGCAACTCGACCCTGTACTATTGGGTGAAAAACACTCTCGTGCCTTGTCTTATGCAACAACCTGATCTTCTTGTGCCACAACACCTTGCTATAATAACTCCTTGTTGGGTCGATCTCTTTTTCTACAAACTATTTCCTCTTTCCTCCTTTGAACTTGCACATCGAGTGAAAATACTTTATCACTCTTTGTGCCTCACTTGTGTTTCTATAACACTCTTTTCTGTCTACTCCTTTCGCTTTGTATTTCTTTTATAACTTTGAGTTGATGAACAAGTCTCCAAAACCCTAATCTCTCAATGGGATTGATGTTTGAGATTAAATCCCAATCGACGATAGGGATTTTATCTAAATAATTAATGTAAATAATTTTCATTTTATTAGACATTAATAAACTCAATATAAAAATATATTCACTTTAATAATTATCTTTAATTAAAGTGAATTACAAAAATAAGAAAGGTCCTTTTTGGATGAATTCCACACGTCCGACACTCGACTTGTATGGAAGTTCTTGTTCAATGCTACAAACATCAACACGAGGCCACCACTTACTCTTAATCCATAAAATTAGTGTTAGGATCTTTGGACACCTCGGAGTTAGTTAAATTCAACTTGGAATAAAGTGTATTTCTTTAGTGTGTTTTTGTAATTATCTAATCCAATGGTCACAATTATGTTCTAGACATAAAGTGATTTGTTGATTCATCTTCTCCTTGATACTAATGGAACTTAATCTGTGGCTTATTATTTGATTGGTCTATGATATCTATTTAAAGAGCATGGATGGTCATTTGTTGATGATTGATCCTGAGGGATTCACATGTAAACTATTTTCTTTTTTGCATTAATATATTGCCTCAAGTCAGTGTGTTGGATGGGGCCATGGATTGTTTCCCTCTTTGAGTGTTTTAACCACATAATACACTCATGCACTAATATTTGATATATTTTTCTGAACAATTTGCTTAAGGTGTTCAACCTATGTAGATATACCTTGTTTATTGAACATGGTATCAGAGCCCCTATGAAGACCCGCTCCTGTTGTGATTGAGATCCTAAACCTGTGTCACTGCATGCATCAAAGGACTTATGGATTGTACTATTTTTTAGAGTTTATAAGCTATTTGAACCACTACAATGCATCACGAGTTTTTTTTTAGTTGGAAACCATTTTTGTTTCACTCGAAAAGGTTTATGGTTTCCCTAGATATGACCATTTATGCAAATCCAGAGTCATACATTGTTTTTTGGTTTTTAAAATCTATTTTATACAATTTCCCTCTTTGAGGGATTTAACCACATAGTACATTGGAGTACTAATATTTGATCTACTTGTGTGAGGATTTCCTTAAGGTATTCAACCTATGTGGATATACCTTGTTTATCGAATGATTAGAGAAACACATGAGATATGCAATTGAAAATGGTTTCTTACCATTTNTTGCCTTGTCTTATGCAACAACCTGATCTTCTTGTGCCGCAACAACACCTTGCTATAATAACTCCTTGTTGGGTCGATCTCTTTTTCTACAAACTATTTCCTCTTTCCTCCTTCGAACTTGCACATCGAGTGAAAATACTTTATCACTCTTTGTGCCTCACTTGTGTTTCTCTAACACTCTTTTCTGTCTACTCCTTTTGCTTTGTATTTCTTTTATAACTTTGAGTTGATGACCAAGTCTCCAAAACCCTAATCTCTCAATGGGATTGGTGTTTGAGATTAAATCCCAATCGACGATAGGGATTTTATCTAAATAATTAATGTAAATAATTTACATTTTATTAGACATTAATAAACTCAATATAAAAATATATTCACTTTAATAATTATCTTTAATTAAAGTGAATTACAAAAATAAGAAAGGTCCTTTTTGGATGACTTCCACACGTCCGACACTCGACTTGTATGGAAGTTCTTGTTCAATGCTACAAACATCAACACGAGGCCACCACTTACTCTTAATCCATAAAATTAGTGTGTTAGGATCTTTGGACACCTCGGAGTTAGTTAAATTCAACTTGGAATAAAGTGTATTTCTTTAGTGTGTTTTTGTAATTATCTAATCCAATGGTCACAATTATGTTCTAGACATAAAGTGATTTGTTGATTCATCTTCTCCTTGATACTAATGGAACTTAATCTGTGGCTTATTATTTGATTGGTCTATGATATCTATTTAAAGAGCATGGATGGTCATTTGTTGATGATTGATCCTGAGGGATTCACATGTAAACTATTTTCTTTTTTGCATTAATATATTGCCTCAAGTCAGTGTGTTGGATGGGGCCATGGATTGTTTCCCTCTTTGAGTGTTTTAACCACATAATACACTCATGCACTAATATTTGATATATTTTTCTGAACAATTTGCTTAAGGTGTTCAACCTATGTAGATATACCTTGTTTATTGAACATGGTATCAGAGCCCCTATGAAGACCCGCTCCTGTTGTGATTGAGATCCTAAACCTGTGTCACTGCATGCATCAAAGGACTTATGGATTGTACTATTTTTTAGAGTTTATAAGCTATTTGAACCACTACAATGCATCACGAGTTTTTTTTTAGTTGGAAACCATTTTTGTTTCACTCGAAAAGGTTTATGGTTTCCCTAGATATGACCATTTATGCAAATCCAGAGTCATACATTGTTTTTTGGTTTTTAAAATCTATTTTATACAATTTCCCTCTTTGAGGGATTTAACCACATAGTACATTGGAGTACTAATATTTGATCTACTTGTGTGAGGATTTCCTTAAGGTATTCAACCTATGTGGATATACCTTGTTTATCGAATGATTAGAGAAACACATGAGATATGCAATTGAAAATGGTTTCTTACCATTTKCATTTCTTTCCCTTTCTGGAACCACTTCCCTTTTCATTTTKGGAATATGGTCTCATCTACGATGAAGTTGTGCCCATGGGTGGTTGGGAAGGTGCTTGTTGTCTAGGGAAMATTTAAGTGAGAGGATGAAYTTCCATGGGCTAGACCATAAGAATAKAGGGTTATAGGGTAACTAAAGYWTTTTTGTTGCCCCTCTTCCTCTCCTTTTCCYCCCTAACTATCTCCAAGGGGTCACAAGAGTCTATGGGATGAACAATATCAAAACATGAGGGATTTTGACAACTTGCATGTGAGGTGCTAGCACTAGGTGTGCTCGACACCACTTTTGGTACATATAGAGAAAGAATATTTGAAATTTTGGCAAGGGAAGGGGAGGGAAAAGCTAGGATAGAAGGGGGAGGTCCTCCAACCTATTGAGTATGTGTACTAAACATTAATATATGTATAACATATCAATAATATTATAATAATAATAATAAAACAATAATTAATGAAGTGACATATTCTAATTACGGGACATGACCACTCAACCAACATGACTAGTCAATGTGTATATATACTATCATAGAGGTCATTGTATATCATGTCATTCACATTCTTATTCAATTATTCATTATTTTTCCTATATGGATTTCAATTCTTTATCCTTCTTATGCTGGATATTTCTTCAGTAAATGAACTTTGTTCATTTGATTGGTATCAGAGTTGTGTTTTGATCCAACCCTTAGCCACACTTTTTACAAACCTTTGGTCAATTTTTTTGTTTTCCTTGACAATGTAATTGTGGGATTTCTACTAAATTATTTTTCAAATATTTTTAGAGATTTTGGCTACAACATGGTCTTTGACCATCTCAATTATAGCCCAAACTAATTACTACAGACTCCTCGGCTACTAAAAATCAAATATATTTACAAAAGAACAAAATGATTGATGTCATGGAAATAATATGCACATAAATACTACATCTCACATCGATATTCTAGGAAAATATTCATTGAAGAATCATTTCCCTGTAAACGATGAATTCCAAACATATTTTGTGTGTTCCTATCAACAACATGAAATAAATCGATTGCCACCATAATCTTCTAGATACATAGAATAAAGTACATGTCATCATGGGAAAAGACATTGGAGGTGATATTAGTGACCAATCGACCAAATAGGGAGGTGTCATAGGCATACGAATATTCAAGGAGAAATCGATATTGTTGCATACAAGTGAGTTTGTGGTTAAAGTAAAATCGTAGTCGTTGCCATTTTAGAAAATTGCATAAGCCACAACATAATTGCTACCACTAGTAAATTGTGTGCAGTAGTATCCCAATTTGACAGAACAAAACATTGTCAAGATTTCCCCTTGGCTATCAATGCCAACAAGTTTATGGATTGCTCGTGTAAGTCCTTCAAAATTAATCACAACCATAATCATTAAATAAGTTTATGGATTGCTCGTGTAAGTCCTTCAAAATTAATCACAACCATAATCATTAAATCATCATGCCTTGCTGATAACAATGGTTTGGACGGAATATTAAAGTCGTGGAAAACTACAAACTTATTAGCGACCAAGTTATCATTTKTCGCCAATCATAATCAAGTGATAAAAATCGGTGGTGGTTACACCATCGAGGATARTATACAAACATTGGTCATTTTTTTGGAGTTGTGTCAAGTCAAGAAAGTCGTTAAACTACCAAAAGAAACATTAAGTCATGCCCGAGCACAAATGATGTTGCTATATATTAAAGGGTGCATATTCAAATAACCTATATAARTGGAATTATTGAAGGAGCATCAACATAAATTTAAGGTTTTTTAATTAAAGTGTCATTTGAGATTAAAGATATTACAAAGTCCAATTGAGAAGGATACATTTAATAAAAACAAAAAAAATGATATTTCAAGTGAATATAATCATTTTAGTGTTTTTTTTTTTAATAGTTCATGCACCCACTTAATATCAAAAGTAACATAATATCACAGATAAGTAAGAATTATTTCATAAAACTTTGCGGGTCCTTCACATTTCATGCATCCACTTAGTATTGAATGTGTGTGTGTGTGAATTTGGTCTAGCTTGGGTGGTTGTGAGGAATGATTGTTATCCTCCCCATTTAGGTTCAATTCCTGACATGTTGATCTCTTAACATGTATATCGTTGTAATGGCCTTGATCCCTATGTTGCAAAGCCTTGAGCTTCTGAAAAATCTAGTTTACCTTGGATACCATCCTCAAAATGAGGGGAAGTACCTGGTGGGTTTCTTGGGGATATGTATTCCTGTGTGTGTGTGTGTATTAGTTTCCTAACAAGGGTATCCTTTGAAGGAAGTTGATAAAACAAAGTGGATTCTAATGGTGAAAAAAAGGGAATATTCCCTAAAATGTTTATAAAATGTGTTGTGGCTCCATTAAAAGTTAAATGGATTATTCAAGGAAATGATATTAACATCACTATTTGTTCATACATAGAGAAAAATCATGTTAATGTGAACCTAGAGAATTGATTATTAATTCCAATGCCAAGTATAATTGAACAAAAAAACACTTATCATGAGAAGCAATATGAAATTAGGGACATACAATTAACAATTGTTGATGATAAGTTGATATCCCAATTCAATGTTACGACTATATATTGAAACAAAGTTGACATAATTCCAGGTTCAACCTAGATTGAAACATTAGGTACTTTCATCATAAACATGAATAAATTTTTTTTGTCATTTCATTGTAAGAAGAAGAATATAACATGGCAAGACATTGCAATGAAGTCAGATCTAGAAGCTCCCTCATAAGAAGACTTTAAATATATCTCAAAGGTGATCCTTTAGGATAATCATTAGTCAATACAAAAGATGTAAAAACAATTTAACAAGGTTGACGTTGATAAAGATGAAGAAACTTCTTGCCTTAAGAATCATAATCAAAACTTAATCACACAGATTGAAAAGTTAAAAAATGAAAAGAAGTTGCAATAGGGAATGTTGGAGCAATGTACCAACATAGAATCAACAATCGATAAAGAAATAATCACTAACTCCATTGAAATAGAGAAGTATTCAGAAGTCGAAGTACAAACAATGGAAATTCCAAGTATCTCTATTAATAAAATTTTAAGGATCAACAAACCGACACAAGTTTGAAAAGAAGACATACTACAAAAAATGAATGAAGAAAACAACACAAGTATGAGAAATAAAGATTAGGTTACAAGGACACATTGTTGACATCCTAATCATAAAAGTCAATACTTTAACTAGTCAATATCAACATTGCTAAAAACAAAGACAAATTTAAACTATATTTCAAAGAATATTAATTCAAATACAATTCGGTCTCAAAGTAGAAGTCAACTTGGGAATCACAATACAACATGATTGAATTGGGCTGGTCAAACCCTAACATGATTTCTAAGGACCCTATAAATGCAATGTTCCACAAAGGATTGAATTAGGGTGGTCAAAACCTCTTACAATTCAACAAATCTTCTTAACACTTAGAAGATCATATCGTCTTGTATAATTTACCATCATAGCTACAAGAATCGAGAATCATGGGAAGACATTACAAGCTAGAACAAGAGATACAGTCTTTTTATAAATATGCTTTGAGGACAAAGAATTTCTAAAGCTGGTATTTGCTACAATATTTTTGTTTCTGCTTATTATAATACATCTAGTACCTTACAATAGTTGACAGGTTTAGAAAAATGTGCATTATCATGCCTTGTAAAAATACCATCAAGGGATAGGAAACAACAAACTTGTTCTTTGAAAAGGTCTGGGTGCACTTTGGGATACCAAGGAGCATCATCTCAGACATGGAAACTATATTGATCAGTGCCTTCTGAACTACATTGTGGGAGAAGATGGACACTAAGCTCAAGAGGTCTACAACGTTCCATCCATAGATAGATGGTCATATAGAAGTAGTCAACAATATTTTGGTGCATATTTAGAGGGGTTACAATCAGAAGCATCCAAAGACCTGGGATAAAAACATGATCTATATACAACACTCTTATAACAGATAAGTCAACACTTCTACTGGTAAGTCACCTATTGAAACTTGCTTTGGATATTTGCCACCTTCACCCTTTGATGTTGTATATGGATAACAAGGAGGAGTGAGGGAGGACCTCACATGAGATGCATTAAAAGCAATTTTTCTTTTGTTGAGAAGATCAAGTAGATCCATTTGGAAGTACATGAGACATTGAAGAAGTCACAGGAAAAGTATACGGTTAGACATGACCACCATATAACACAAATAACATTCAAAGTGGGAGACAGAGTATGGTTACAGTTGAATAAGAAAAGACTACAAGGTCCTAGTAAGA